>CM076578.1:69846077-69995497 GCA_034641835.2 Pinus albicaulis
GTGCCACTACCTAACTTAGGGGAAACTTTCATTGATTCTCCTTGTGTTTGACAAGAATATTGTTAAGTCCCTATATTAATAGTGTAGCCCCTTATTACGTTAGTGTAGCCCCCCTTATTGTTATTACTGTACCCCTGTAACCCCCATATTGTTAATATTGTGCCCTTACATTATTATTGTTAGGTCGGATAGGATTACATTGTGGCCCACTAGGATTACATTATGGCCCCATGGACTCCTATATATAGAAGGAGGTTTTGTTCATTTGTATCATCCAAGAATTGTTCATTTATGTAATGTATTGGAGGTTTCCCCCTCGAAGTGGCTCATTTCTAAGGCGTTTATATCTCTTTTCTTCTCTTTTTGGAGCTGGTTACACAACATTTGTTATCAGAGGTTGGGATTCTAGGGTTTTGCTGCTCCAAACAGGTCATCGTGGCATTTTCGCTATAACTTTTTTTCTACGAAGTTTCAGAAGCTGAAATTTTTAGGGTGCGAAGCTGAAATCCTAAGGAAGATTTTCTAGAAAGTTCAGAGCTTGGTTCGCAAAATTTTCGGAGATATCATCTGTGGAAGTTAGGTCTTTTGTCAAGCTCCTGGACAGGTCATCGTGGCATTTTCGCTATAAAGTTTTTTCTACGAAGGTTAAGAATCTGAAATTTGTATGGTGTGAAGTCGAAATCCTGAGGAAATTTGTCAAAAAATTTCAGAGCTTGGTTCGCAATATTTTTGGAGATATGATCTGTGGAAGGTAGTGCTTTTTCAGGCTCCTGAATTGCATCTCAAAGAGGTGATCGTGGGAAAATTTCAATAACTCTCTCTCTGGGCAGTGGATTTGAGTGCCGTAAAAAGTGGTCGGAAGTAAACAGACTATAGTTTCCTGGATATCAATTTCAGAGACAAAGGACGAACCAGTGACACGTGGCAAGTCCTACAAGTTTGCTCTATTGACTCAGTCCAAAATTAGGTCATTGTGGGAGATTGGACACAACTTTGTCTTGGGGAATCCAAATTAGATCAGACCTGTGGCATTTGAAAGAAGCTTCAGAGGGCTACTACAGGGCTGAATTTCAGATATTGAATATTTCCAATTATAGAGATAATTCAATTTTAATATTGAGCTCCTCAAAAGAAAGTAAAAGGTGTGTATTGTTTTTCCCGAATTGCATAAATATTGTTTGAACAAAATCAGTTTGAAGTGATTCCTAGGACCTATTGAGAATATATTTTAGTATTGCATTCTGAAATGCCTCCTAAAAATAATTCAACACCCATTAAGCCCTCAGAAATCTATACTATGATGCATGAAGTGGAAGAATTACAGTATGAGATATCAAAATTACGGTACCAAGTGCAACAAATTTCGATCTTACGAAGAGCAACCGAAGATGACATAGATGGTTTAAAAGAAGAAATGGAGGCTAATTTGGATGGTTTGAAGGATAAAATAATAGCAAATATGGATGATAAATTAGTGGAAGATCACATCGAGCATCAACAACAAGTTCTCCAACTCTCAAAGGATAACCCAACTTTGGTGCATAATCTAATGAAACAACAAGAAGATCAACATGACATCGAAAGAAGTTATGAAGCAGTCATAGAAACAAGAACTCGACAAGTACGATCAATTTCAGAGTATCTCAGCAAGTGGAACAAATTTCCTGTAGAAGATTTCACATGGGAGGATGAGAATTTTATACAGAAGCATCAAGAAATAATCAAGCGTTGAGGACAACACTTGTTTGAAGGAGAGGGGCATGTTAAGTCCCTATATTAATAGTATAGCCCCTTATTATGTTAGTGTAGCCCCCCTTATTGTTATTATTGTACCCCTGTAACCCCATATTGTTATTATTGTGCCCTTAAATTATTATTGTTAGGTCGGCTAGGATTACATTGTGGCCCACTAGGATTATATTATGGCCCCATGGACTCCTATATATAGAAAGGAGGTTTTGTAAATTGTATCATCCAAGAATTGTTCATTTATGTAATGTATTGGAGGTTTACCCCTCGAAGTGGCTCATTTCTAAGGCGTTTATATCTCTTTTCTTCTCTTTTTGGAGCTAGTTACACAACAAAGATCAAGGATAGGAAGGGAGACACTTTGTCAAATATTGGACAGTGAGTTTCATGAGAACCAAGGGGAAAATGATAGTAGACCAGCAAGACCAAGACAGCTATAGACAGGGATATTTTGCTAAAACAAGACATGACTTTGAAAAATAAAGATTGCTCCGATCATAGGCTGACAGGAAGGGCTAGGAAAGAAAAAATTTGTTTGGGGGTTTTCTAGATGAAAAATTGACATATGGAGATCAGCTTCTAGAAAACTCAGCTAGGAATCTAGTGATCAACAACAGGTGAAAAATACTGATGACTAACAGTGGCTCCATTTGGGGAGGGTGGCTCCTTTTCACGAGGTGGCCAAAAATTCCAGATCTTTGGCTTATGAAGACCAGTGCCTTATCCATTGGCGCAAATTTCATTCTTTCTTGATGCCATTTATGAAAATTGACATCATGATTAGCCTAAAAAACATCTCTACCTACCCAGCTATATATCTTAACATTTTTCTTCTTTAGGTGCATTCTAACTAGCAACCTTTTGACATGATATTTTTAAGAATAGAAACTATCTAATGCTACACTTATATCTTCCGGGAGTTCAGATTAAACTAATGAACTCCTTTGTTTCTCTACCTATGCTAGATCAACTATCAATATTAAGTTGTTTGACAAGATTTTATTCACTATTCTAGAACATGAAATTGAAAAATGACCAAATCAGGATTAGACACTCTGATTTGTCATGTACTTGTGGCATGAAAGACAAGCTGCACACAAATATTATTTTGCATGAAAATGGAATTTAGAAAAATTAGGGCTAGGATACACAGTTTGTTTTTCATCCCTGTTTTCCTCTTTGGTTCTGTTTTGAGCATGTGGAACCAGTATCTTTTCCTAATCTATTTTCTTCGACAAGTCAATCTTACACAATTTGACTATCTCTTCTCTCACTAACTTATCAGCAAATAAATTTAAAACATGTTTAGTTATGATTAGGCTAGATAACTGAACAATACTTTTGAGCACTAGTAGCGGCATTTATACTTGCTCGCTTTCAGCATGACTATTTTTGGATATGGGGCTGTAGCATTTCTTTTAGAAACTGCCCTCTTTTTCTACTTTTTACTATTTTTGTATTTTCTGCTTTTTCACTTTTTCTTCAAACAATCTAGAACTGAAAATATGCTCACAAGGCTGAGCTTATTTTCCACTGCTGTCTATCTATCCTAATATAATCTATACACAATATACATTTATTTGGTGAAATATCTTTTCCAATGTAACTAGTCAAGTAGATGATTACATGGGTGACTCTATTTTAGTTCTTTCATGATGTTGAAGTAATGAAAAGGCCACTTCCATTTGGCTTGTTTTTTGACAGTAGTGCTTAATTTTTTTCTCATTCTTGGTAGCAACTTGTTCATGATAGAAACCACTACTCCTTCAGATTTCTCAAGGAAAACAACAAATGGATCTTGGAATAATACCTGATCTAGAGGATTTGATATATAGGCTTCATTCAGGACTACTCTTTCTTCCACTTGGCTATATTTGGGACTCTCCTGGTAAAGCAACTCTTCCCCTTGCTCATGATCACTTGAACTGTCAGACTCATCATATATTGTAGTGTAGTTTTCTTTCCAAGCTTATGTATTCTGATTAAGTGGACTGAAAACTGTGTGGAGGTCGTCATGTTGATGAGCAGGGATACACTTTGATAGCAAATCATCTTGAAAGGATAGTGTGACAACTCTCATGTGTTTATCAACCTCTATTTCTTCATCTACAATTTGTAACTCAATGGAACTTGGTGGCTAAAAATTTGGAGTTAAGGAAGATTCGATGTCCAAAATGATTTCCTCAACCATTTCAGGAAAAGGCTTCTCATTTACAACATGCTCGATAATTTCATCATCCTCTTCAACCTCATCATCAAAGCTGAAAGACTGCTGATTTCCAATTAAGTGAATGTTATTTCTGATGGACTGAAGTGAAGTATAGCAAAAAGTTAGAGACTCTTCACTTACTTCTAAACTCTCAAGGCTCTCCTCATCAGTGTCATAGGTGACTTGTATTGGCTGCTTACTTTTTTCGACCTAATGATAATGAAATTCGTCCCAAAAATCAATTGTTGATAGCTCTGCAAGGTTAGTTTCTGTTTGCATATCATAATCATCAACATATTGATCAAACCTTGGAGAATCATTAATATAAGTAATGTCACCAGCCATTCATATTGGACTATCAGATTAATTTTCTTCAAATTGATTTAAAAATCTATTTTTTGACTCATGGTATGCAAGATTAACAGGAGAAAGATCAGAAAAATTTTGGTTATATGAAGTTTTAGAGGTTGTCTGCATGTTTATAAGTTGATCTATTTCCTCTTCAGTTAAAAAGGGAGGAATTTTCATTTCTCTTCGGATATAACTACAATAATCCTCTTTCTCTTGGGAAATTTGATTTGGAGGATGAATGTCTTTTTTGGCATCACCTATGAGAGATGATGAATCATTACTTATGCCGTTAGAGAGATCTTGTGTGTTCTCTTTCATTTCTTGCTTGTTTTCATCTTCAACCAATTATTTGTGATGTTGAGGATAATTAACGCGTAATTCATGAGTTTTTCTGATAGATTCTTAGGAGGCCAATTTTCTTTTATGAACTTAAATGAATCCCAGCATAAAGGTAGAGATCCTACAGGTTTTGATTTATCTTCTATTTCGGATTTGAATTCATCCTCACTCAACTCTTCTTGATGTTTGGGATAATAAGCATGGGATTCATGAGTTTCCTATGATGGATTCTTAGGAGGCCAATTTTCTTTTATGAACTCAAATGAATCCCAGCATAAAGGTAAATATCCTACAGGTTTTGATTTATCTTCTATCTCAGATTTGAATTCCCTTTCAATCAATTTTCCTTGATTTAGGTGAGAGTTAACTTGAGAAGGGGTTTCCTGAATAACTGCTAAGAGATCTTTAGGATGCAAATTTTCTTTCAAAGTCTAGAATGATTTAAAGCATAAGGGTAGAGAACCTAAAGGTTTTGATTCTTCTTCCATTTCATAATTTGTGATTTCAAAATGGCTGATAGTTTCTTTAGAGCATTCCTCTATGTTTTTATTTGCAACTTTCTCATTAGGCACATTTTGTTTATAACTATTGTCTTGTAATAGTTGACTTTGTTCATCCTGAGGAAGAAGTGTAGGTTGGTTTGAATAAGCAGTGTTAACCTTAACTTTGTGTCTTTCTCTTTTCTTGTCAAGTAGATGCTCTAGTTTACTGAAATCATTTACCAATTTTTTCAGCTTTTCCTTTGAAGATATTAGTCTCTCGGGATTTGCTTTGTCTTTCTCTATTATTCTTAGCTGTGCCTCCCTATTTAGTATGTTGAATTCTACATCAACTTCTATCCTTTTCATTTCTTCTAGGGTAAAATGATCTTTATCTCTTATTTAGAAAACCATCTCTAGGTTAAAAGAATCTGGGTAGTGCAAGAGAGCACATCCGAGGGGTGGCTTTATGTTAGCAGGCATTACATGGTATACTTTATTGAACCAAGCTGAAAAGTTTTGTATTGTCTCCCCTGGTTGTATTTTTAACTGATTGGATTCCTTTATGATGAGAACTTTATTACCCATGACCACCCACCTATCTAGGAATATTTGAGCGAACTGATGAAAATTGGTAATGCTTGCAGCTGGAAGGTCTTTAAACCAACTCTTAATTTTTCCTTGTAATGATAAGGCAAAAATTCTAATATGAACATCATCTTCTTCTATTTCATAAAGGCCAAGTAAATTCTCAATATTTTGGACGTGCTCTTTAGCGGTGACTTTGGAGCTTTCTGCATCAAATCTGGGTAATTTATTTTGAATATTTGTAGGGAGGGCTCGGAAGATGGGAGGTAAAACCAGAGGCTTGTATCTTTCTGGGACCTTTGTGGATATAGGTAGTGTAAAAAGAGATTTATGACTATTTGAGGTTTCAGCCAGAGTGGGAAAGGTAGCATGAGACTCATGTTTTGCTAGGTTTTCCATAGGTGAATCTGGGGTAAGCACAGGTGTATAAGCTTGCTCATGGCCTGAAATTTGAGGCTTAGCTTTTCAAGGTTTGAGATCTTTCAATGATCAATGTGGATCTCATTAGTGTATTCTTGATCAGGCTCAAAGTAGGATAGAACATAGTTATAGATAAAGACAATAATTTCTTGAATCCAACTAAGGCCTGAGTGATTTTTCTTTCTAGGAGGATTGGTCATGTTTTAGGTTCTTCCTCCAGTGGAGTCTTTAGGTCTATTGAGAGTTGTGGAGTTGTTAGATGGATGTTTTTGTTGTTTTTAGAGATATGTGTTTATTTTCCACCACCAATAACTGATAAAAATCCAATATAGGGATGTTTTGGGGTTTTCTGAGTTTTTATGAAACCCTATGGTTTATTAAAGTGTTAGAAACCTGATTCATCACTTTGCTAGGGTGGTGAAAACAAAAAGAGTTTACTCTAAATGATTCTATGGACTGCTTTCCTGTTTAAATTTTGAAAGACTAATGAATCTACAAGAGTTTGCTAGAATGTTATGTACTCAGTTAGTCCCACCGTGATCGCCATTATGTTAGTGAGCAGTGGGATAAGTCCACAAGATGGTATTATCAAGGGTCTCTGAAGGTTAAGGGAATCTAAGTTTGTTTATCACTTAGAGTCCCACCGTGATCACCATTATGTTAGTGTCCCATGATTTGGCTGATTGGCAAGCCAAATGATAGTGTAACATCAAACTAGTCTTTGGAGCCCAAGGACCTAGCCTTCCTGGACTCAGAGAGGGCTCTCTCTATTTGTGTAAGGGATATCTGTGTGTTTTCTTATTGTGTTCTTGATTTTAGGCTAGTTATGAAGTAGGTTTTTGGTTTTTAGGTTGTGAGGGATGAACTGATCAAAGACTAAGATAGGTAAAAAGATGTCAGATCGACTAGGATATGGGGTCGAAAAGGTCAAGAAATCTTTCAGATGGTGATACAAGGTTGCTGAAGGGCTGATTTGATTCGAGGTAAAATGGATCTTTGGGTAAAATGGAGTGAGATGGACATTAAATTTGTGAAGAACAAAGGATTTCAAACATAAATAGTTTAATATCTGACATAAACATGGTAGGGCTAACCATTAATCATGAGAAATGTAACTATAAACTGATCAATACATAGAAATAAACATTCAAGCCATGCATAGAGATATATGACTCTCTAACTTTAGGAAATGGCTATCAGACTTTGGGAAAATATGTTTAAGACAAACAAACAACTCAAATCACTATGAAGGAATGCCTAAACATAGTATTTCAAGCTATTGGGCACTTTGAAAACAAGATTGTATAGTTTTAGGCAAAGGGAAAGATCAGTACAAGACCTCCTTGGTTCAACAAATGAAAATCTAATCAATCAAAGAGAGGTTTCATAGGTGGAGCTATGGCTAGCCATGAGTAATTAGGGCATACCGTGAATCATACTTAGCATGCATAAAACCATAAATGAAACAAGAAAACAATATTCTTCAGTTATCAAAGAGCAATCAAGGATTCTTTAATATGACTAATAATGAAGAAAACATAGAAGCTATAAAGAAATAGGAAATTTGAGGTGCCTCCAAGGGCATGTCTCCAATCTATTCTCTATTGTCTTATAGCAAACAAGAACATGGAATTATTAATGAAAATTAAGAAACAAAACAGAGAGAGAGACACTATACCATTCTACCAAGTCATGGAATCCAACAACAGTACTCTTTCATCATTCAAAAGCACTCAAAAAACTATCCAATGCATGAGACAAGTGTTTCTTCCAAGCTTGTATAACCATAAATTGCTTCTATTCATCAAGTTCAGCCTTGTTTACAATGAATTCTCATGGAATATATAGGCCAAGAGTGAGGAAAACCTCCTAGTTCAACTTGCAATCTCATTGGCCTATCCAAAATATTTGATTTTGTCTTTGAGGCTTTGCAAATCCCAAGGCACAAAATATCTAATAAAATATCTCAAAAATGCTAAAAAAGGAAAATATATTGAATTTTCATAACTAATCATGCACAAAAATAACTAAACACACATGAGGAAAAGTCACTTTACAAAGGTTCATTTTTACAGAAATACTTAAGAAATATATCAGCAGAAAGTCCTCTGACTTTCCGGCAACTTTTGGATACCTTCTCGATGTCGAAACAAGGCCCGTGATAGCTCATTGGAAAGCTCTGAATGTCTATTTTCTGAAAATTCTTAGTTTCCTCCAAACTGATCACTGAAAGTCCACAAAAACTTGACCTATGTGTAAAAACCCAAAAAATAGACCTTGCTGATAAACGAGGCAGAGTGTGAAAAAAGTGAGTGTTTTTCACCATTTTGGGGGAGAAAATCATCTTCAATTGATCTAAAAATTGCTGAGTAGATGCCCCTGAATTTAATGCATCCAATGGTACCACTCTCAATAGCTGAGGATGCTCGAAACAAAAATGGCGGTACCCATGATTTTATGCAATTAGGCCCAAAAATGACAAAAAACAAGATCATGTTGAAATTCACTCAATTTTGGTGAGAAAACCCCTTAACGGTTCTCACCGGGCGCCCTCTTTGGGAAATTTTGAATTTTTCTTGGTTTTCTTCCTTGTTGTTTGGCATTTTAGCTTTGGCGAAGAAATCATGGCCCCTTGCCTAGGAGAGGCAGCTAGCACATGCTTTGGAGAGTGCCCTTCATGATCCATGTTTTGTATTTGCTTGCCCTCATCATTGCTTGCTTGAGGGCTGCCTTGATGTTCCTTTTCATCACCGCCTTACTGTGTTGTTCTTTATCACTATGATCTTGCTATTGTGTAGGCTGCCATTATGTTCCTCTTCATCACTACCTTTCTGCCCATCACTTTTCTTTTCCTTGAAGGCATTGTGCTTCTGATACTCTTTACTTGCTTACCAAGGCAAACTGATTCAAATGATCACTAGAAATAATATTCAACAAAAAACACATTTTTCTCTTTGCAAGACTAAGTTTTTCCTTAGTTTTCAAACATGTTTTTGATAAATGAAAGCAAACTTACTTCTTTAGCACTATGTTTGAGCAAAGAAGCCTTTTAACAAGATATGTTTTTGGTTTTTTAAGAGAAGTCTCCTTTTGTTTTTGGCATAAAGACTCTTCCCCTCAAACACTATTTTTATGAAGTCACTGTTATTAAAAGACTGAACAAAACCCCTTTCAAACTGATAACTCTCTTCCTCCAAATTACTGACTTCCTTGGCAAACACTACTTTGAAATTAGTGATCTTCTGTGGTTATTTGAAGTAGAAGGCGCTCATTGGAAACACTGTTTTAAAATATTCCTAGAAAACTCTCTTAAAATAACACAATAACTCTCCTCCATTTAACTGCTTCTATCCTTTTTAATCATAGTAAGAAGACCTCTTTCAATTTGAAAAATCCCTATCTCCTAATCACTGTTTCTTTTTGTTTTAAATGATCAGGGCACTTCTTTGAAACCAATGTTTAAAAGACTCTTTTCAACTGACAATCATCCTTATCCCCTAGTCAATGTTTCCTTTTTGATTTAGCAAACAAAGTGCTCTTTGAAACCACTATCAAGATGCCTCTTTAAACTGATTTGAGACCTTTGCAAAACTCTGCTTTTCCTTCTAGAGATTGTGCCAATCCTTGACTTTTCATAACACAAAATTACCTTCTTTAAGCTTTACTAAAAACCCTTTATGTAAACTCTGTTTTGTTTTGTAGAGACTGTGTGAAATTTTAGCTATTCACAGCACAAAACTATTTCAAATTGGATCATTAATCCTCCTCTCTTTCTCTGTTTCTGTTCTTTACTATTCAAAGTAAAAAAAAAAAAACTTCTTTTAAACTGGAAAAATCCTTATCTCTTTTATCATTGTCTCTTTGATTTAGTAAACAAGGGGTGTTCTTGGAAAACACTGTTTTAACATACTCCTTCAGGCTGATTATGAGACCTCCACAAACTCTGTTTTTCTTGTCTATATTTCTTTAGCTATCTCATAGCAGAAAAAATCTTTCAAATTGGCACATTAACCAACCTCCCTTTCACTGTATATATCCTTTGTAATCATAGTAAAGAGACTTCCTTCAATCTCTGTTTTGTTTTTTAGGAGTTTGGCAAACAATGTCTTTGATGATGATTAGTTTTTAGCATACAATTTCTCTCATTTCTTTTGATAAAAAATCCTCTATTTAAACAAGCAGGCTTCTAGTGAAACCATGAATGTCCTCTTATCCTCAATCAGTGTTTTCCCCTGAAATTTGAAACCAAACCCTCCCTCAAACTAAAACTAAGCAAGGAGACAAGAAAAACCTTTGGAAAAGTTTTCTTGATGTGTTGGAGACGATTTCCTTGAGTGAAAACTGATTTGGCACCCTTGGAAACTACTTTGGTGACCTTTTTTTTCTGGTGGCCTGGGTGTTGCATAGGCGCACCGCACAAAAACCCAGGCGCGTTGCGCACTTTAGAAAAATACACTGTTAATACCTACAGGCGCGCTATGTAATTTTTCAAACGTGCCACACACTTTTTCAGCCCATTTTGGAGGCCTTCACGGTGTTTGAATTGGGCGTGAGATGGCGCGTTGGAAATATATGGAAGTCTACTTTCCAGATATGCTTGATTGTTTTTATTTGGTGTCCATTAGGTTTTTTCAAAAATTGATTCTCCCAACACTGGTCAAAACTGGTGAATCCTGGTGCAGAAATGCATAGCGCTGTTTGCAGGACACTTTTGGATGCCTTCCCGGTGTCAGAATTGGGCCCGAGATGGATCGTTGGAAAGCTATGGAAGTGTAATTTCAAAATATTCTTGATTAGTTTCATTTTGTGTCCATTTGTTTGTTAAAAAATTTATTTTCCCAACACTGGTAAAAAATGGTGAATGATGGTACAGAAATACATAGTGCTGTTTGGAGGCTACTTTTGGATGCCTTCCTGTTGTTATAATTTGGCCCGAGATGGCTCGTTGGAAAGATATGGAAGTATAATTTCCAAATATGCTTTAATTTGTTGATTTGGTATCCATTTGGTTGTTCAAAATTGTACTGTCCCAACACTGGTCAAAATGGTAAATCCTGGTGCAGAAATTCTCCCGTGACATCTGTATTGTTTACATTTCTCACAAACCATGATACCTGTGTAGAAATTGAAGGAGGTTTTTCTTATGGAACCTATTAGGGACAAAAACCTCTCTCAATTTTGTCAATTTCATCTCTTTTTGGTCAGAAACACATTTTGAAACAAACTGCCTTGGCGCTCCTTAACCTCTGTCTTACCATTTCTTGAGCTATATTTCTCTGAAGCCTTTATAAAAGAGCCTTGATTTTCCAATGAGGTTCCTTTGATATAACATGAAAATTGTTTTGAATATCTATGTAACCATTTGTATGAGAAAATTTTCATGGTGACAACCTTAAGAAAATTGACCCTCTACCTTTTGTGAGGGAGGCCATCTTCAAGTTAACAAATCAACTGTTCTTTCTCTAGGTGACTTTGCTTGTGACCTTTGTCTCTCTAAGCACTGTATATCCTTTGAATTTTTATACAATAAGCATGGTTTTGATCATGAAAGTGTTATTTTCCTATGTGTTGGGAAAAGCACTTGGATAGATAGCAATGCCCTCTCCAAAAATGTGACTTTGTATCTTTTGGAGGAAACCCTTTGTAAACATAAGAAAAAGAGACCTTCAGCACCCTCATGCCACATCTTGGAAAGAGATAATTCACAACTCCAAAGCTTACTTTGACAATTTCTGCTCTCCTGGTGTTTTGTTGATGATTAGGGCTATTTTGCAGTTTTATCAAATCATTCAGGCGCCCTTGGATATTTTCCTTTGACTGTGGATGACAAACCTTATTTGTATTCACCCATGGCTTTACCTATATATGTTCATCAAGGAAAAGGGTCTTTAGAGATCCTTAATGCAATAATATGGAACAACAAGGCTTTTTCACATGTTTCATAAAAGGCCTTTGACTATGATAGTGATATGGCTTACTTATTTGAATGTTGTCCTTGAATTTAAAACACATGCCATACCCTTTCTTTACATTTGATGAGTCTGTCCAAATTTTGTTCATTTTAGCTGCAAGTTGTCTTTGAAGGAGATCTTTGATAGAAGAAAAACCAAACCTCTTTCATTATTATAGTACCACTGCTTGGCCATCTTCTTAACAACATTTTTCCACTCAAAATCATCCAATTTTTTCCCACTGCACTCAAACTCTACCTTTCAAATAGTGAAACCATATAATCAACTCTTGAAACACCATTGTTGTGTTAGTGGTTTCATCCATTGGAGAAAAAGGTGTAAAACAAGTTTTTTTAAGGCTATTGCAGCTTTGTTAGCCTTGTGCCCTTAAATGAGGCTACACCTCTGTTCCTGACCCTCTGCTTATTAAATGAAGGAGGTCTTAACCAATGACCTAACCATCTGCTCATACTTGGAGGAGGTTTTCACAGTCACCAACCCTCTGCTCATGTTTGGAGGAGGTTTTCACAGTCACCAACCCTCTGCTTATGTTTGGAGGAAATTTTACACAGTCACCAACCCTCTGCTCATGTTTGGAGGAGATTTTACACAGTCATGTTATTTCATCCCTTTGTCAAACTATGTTATCTTTCCTTGTATTGCCTTTTGACTATGTTTGCAGGAGCTCATTAAAATACCTCTATGTCCAGTACTTGCATCCCAGACTCAAAACCACATGAGAAGCAGTTGTCTTCTCATGTTAAGTTTAATAATGTCTTCTGGAACGCTGGTACACTTCTAATTTTGAGAAAGACATTGAAACACTGTAAATCCACCTAATATCGGTCTGACTTGTGGCATATGAACTGCTAAGACATCAAGGCTTGTTAGTGGAGCGACTTAAGGGTATATCAAGGTTTTCTTTTGCAGATTAAGCACTAATTTATGGCTGGTTGGTATTGAACAAAGGATTCTGGCTCAGGCTATTTTTGTCGAGGAAGGGATTCTCTAAAGTGCCATTACCTAACTTAGGGGCAACTTTCATTGATTCTGATTGTGTTTGACAAGAATATCAAGGATAGGAAGGGAGACACTTTTTCAAATATTGGACAGTGAGTTTCATGAGAACCAAGGGGAAAATGGTAGTAGACCAGCAAGACCAAGATAGCTATAGATAGGGATATTTTGCTGAAACAAGACATGACTTTGAAAACTGAAGATTTCTCTGATCATAGGCTGACAGGAAGGGCTAGGAAAGAAAAAATTTGTTTGGGGGTTTTCTAGATGAAAAATTGACATATGGAGATCGGCTTCTAGAAAACTCAGCTAAGAATCTAGTCATCAACAACAGGTGAAAAATACTGATGACTAACAGTGGCTCCATTTGGGGAGGGCAGCTCCTTTTCAGGAGGTGTCCAGAATTGCAGATCTTTGGCTTCTGAAGACCAGTGCCTTATCCATTGGCGTAAATTTCATTCTTTCTTGATGCCATTTCTGAAAATTGATAGAATGATTAGCCTAAAAAACATCTCTACCTACCCATCTATATTTCCTAACATTTTTCTTCTTTAGGTGCATTCTGAATAGCAACCTTTTGACATGATATTTTTCAGAATAGAAACTATCTAATGCTAGACTTATATCTTCTGGGAGTTCAGATTAAACTGATGAACTCCTTCGTTTCTCTACCTATGCTAGATTGACTGTCAAGATTAAACTGTTTGACAAGATTTTATTCACTATTCTAGAACATGAAATTGAAAAATGACCAAATCAGGATTAGACAGTCTGATTTGTCATGTAATTGTGGCATGCAAGACGAGCTGCAAACTATTGTGTAACCAGCTCCAAAAATAGAAGAAAAAGATATCAACGCCTTAGAAATAAGCCACTTCGAAGGGGCAACCTCCAATACATTACATAAATGAACAATTCTTGGATGATACAATTTACAAAACCTCCTTTCTATATATAGGAGCCCATGGGGCCATAATGTAATCCTAGTGGGCCACAATGTAATCCTAGCCGACCTAACAATAATAATTTAAGGGCACAATAATAACAAAATGGGGGTTACAAGGGTACAATAATAACAATAAGGGGTTACACTAACAACAATAAGGGACTATACTAGTAATATAGGGACCTAACATGCCCCTCTCCTTCAAAAAAAGTGTTGTCCTCAACGCTTGAGTAGCTCTGGGTGATTTTGTATAAAATTCTCATCCTCCCATGTAGAATCTTCAGTGGGTAAGTTCTTCCACTTGATGAGATATTCTGAAATTGATCGATTCCGTAGTTGTCGAGTTCTTGTTTCCGTGACCTCTTCCGGTTCCAATATGATTTTTCCTTCCTCATCAAGTTCTGGCAATATTGTTTGAACTGGAAGATTTTCACCTATAACCTTCTTTAAGCATGAAACATGGAAAACTGGATGTACTCGCGAAGAAGCAGGAAGCTCCAATTTATATGCCATAGTACCAATCTTTTGCAACACCTTGTAAGGACCATAGTACTTTGGCGATAATTTATTATCCTTCTTAGCTTGCTTGAGGGACATTTGTTTGTATGGTTGTAGCCGTAAAAATACCCAATCTCTTACATCAAAACTTCTCTCGCTGTGATGTTGATCTGCCTGTTGTTTCATTCGATTTTGTGCCAAATTCAGGTTATCCTTTAAGAGTTGGAGAACTTCTTGCTGATGCTCGATGTGATCTTCCACCGCTTGAACCTTAGAATTTTCTCTTAAAGATGATGTGATGGATGGTGGATGATATCCATAAAGTGCCATAAATGGGGTCATTTTTGCTGCAGTATGGAAGGAAGTGTTATACCACCATTCAGCGAGAGGTAACCACTTGACCAATTGTGTTTGTTTATCAGATACAAAACAACAAAGATATCCTTCCAAACATTTATTTACTATCTCTGTTTGACCATCAGATTGAGGATGATAAGATGAGCTATGAGCTAATTGAGTTCCCAAACAAGAAAATAACTCCGTCCAAAAATTTCCCGTAAAAATAGGATCTCTGTCACTCACAATAACCCTTGGGCTTCCATGTAGCTTTTGAATTCTGTCCACAAATGTAGTAGCAACTGTACTTGCTTTAAATGGATGAGATAATGCACAAAACTGTGCATACTTGGTAAGTCTATCAACTACCACAACGATGACATTCTTGCCTTCGGACTTCGGTAAACCTGTGATAAAATCCATTGAAATCTCCTCCCAACGTTGACTTGGAATGGATAAAGGTTGTAGAAGTCCCGGGGTCTTAATTGTCTCCACTTTATTCTGCTGGCAAACCAAACATTCCGCCACAAACGTTTGAATATCAGATTTAAGGCCATCCCAAAAAAATTCTTTCTTCACCCTGTGGTAAGTTTTTAAAAATCCCGAGTGTCCTCCTAAAGGAGAAGTGTGCAATTCCAGAAGAATCTTTTGTTTTAGTTGGGAATTTTTACAAAGATATAAGCGATCTTTGTACCATAAGGAATCATTTTTCCAACTAAATGTATCAGATGTACTAGGATCTTGCTGCAACTTTTGAATGAGTGTCCATACATCTTTGTCATTCTTCCATTCATCTCTTGCTTCGGTTATCCAATCTAGTTGGATAATAGAAATGGCACAAAGCAATGCTTCCATCTCTTCATTCTTTCTTGAGAGTGCATCTGCAACAACATTAAGCTTTCCTTTTTTGTAGATTATTTCAAAGTCATAACCCAACATCTTTGTGACCCATTTTTGCTGCTCTTCTAAAGATAGTCTTTGTTCCAAAAGTGTGTAAGACTATCATGATCAGTTTTTACCTTGACGTGTCTTCCCATTAGGTAAGTTCGCCATTTCTTTAGTGCATGCAGTATTGCTAACATTTCCTTCTCATAAATAGGTTTCTGTAAATACTTTCCTTTGATTGGACGACTTCCAAAAGCAATGGGTCTTCCTTCCTGCATTAAAACTGCACCAATTCCATTTCCTGAGGCATCACATTCCACAATAAAGGTTTTTGTGAAGTCTGGTGTAGCTAATACCGATGCTAGGCACATTGCCTCTTTAAGACGTTCAAAGGCCTTAGTTGCTTCAGGAGTCCATGAAAATGCATCTTTCTTCAATAATGTCGTTAGAGGTGCTGCTATTCTCCCAAAATTCTTAACAAACTTGCGATAATACCTTGTTAACCCGAGAAATCCTCGCAACTTCTTTATGGTTGTGGGGACTTTCCATTCCTTAATGGCTTTAATTTTGTTAGGGTCTACTTTAACACCCTCGTGAGATACAATATGACCCAGATATTCCACCTCTTGTACTCCAAAGAAACATTTGGATTTTTTTGCATATAATCGTTTCTCCTGCAATAGTTTGAGCACCCTGTCAACATGTTCAACATGATCCTTCCAAGACCTGCTGTAGATTAGTATATCATCAAAAAAATACTAGCACAAATTTTCTAAGGAAGGGTTTGAAAATGGAATTCATCAACCCTTGAAATGTAGAAGGTGCATTGGTAAGGCCAAAAGGCATTACCAAAAATTCATAATGACCCTCATGAGTTCGAAATGCTGTTTTTGGAATATCTTCAGTCTTCATTCTAATTTGATGATATCCTGAACGAAGATCCAACTTGGTAAAATAAATTGCTCCATGTAATTCATCCAATAATTCATCAATCACAGGAATGGGAAATTTTTCTTTAATGGTGAGCTTATTGAGCTCCCTATAATCCAGACACATTCGCCATGATCCATCCTTCTTGTGTACCAATACTACAGGAGCAGAGAAAGAACTTTGAGTAGGTTGAATTATACTCGCCTCTAACATTTATGCAATCATACATTCAATTTCGCTCTTTTGGAAGTAAGGATATCTATAAGGCCTGATTTTTGGAGGAACACTTCCTGGAATCAAATGAATAGCATGATCATGATCACGAATAGGTGGGAGTCCTTTCGGAGTTTCAAACACCTTGGAATGATTGTCCAAGACTTGTTGGAGATCTGCAGAAATAGATGATTTTGATGTTGGAACTTCTAGTGAGCATAATTGTGCAATTACGCCTCGCTGTTCTTTCTTTAGAAGCTTTGTCATGACATTAGAGCTTATTATCCTTCCTGGCTTCCCCGTAATACCCCGTAATTTGACTTCCTTTCCTTCTGAAAAAAATTTCAAGAAAAGTTCTTGAAAATTAAAAGCTACCGTCCCCAAAGATTGTAACCATTGTACTCCTAGTACAACATCAGCACCTCCCATAGGAATGGAAGGCATTGGACTAGTCAATACATATTCCCCCATGGTTAGCTTGATATTATGGCATTTTCCAGAGCAATTTATAGTTCCTCCATTTGCAACCATCACTTGACATTCTGGTGCTGGGTATAGGAAACAATTTAATTCCTTGGCTACATTACAATGAATAAAATTATGGGTGCTACCTGAATCAATCAACACTATTACCTTTTTCTTCTTGATTTGTCCTTTTATCTTGAGAGTTTGAGGAGTGGTAATTCCTGCCAGTGCATTACACGATATGGTCGGATTCATTTCTTCCTCTTCTGGGGCTGGTTCCAGGTGTATATCCTCTTCTTGTTCATTTTCTTCTTCCTCTTCACAATCTATGTAAAATAATTTCTTCTCAGCACACTTATGACCTTTAGTGTATTTGCTATCACAACTGTATCAAAGCCCTTTTGCTCTTTTTTCTTCCAATTTTTGTGGTGTCAACCTTGTAGGTTGTGGAAATCTAGGCGTAGCAACACTTCATTCTTTATAGAATTGAGTGGTAGGCTTCCTTGTTGCCATAATTTTACATTCAACTTTTCTTGCCAACCTGAATGCCTTCTCCAATGAATCAGGTTCCAAAACACGAACTTCATGTTGGATGTTATCCTTTAGAGTTCCTATGAAGAGATCAATCCCGTGTTCCTCTCGAATATCAGTTACCCTTATATTCAATTTTTGGAAGTCCTCAATGTGCTGCCCCACTAAACCCTTTTGTTTGAGATTTATCAATTGGCTAAAGAAGGTGTTGCTCTTTGTATGCTCATAATGTGCTATCATTTCCTCCGTAAAAATTGACCAAGTGACAATTTTTTTACGGGAGCAAAGCCATTGATACCATACAAATGTATTTTGTTCTAAATGTAAAGTTGCAATGCGTACCTTTTGTGTGTTTTGTACGTTATGGAGATCAAAATATTGCTCCATCTGTAGTATCCATGTTACAGGATCCTTTCCATCAAAATTCCTCATATCCATCTTTGGAATATGGTGGTTCTTCCCGCCAACATTAGAGTTTATGAAATCACAATTAACACTTATTTTGTTCTCATCATGAGGTTCTTCTACTATCTTTTCACCATTAGGAAACCTTTCTTGTATCAACTTTGTCAAACCTTCCATGTCTGCTTTTAGAAAATTCTTCATGTTTTCCATTTTCTCATCGATCTTAGCTTCCATGCCATCCATCTTAGATTCCATGCCAGCCTCCATGCCATCCATCTTAGCTTCCATGCCATTATTCAAACCGTCCATCTTCACTTCCACGCCATCCATTTTAGCTTCCATGCCTTTCTTCAAACCGTCCATCTTCACTTCCATGCCTTTCTTCAAAACTTCCATTTCATTTTTTGTTGCTTTTTGCGAGAGGGAAATTTGTTGCACTTGCTCTTGTAATTTTGATAGATCATGTTGCAATTCTTCATCTTCATGAGTCATGGTAGAGCCTTCTGAAGGCTTAATGGGTGTTGAATTCTTTTTATGGGCAATTTTGGAATCCAATATTGATACCTATTCTACAATATGCCCTTGGAATCAATTCAACTTGATTCTTCAAACACGACTTATGCAATTCGGAAAAAAAAAATACACACCTTTTACTTGCTTTGAGGAGCTCGATATTGAAATTGAATTATATATGTAATTGAAAATCTTCAATATATGAAATTCAGCCCTGTAGTAGCCCTCTGAAGCTTCTTTCAAATTCCGTAGGTCTGATCTAATTTTGATTCTCCAAGACAAAGTTGTGTCCAATCTCCCACAATGACCTAATTTCAGACTCAAGCTAAAGAGAGGAAAACTTGTAGACTGAACTTGTAGGACTTGCCACGTGTCACTGTTTCGTCCTTTGTCTCTGAAATTGATAGCCAAGAAACTACAGTCCGTGTGCTTGCGACCACTTTTTACAGCACTCAAATCCACTTCCCAGAGAGAGAGTTATTGAACTTTTCCCACGATCACCTCTTTGAGATGAAATTCAGGAGCCTGAAAAAGCACTAACTTCCATAGATCATATCTCCAAAAATGTTACGAACCAAGCACTAAAATTTTTTGAAGAATTTTCTCAGGATTTCAGCTTCGCACCATACAAATTTCAGATTTTGAACCTTTTAGAAAAAAATTTATAGCTTAAATTCCACGATGACCTGTTTAGGAGCCTGAAAAAAGACCTAACTTCCATAGATCATATCTCCAAGAATGTTGCGCACCAAGCTCTGAAATTTTTTGAAAATGTTCCTCAAGATTTCAGTTTCGCACCCTAAAAATTTTAGCTTCTGAAAATTCGTAGAAAAAACGTTATAGCTAAAATTCCACGATGACCTATTTGGAGCAGCGAAACCCTAGAATCCAAAGCTCTGATACCAAATGTTGTGTAACCAGCTCCAAAAATAGAAGAAAAGAGATATCAACGCCTAGAAATAAGCCACTTCAAGGGGGCAACCTCCAATACATTACATGAATGAACAATTCTTGGATGATACAAATTACAAAACCTCCTTTCTATATATAGGAGTCCATGGGGCCATAATGTAATCCTAGCCGACCTAACAATAATAATTTAAGGGCACAATAATAATTTAAGGGCACAATAATAACAAAATGGGGGTTACAAGGGTACAATAATAACAATAAGGGGGTTACACTAACAACAATAAGGGACTATACTAGTAATATAGGGACCTAACACACACAAATATTATTTTTCATGAAAATGGAATTTAGAAAAATCAGGGCTAGGATACATAGTTTGTTTTTCATCCATGTTTTCCTCTTTGGTTTTGTTTTGAGCATGTGGAACCAATATATTTTCCTAATCTATTTTCTTCGACAAGTTAATCTTACACAATTTGACTATCTCTTCTCTCACTAACTTATCAACAAATAAATTTAAAACATGTTCAGTTATGATTAGGCTAGATAATTGAACAAGACATCTTTGAGCACTAGTAGCGGCATTTAGACTTGCTCGCTTTTAGCATGACTATTTTTGGGTATGGGGCTGTACCATTGCTTTAGAAACTGCCCTCTTTTCCTACTTTTTACTATTTTTGTATTTTCTACTTTTTCACTTTTTCTTCAAACAATCTAGAACTGAAAAGATGCTCACAAGGCTGAGCTTATTTTTCACAGCTGTATATCTATCCTAATCTAATCTATACATGATATACATTTATTTGGTGAACTCTCTTTTCCAATGTAACCAGTCAAGTAGATGATTGCATGGGTGACTCTGGTTTATTTCTTTCATGATGCTAAAGTAATGAAAATGCCGCTTCCAATTAGCTTGTTTTCGGACAGTAGTGCTTAAGTTTTTTCTCATACTTTGTAGCAAACTGTTCATGATAGAACCCACAACTCCTTCAGATTTCTCAAGGAAAAAAACAAATGGATCTTGGAATAATACCTAATCTAGAGGATTTGATATATAGGCTTCATTTAGGACTATTATTTCTTTCACTTGGCTATATTTGGGACTCTCCTGGTGAAGCAAATCTTCCCCTTGCTCATGATCACTTGAACTGTCAGAATGATCATATATTGCAGTGTAGTTTTCTTTCCAAGCTGATGTGTTATGATTAAGTGGACTGAAAATTGTGTGGAGGTCATCATGTTGATGAGAAGGGATATACTTTGACAGTAAATCATCTTGTAAGGATAGTGTGACAACTATCATGTGTTTATCAACCTCTATTTCTTCATCTGCAATCTGTAACTCAATGGAACTTAGTGGTTGCAAATCTGGAGTTAAGGAAGATTCGATGTCCAAAATGATTTCCTCAACCATTTCAGGAAAAGGCTTCTCATTTACAACATGCTCGAGAATTTCATCATCCTCTTCAACCTCATCATCAAAGCTGAAAGACTGTTGATTTCCAATTATGTGAATGTTATTTCTGATGGACTGAAGTGAAGTAGAGCAAAGAGTCAGAGACTCTTCACTGACTTCGAAACTCTCAAGGCTCTCCTCATCAGTGTCATAGGTGACCTGTATTGGATGCTTACTTTTTTCAACCTGATGATAATGAACTTCGTCCCACAAATCAATTGTTGATAGCTCTGCAAGGTTAGTTTTTGTTTGGATATCATAATCATCAACATATTGATCAAACCTTGGAGAATCATTAATATAAGTAATGTCACCAGCCATGCATATTGGACTATCAGATTGATTTTCTTCAAATTGATTTACAAATATATTTTTTGACTCATGGTATGCAAGATTAACAGGAGAAAGATCAGAAAAGTTTTGGTTATATGAAGTTTCAGAGGTTGTTTGCATGTTTATAAGTTGATCTATTTCCTCTTCAGTTAAAAAGGGAGGCATTTTCATTTCTCTTCGGATATAACTACAATAATCATATTTCTCTTGGGAAATCTGATTTGGAGGATGAATGTCTTTTTGGGCTTCACCTATGAGAGATGATGAATCATTACTCATGCCTTTAGAGAGATCCTGTGGGTTTCATGGTAGTGTCAGTTTCTACAATAGAAGTCTCAATTTTTCAGCTAAGGTTCCATGGGACAGGATGGTGTTGGATTTCAACATGTGGACAGTTGATTTCACACCATTCAAAGCCACATTTGCGATGGTGCATTCAGATCTAGCGATTGAGCAACCTATTCTTCAGACATCATTAGAGTTGAGGTATATGAAGTGTTGTTTCCATGTACTTCACTGATTGTTGCTGTAGGATGCTTTATGTCATGTCGATTCCTGCTTGATGTATGTTGCAAACTCTTCATGTTTATTTGTTGTTTTTTATTCTTGCTAATGTAAGATGCATAATATTTATGTGTATTGATGTGGTATGTATTTATCATGGATGGTGATTTATGTTGTGATATCCCTTTGTTTCCTTGATGACGGGATACTCTTTGTCACCATGTGTGAAGTTGTCATGCTGATAGGAGGTTTGTGATGAGTGAGAGTTCCTTGTAACAAAACGTCTCGTGGAGAGAATTTTCCACTCATGTTGAGGGCTCATTTCCTTGCATGAAAAGTAAACAACATCTATGTACATTATCACCGGTTACAACACTGAATGAAGTGGCCAACACCATCAAGACACCGAGGCCCGAAGACGTAGTCCACACTGGATGAACTCCGTTATTAAACGTCTTTCGTTTTTGTTGTGTGATTGTTGACATGTTTTCCTCTTGATTATATTTGCATATGTGTTCATTAATGTTTTGATAAAATTTAATTCTAACACATCATACGAAGAAAAAATTCTTGGTTAAAAGGGTATCATAAATTTACCCAGATCAAGTGGTATCAGAGCGGTCTTCTTGCTGATGTGAACTACAAGCATGAACCATTGAACGTGCAACAATGGAGGATGTCAAATACATGTACGAGGCTATGCTCAGGATGTTCAAAAGGGTGGACATGTTATATGAATCTTATGAGAAACAAGCAACAGATAACGCTCAGTTGAAAACACTTCTACAAGAAGAGAAGGAAGAAAAGCAGCGATTGCAACTTCAATTGCAAGCCAAGATAGAGGCATTGGAAGAATTGAAGCACAACGACCAAAGTCTTCAAACAGAGCATGATTTGTTGAAAACTCCTACAGGAAGAGAAGGAAGAGAAGCATTGATTACAGTTTCAGTTGCAAGCCACGAAAAAGGCATTGGAGGAAGTGAAGCGCAACACAGGCTTAGAGAAGCCCTCTTCACATGTTTCCAAATAGAAATCTAAGGTAAACAATGTTGATTTCTCTTTAGTCTCATCTTCATATGATATCATTTCTGTTGGAAGTGTGGAGATACCCATTACAAGAACCAAAATGAGACTCCTTACCAAGATGGGGTACAAAGGAGGAGGACTTGACATTCATGGCCAAGGCATAACTCAACCATTGGACGTTGTGCAGAGATCTCGCTATGCAGGTTTGGGATACACTGAAGAAGAATGCTCAAAGGTGTCAGAAGCTCCCACGACATTGATGAAACTGTCGAGAAAAAATAATGATGGGAACACTTCCCCATCATCTTACGACAACACATATTGCAGAGAGAAAGATGAGGCAATATCTCATCGCCATAATTTATTCAAAGGCAAACATACACTGTTGAACTCGTCAGGAGAAAGGATTGATGGGAACACTTCACCATCATCCCCTGAAAGTGCATGTCACAATAGAAGAGATGAGACAAGCTCTCATCACCATGATCACACCAGAGACCACCAGGAAAGCTATAATATGTCTCGATATTCGCATGTTAATTTTAATTATAAGCATGTTGCTAATCATGAACGTAAATCATAGCATTATAAAACTTGTCGTTTTTTCCGTTTACAGAACCATGTCATTGTTGAGTGTTGGAAAAGAATGGAAATAAAAAGGAGGATGAGGCATGGAAATCCTTCTCCACAGTAGGGAAAGAAATTGGTTAAGTAGGTGTGGAGGAAGAATACCTCCTGCATCCATTGCAACCAAAGTGGTCGTCAAAGAGTGTAATATTCCCAATTAGTCATGAGCTAATTGTAATATTCATTTTTGTTTTATTACTTTGTTTAAATAATAAAAGAGCAAAGGAGGTCCATAATACTCCTTAATAATGAATAAATCAATGCCAAATGTGAAAAGGCTAAATCTCGGCTGTTAAATCAAGCACCCTTAGGTGTGAAAGGGGTTGGACATTTTGACTGGGTCAACCTTGACCAAATCTACAGCGCTGTCATGGAGGAGTGGTCATCAATGAGGCACAATGCAGTTTTAGATGGAGATGACTTGTGTGAAAGAAGTGATCTCATTGGAAGTGGTTTAGGGTTTGCAAGCTCTTGTCTTATAAAAGGAAGGGGATGACAACATTATAAGGTTGTTTATGTTTATCATATTTCTGAATATATTGTCTATTTAGACATATATCTTTCTCTTGCTGTTTAGCATTGGGTGTTCCTGGTTGGGGATCCCACCTCTTCCCATTGAGTAGCTCTTGGGAGAGTTTGTATTGCATTTTCCACTATCTGGCTGAGGGCCAAGCTTCTTCTTTCAACTACAATGCAGATCCTATTGAGGGTTTGGTTGTTTTTGCAAGCTGCAGCAAGTGGAGATTAGATCTTTTAGATCTAGTCCATTTCAGTGCTTCTTTTCAGTGGAGGAGGGTTCCACTTCATTGGGAGGACAATATTGGAGTTCTTGAGCATCATTTTCAGATCTTGGCATGAGTCCAACTATATTTTGATCCCTACAGTGTAGTATAGATCCAAATCTACGTTATTCCTATAGGTGCAGTTGCAGGGTGTTTCAGCACATCGTTTGAAGAGTGATTTTCCTAGTGTTGGGGATCTGCCCTTCACTTTGGATATCTATTGGAGGAGGCTATTATATTTTTTATATCAGTTTAGCCACACTTTCTAGATCTGTAATTTTTAGTAGATATGCAATCTTAGATCATAGTTCTACATCTTGTACTTAGTGTTTTTCTAAGGGGGTTCTTTAGAGGAGCTTATATAGTGCATGGATATGATATAGATCCAACTTTTTATAAACTTACTTTCTCTAGATCTGATGTGTAATATAAAAATGTTGCAGATCCAATAAAATAACATTGTAAGGCTTTTCCAGTCTTTATATATGGTTTCAGCACCTCATTTTTAGGGATTTCTTTCATTGGAGGCTTTCTTTTCTTGTAAAGTTATGCATCTTTTTGGGCCTTCATACATTTTGGTTACGTAATAACAAATGAAAGGTCTCCATATTGGCCTCTTGTTGTATAAATGACGATCTGTGTTATTTTTCCATCATTCTGCATTGTATTGCTACATTCCCCATTTGGGAAAATTACAAAGAGCCACGTGTTTGAGGATCCATCCAGAGCAACACCTTAATGACAAAGCATCAGTGCATGAACGGGTTGAAATAGTTGTTCGACAAGTAAATAGACCACAGGGAGATGATCCATTCACTTTGATAAGTGAGAGATTGTTTTTCTAGATGTGGTAGTGTGTCATGGCCCTGTTTGTAAATCACATGTTGCATTTTTAACTGTAAAAGTGATGATGTGTTTTCCATTGCTTGTTAAGAAAGCATGATATTTTGGCCTTGTTTTGTAAATCATGTGATGCACTTCTTCCATATAAAAGTGATGATGTGTTTTCCATCAATTCGAAATGCGACAATGATGTTTTTGGCCTTGTAATGATAGTTGGGGAGTGATTTCCATTTGATGTAAAATTGGCCACTGAGTATCTGTTGTAAACTCATGGAAAGTATGGAAATGTTTGGGTCATTGTTGTTCATAATTTGAGCATGTAATTTGTAGGAGATTGTACTACAAGTTTGTAGAGGATGCATTTTTCGGCTCATCGCTTAAGGCTCCGAAGAATAAAGGTGAAGGAGATGGAAGGGTAACCTTTTTTAGGACACCTTTGGTGCATACATTGTACACAACATCTGTAGATTATTTTTGATTCTTTTGGAGGACCACAATATCCTCAGTGGGGATGAATGCTCTAGGTGTCTTCGGAGACACACATAGGAAAAATAGGTCTTATGAAAGCTCAAAAATAAAAATGATGGAAACGTGGTGTAATATCCCAAAATCTGGAATAGCACAGCAAGCCTGCTAAAATAACGCACTTCTGAGAATTCTGTGCACAAAAATGAGTTTGTAGCTCTTGTATCCCTTAGATCAGCTCATATAAGATATAAATCCAAAATGAAAGCAAATAAAATAAAACTAGGTGGGTTAAACAGATCTCCCACAAACTAGTCTAGCTGAAAATCACCCAAAGAGAGGGGCTGCAGCTATATGCAAAGGACTGCTTCAGAAATAACGCAGTTCCACTGAAGCACATCAATAGGATGATATGGAGGTTAAAATATCAGATGTATAACATAAAATCAGAGCTACATTACAGCCCATACATTGTACAAGAGGAAAAATGAGACTATATAGGAAAAATCCTCAGAAATGAGGTGCTACAACCACAAGAAAGACTGCATAATCATGACAACGTTATTTTTAGGGGCTAAGGTAGCAGTTTATTAATACTCAGATCTAGAGCATATCTGTACATAAAAATATAGATCTAATTCAGATCCATGTACAAGAAAAACTCATCTATACATTCCCATTGGGGTTTTGTGCAGAACATGAAGCACAGGGAGTAGATCTGAGATCTAAAGTTGTAGATCTGTAAAATTATTCAGAAATTTTTGAATCATACAATGGGAAATCATATCATATCTGAAACAAACATGGATTGGGTGGCTAATCTATGGATCACCACAATGAGAGGAAGATTCCTAACATCAGAGATCTCTCCTCCAAAATGCAGACAAAACACCCTGCAACTTCTCCTTTGAAAATAATGCAGTCTAGGGAGAGAAACTGCGTTGTAGACTATGAGAATGGTTTGGTATGATGCCAAGGTCTGGATCTAAAGCTCAATTAGCTAATGCACTCTTCCAGGAGGTTAAAAGACACACTCACTGAGAAAAGCCACTAGTATAGTTTAGATCTGAGAATATCTAGTGTCTTCCACTGCTGCAACTCACAAGGAAAACCCAACCCTAAACAGGATCAACAATGTAGGTGTAAGGTGAAGCTTGGCACAAGCCTGATAGTGAACAAGATGGCACAAGTCACGTCCAAGAGCTGCTCAAGGAAGGAGGTGGGATTCCTAAACATGAAGACCCAACAAGGGATGTCTAAGCAGACAATACCTTCAGAAAATAATAACATCAACAACCCTTTCATGATGCTCTCCTCCTCCTTTTATGAGATTGTATTCTTGTCAAACCCTAAACCACTTCATTAGTTTAGCTTCTTTCACATGTAAAATCTCCTTCTAGAACTGCGATGTCCCTCAAAGAGGTTCAATGCATCTAGATTGCGATGTAGATATGGTCATGGTTGACTTGGTCAAGTGATCAACCTCTTCCACACTCAAGGTGTCTTCATTTTAACTGGCTAGCTTGATTTCCATTCACATTGAGCTGTCTTTATTTAGGATCCACTCTTTGGGAGTAAATGTTGTTGACTTGGTCAAAATTGACCTTGTCCACATAGTTTAGACATGGTTCACACATGTGGATGCTTGATCTAGTTATTTCATGATCCCTTTTCACACTATGAGGGATTTTTATTCATACTTGAGAAATTCATGAGCCTCCTTGCCCATTTATTTATCCATCTAATATTTAAAGGAAAAATTAATATTCCTATTAGCTGCAAGCTAATTTAGGAATATTACAGTCTCTCCCTCCCAAATGTTGCTTGTCCTCAAGCAACTGCAAGGGTGCTGCAAAATCTCTCCTTCTTCTCTTGCGGCCCCCTCCTCCAATAGTCTCCACCATTTCTCCAGATTTTCTACAATAGTTCTGTCTCCCAATGATCCCTCCTCAATGTGCAAGTTGGCCTTTGGTGAATAAACCCAATGGCTCTCATCATGAAGAAATGGAAGGTCTATGTGGAAACCATCTTTTTGATCCATGGCATCCTCAAGATAGAAATGATGACAATCATGGGGAATTTTCTTATTCATGAAAGAATCCCATCTCCATGCTATCATCCAAATGAAGTGGATCACCTCCCAGCTTGGCAATCCATACAAAAACTCCTCCCCAATACATATGAGAGGCATGTTCCCAACAAACATATGGCTCACTCTAGAAAGAGGCAAGTGATCTACCATAGTGGCCATACAATATCTCATGCTCCCATTGAAGCATGCAGTACAGAAAGAGTGGGGAACTCCTTTCCCCAAGGACACACCCCACCAATGTGCCTCTCCTCCAACCATGCTCCCAATAGTAAGAACATTCCTAGCACATGGAATCACAATTAGAAGCATGCTAGCTACCATGTATGATAAATGAGAAGGAAGATGTTCCCTCTTGTGTAGCCAACACAGTTTTACTCTCAAATACCATAGAATAGGAGATGACAGGTGCCTCTCGCAACACTTGTTTGTTGCTCCATCCCTCCTGGATTCTTGGAGAAGGTGCATCATAGTTGGTGTAAAAGAATAACACCATGAAGAATATAATAACTTCCCAAGATCCTCCAAGGAATGACCTGCATCAACATAGTTCATGGCCCTGAGTGGCCCATGAAACACATCATAAATAGTGCCCCCTTTTGGAGCAATGTTCTACAAATGAGTGTTAGAAAAATATAAGCATATAGGTGATACATTATAATATTCAAAAAGACAATTATCTCTATATACTTGTTTTACATCAGTGAGGTAACTCATGGATGAGTTCCCTCTCACACTCAATGAGTAAAGAGTTGTGAATGATGGCTCTTCCCAAGAGCTATGTTCCTCCCTCTCTAAAAAATAGTTCATGCACTTCTCCATATGAGAGTGCACCTCTTCCTTGAAACCTTCCCATATGAATCCACCCAAGAGAGTATGATATGCTCTAATGAAACCAGTGGGCTTGGAAAGTAGGATCTCATAGGTTGCATCTAGTAGTCTCTCCTTGAGCTTGGAGTATCTAACCAAAAGGATAAGATTATAGAATTAGATGACTCCATTAACTATCTTAAACCACCCATCCTTTACCTCCCCATCAAGAATCCCACATATGAAAAGGTCCTTGGAGTATTCCATCATGAGTTTGGAATCCCAATAAAGGTCCAGGCTTCCTAAGAATGACAACGCTGTAGAGGTCTGAAATGCTTCCCTTGTCATATCATGGCTCCCCTCTTTGACATTATTGATGTCAAAATCACATGTTGGAGCATCACAATCTCCCCTTTGCTGCCTCATTTGCAGCTGATATTTCTCAAGACAAGATTAAAGAAGATGGAAATCAACTTCCCCTCGGAAAGTCCTTGTCTTCCAATACTTCCTCATTTTGGCCCATGCATGCAAGAGGGTTATCATCCCCTTGCCATGTTCATAAATCTTCTTTGTGAATGAATATATCATGGGCTGTCCCAAAGTTATGGAGTTGCCATGTATCCCCATGCCCATGCCATCATAGACTTTTTATCTCTCCTCTCTCAGTGAAAATAACTGTGGGAGATAGCAATGCCCCTTTCAGGAAATTGCTCACCTCTCTTCTGAATTCATGTGAGATTCTCTGCGTTGTGATGGCTTCTCCCAAGGCTCCCTCCCAGCCAACTATGAAAATTCTTCCCATAGATGAGAGAACACTTTAGTTTCCCTCCAATCGGGAGGTTCTCCTCGTGAAATGCCTCCTTACAAAGAGGCATCAAGGCATAGAGTAGGACGTGGATGTAGGTGGACAGATTTTCCCCTACCTTTATTGCACAGGTCCTCATGCATTATTTTTTCTTCCAGGCTTTGAAACAGAGAAGGGTTCATGCTCTTCATCTTGTGATGCCCTTCCTCCTCTTTTCCTCCTGCTATCCTCAAGATCTCATCATTTGACAATGATGGTACATGCTGCTCATGTGTTATGCCAAGAGCTTTATGTGTGAGACCCCTTGGAACCCCTTGCAAGGGTGCAAGAGTTTCTTTCCTTGGAGCAAGTGCTCCATCCTCCACTCCATGAAGTGCTTGAGGTGCCATTGTCATGATTGTTTTATCATCTCCTGCCTTCCCTTTCTCCTTTCCAATAAATAAATTGCCTCATCATCAACAAGAGACCTTAGATCTTGGTCATCTATTGAAGGAGGAACCTTCATGCTTTCCTCTTGAGAAGAGAGCCCTTCATCCAAAGGAGATCTGGCCCTTGGCAAGGCATCAAACAAACTTACACCTTCTCCCATTTTTTTCAAAAATGGAGTTGGATTCATAGACCCTCCCAACTCATGCAAAATATTTGTTTGATATGGTTTGATAGTTTCAACAGAAGATGTTACACATGGAGCTTCATCAAAAATTTCCACTAATATTTCAATAAACTTTGAATAAGTAGGTGTATTTGCATTTAAGGAAAAGGACTCAAACAACCACCAATCATATGCTTTACCTTCAAAATGCAGTGTCGCTACTTTGATGGCTTCAATTTCTGAAACTTCGTGTTGCTGCAAAAAGATGTCTAGCTTCTCCACCCAAACCCTGACTGGACATTTAGGTGATCCATCAAAAGTAGATAGAAAGAATCTACCCACACCATTCTACTTCCCCTTTGTGCTTATGTCCTCCTTGATCTTGCAGAATCTTTGGAAGTTCAAGTCATCTTTGAACTCCTTAGATTGAGCTTCATATTCACTCAAATACTCTCCAAGAGTCTCCTCCTTGGGCACACCTCCTTTCTTCTTCTTCATGAAGAATTCACTGACAGAATGTTAAATATTTTGTGATATGGTTGAGTGCACATATCCATGAGATGAGGATTTATAATTTTCCTCATGTATAGATCTTGTAGATCTGATTGGGAGACCTTCCTGCTCTCGAAACTCTCTAGGAGTTTCACTACTCTTTCTCTCTTCTTCTTGTTCAACCTCCTCAGAGAGGTTCTTACTGGATCTAAAAATTGATGAGATTAATATCATCCTCTTCATCATTCTGACCTTTCTCTTTAATTTATATCTCTTTGGCTTGAAGCCCACAGGCTGAGCCAAAGATCTTTCTCTTATACCACTGTAATACCACAACAAGCTTGCTGAAATAACAAAATTCTGAGAATAATGTGCACATAAATGATTTTACAGCTCCTGGATCCCTTAGATAAGCTCATATGAGATCTAAATCCAAAAGGAGAGAAAAAAACAAATCAAACTAGGTGGTTTAAACAGATCTCCCACAAACTAGTCTAGCTGAAAATCACCCAAAGAGAGGGGCTGTAGCTATATGCAAAGGAATACTTCAGAAATAATGCAATTCCACTGAAGTACAACAATAGGCTGATATGGAGGTTCAAATATCAGATGTATAACAGAAAATCAGAGTTACATTACAGCCCATACATTGTACAAGAGCAAGAATGAGACTATACAGGAAAAATCCTCAGAAATGAGGTGCTACAACCACAAGAAAAGACTGCATAATCATGACAGTGTTATTTCTAGGGGCTGAAGCAGCAGTTTATTAATACTCAGATCTAGAGCATATCTGTACATAAAAATATAGATCCAATTCATATCCATGTACAATAAAATCTCATCTATACATTTCCCTTGGGGTTTTGTGCAGAACATGAAGCACAGGGAGTAGATTTGAGATCTAAAGTTGTAGATCTGCAGAATTATTCAGAAATTTCTGAATCATACAATGGGACATCAGATCAAATCTGAAACAAACATGGATTTTCTGGCCAATCCATGGATCACCATAGTGAGAGGAAGATTCCTAACACCGGAGATCTCTCCTCCAAAATGCAGACAAAACACCCTGCAACTTCTCCTTTGCAAATAATGTAGTCCAGGGAGAGAAAATGAATTGTAGACTCTGAGAATGATTTGGCCTAATGCCAAGGTCTGGATATGAAGCTCAATCAGCTAATGGAATCTTCCAGGAGGTTAAAAGACACACTCACTGAGAAGAGCCACTAGTATAGTCTAGATTTGAGCAGATCTAGTGTCTTCCACTGCTGCAACTCACAAGGAAAACCCAACCCTCAATGGGATCAGTGTTGTAGGTGTAAGGTGAAGCTTGGCCCAAGCCTGATAGTGGAAAAGATGGCACAAGTCTCCTCCAAGAGCTTCTCAAGGAATGAGGTGGGATTCCTAAACAAGAAGACCCAACAAGGGTTGTCTAAGAAGACAATACCTTCAGAAAAAAAATAACATCAACAACCCTTTCATTCTGCTCTCCTCCACCTTTTATAATATTGGATTCTTGTCAAACCCTAAACCACTTCATTATTTTAGCTTCTTTCACATGTAAAATCTCCTTCTAGAATTGTGTTGTCCCTCAAAGAGGTTTAATGAATCTAGACTGCGATGTAGATACGATCATGGTTGACTTGGTCAAGTGATCAACCTCTTCTACACTCAAGATGTCTTCATTTTAACTAGCTAGCTTGATTTCCATTCACATTGAGTTGTCTTTATTTAGGATCCATTCTTTGGGAATAAATGTTGTTGACTTGGTCAAACTTGACCTTTTCCACATAGTTTAGACATGGTTCACACATGTGGATGCTTGATCTTGTTATTTCATGATCCCTTTTCACACTATGAGGGATTTTTATTCATACTTGAGAAATTCATGAGCCTCCTTGCCCATTTATTCATCCATCTAATCTTTAAAGGAAAAATTAATATTCATATTAGCTACAAGCTAACTTGGGAATATTACATGTGGTGAACTCAGTTTCAGATTGAATATCTCATCATCCTAATTACAACAGTGTGAACGGTTCATTAGACCGAGTTTGTATGTGAAAATTAGAGCTGATCAAAGTTGGAAGGTTGACTGGATGACTTGGCAGCTTAAGGAGGCAAAAAATCCATAGAAATTCGACCAACAGATTCCGACCAGCTCCAGCCGGATTCCGGGAAAATTTGTGGGACTGATAAAATGACTCCTTCGATAAAAAACCATTAGAAATAAAAATGTATCGTTCCTTTTTAAAAACGATAAAATATTAAAAAATAGGGTGGCGAGCCATGACCCTCGCCACCCCCATTGGACCACGTTACAAAATATTTTTTAAAAATAATTATTATTATGGGGCGGTGGGCCATGACCCCCTCCGCACCCTCCACCTACGACATACCCGTATGTATACATATATAATGGTGGTTGGGGGTCGGGTGGTCAACCCTGCCACCCCGCATAACTCCATACTCCATATAACACAACAAAGCCCACTCTATATTGAAACATGCTAGGATTAGGTTGGGTCTGGCTGCGTGGAATAGACCTGCCTGCCCACTATAACAAACTCCAACCATATCAATGTAAAAAAAGGGAGGGGTGGGATTTGACCCCCCGACCCCTCTCCTCTAAATTTATAAATTTAACCAATATGCCAACCACCTCCGCATTGGTAAGTCCGCTTGAATTTTTACATAAAATTCTCATTTTGCACAGTGAGCCGAGAGCAAGTTAGAGGAGCGGCATGCAGTTCGAGGTAGTGGAACCATGATTGAGCCTCATTTTCAAAGTACCCAAATTTTCCCAGTTTCCAAATTGGACAAATTTTATATGAATTTTACACCTCTCGGTGACACGAACCTCATGGTGATGTCAGTTTCTAAAACAAAGGTCTCAATTTTTTTTCCATGTTCTAGATGGGGATGATGGTGTCAGATTTCAGCATGTGTAAAGTTGATTTCTCGCCATTCGACACCATGTTTTCAATGATGCATTCAGATCTAGTGATTGAGCAACCTATTCTTGATCCATGATTAGAGTTGAGGTATATAAAGAGTTTTTTCCATGTACTTCATTAATTATTGTTGTAGGATGCTTTACAATTCCTCCTTGATGTATGATGTGAAATATTTATGTTTATTTTTTGTTTTTGATTCATGTGAATGTAAGATGCAGAATATTTATGTGTATTTATGTGGTATGTATTTATCATGGATGGTGATTTATGTTGTGAGATCCCTTTGTTTCCTTGATGGCGGGATACTCTTTGTCACCATGTGTGAAGTTGTCATGTTGTTAGGAGTTTTGTGATGAGTGAGAGTTTCTTATAATAGAATGTATCGTGGAGAGAATTTTCCACTCATGTTGAGGGCTTTTCCTTGTATGAAAATTCAATGAGATCCATGTACATTATCACCAGTTACAACATTGAATGAAGTGGCCAACACCATCAAGACACCGAGGCCCGGAGACGTATTCCACACTGGACGAACTCCGTTATTAAGCTTTTTTCATTATTGTTGTGTGATTGTTGACATGTTTTCCTCTTGATTATATCTGCAAGCATGTTCATTAATGCTTTTAAAAATTCAATTCTAACACATCAGTCGAAGTAAAAGGTCTTGGTTAAAAGGGTATTAGAAATTTACCTCGATAATCTCACAAGGAACAACAAAGAAAGAAATGGCTTGCACCTTAGCCACTCTATGCACACCGGTGAAGGCCAATAGGAAAATACAGGCCCCCATGTGCTTTAAAACCAAAAAGAGTGCAAGGGTAAAGCAAGGGAAACCCCAAACTCCAACCAAAATACTTATAACAATTGAGGTGTCACATAAAAAGAAAGATGAAGTAAGGTTAGAAGAAGGGAGAATTCAAGAGGTCACCTCACCTAAGAAGATACATGTGACCTATAGGAGGCGACATTATTCAAGGCTAGCATCCCTTAAACAAGTACCAACCACTATAGTCTTTCAAGAGGTCGAAAATAAGGGGAAGCAAGTAAAGGAGTATTTGTTATAGACAAAACATAGTTTTCTATAGGAAAATTTGTCTGTGCTATAGGAAACTCTAGTAGTGACACAAAAAGAGCAAGAAGCCATGGGGGAGGGGGATAAGGCACACTTGGAATAGAAAGAGGCCCAAGATGTTGAAAGAGAGGCACAAATTGATGGTCAAGTTTCCAAAGGGAAGGAAGATGAGGAACAAAAGGAGGAGCCTACCTCCCCGAAATATATCCCTAAAGACATATCAGCAATTTCACACCCTATACCTCAGCCAACTCTGAGATCCTACTACAAATTTATTGAAGGAGGAAGAATGATTCCTCAAAATCTCTTAGTTTCCATATTTTATCAGCTAGATCAATAAAGAGCACACACACATCATTGGATGCAATTTTAAAAAACAAAAGGTGTGCATGATATAGGAATCATGGAAGAAAAGTTCAATAAAATGGGGAGGGATTTATCTGATTTCATACTCAGAGAAACCTACTTAGAGAAACCTTGTTAAAGGAGAAGCTTCAAGAAACACATAAATAAAATGCAAGGTTACAAAGCCAACTTCAGAAAAAGGACAAACAAATTGCCACCATGGCAAAGTTGTGCATCGAGGTAATCCAAAATAGACGTCCTTCAAACACCTATGCCATCTACCTAAAATAACAATGGCTACAATTTCAGATTAAGGCACTAGAATCTCGTGGATCATTGCATTTTCAAAACTGCAGGAAGCTTATTGACTTTTGAAATCAATCTAGCATAGGAGACAAGGCCAAGTTGGCGAAATTTTATATGCACAATCTTGTTTTGACTGATTTAAATATTTGGGACCCTAACCCTAGGTTGGGGGACATGTAGTTGATGGCCTTAGCCTCTTGGATGGTAAATGAGGAGGAAAGGGCAGATGTGGTTAAAGGGGTGATGAGAAGAGAGCCTCTACACATAATGGTAGAACTATTCAGCCCTTAGGGGGTCATTAACAATCACTTCATGATAGCAAATGATGGCAGCCTTGCAATCAAGTACCTCAGCACCCAAGCACAATCCATTGCACACTTTGATGACATTTCTAGACTATTAGGGGAGTAATATGTAATGGAAATTCAGAGAATGTGGAATGGCCTCCCCATTAGTCTCAGGAACATGGAATGTCATACCCCAAAGAGATTGAGAAATTCAATAAAGAGGGCACCATTGTACAAAAGGGTTGTCCAGACAATGAAGATCCAATGGATTTGCTTTAAACTCAGTCCACCTTTGCTACTAGGACTGGGTGATGTTGGTCACTTTAATTGTTTATTTAATTAAACAATTCAAGTGCTACATAAACTGTCAACCTAGGGAAGTCTGTTTATTTCAAAGGCAATCACACACTGTATATGCTCAATCTCAAAAGAAATTAAATTTTGTAGTAAAAATTACACTAACCACACCTTGCTTCAACAAACTGAAGTCTACTTGAGTTACAACAAAGACAATATTTCTATTGCAGACAATCATCAAAAGAATCCTGGATTACATTAAAAAGACAACAATCTAGGAAAGGAATCCAATCTGCAAAAGGAAAGACCAATTATGTTATAACAGAGAACAGGACCCTATTCCCCAAGTAGGAACCTTCAGCACCTGTTTTTGATTACCAAGATTTCACAAACTCATTATGTAAACAATATTTCCAATTTAAATAATCCACAATTACCTAAGAATTAATTGTATGAAATCAATGCAACAAGTAATGGAAACAGAGCTTCAGCAATAGACAATAGAATTCCAATACTGCATAAATGAATTCAGCGAACAACGTTTAACAAGGTGTAAATGAAAAAGAAAAATTAACAAACTACATAAATAAAAGGGTGAATCTTGTGAAGAAGGTGGGCCCTTCCCTTCTCACAAGATTCCCCAGAAGAAGGAGTTAAAATGAATTACTCGGAACAAGCTTTTATTCATCTATCCAAAGTAACATATTACAAAGGATTCATGTTCCTTCTCTGTTTCAGAAATAAACCTCCTGTAGTTTCTAATCCTCCTTTCTAATGTTGATGTCTCCTCTTTTTAAAGAGGAGACATCTATTACAATTGATTTACATTATAGAAATCCTATTTTTAACCTAATCTGATCTTCTATACTGAAATAGGACCTTTCTGTTCTTCCATATAAAAATGATGTTACAATAGTTACGATGGTACTGGCTTCAAAGTGGCCCGTGTAACAACTTCCTTACTTGTCTTTTCTTGTTTCCGTCATGCTTGAAATACTGCTTCAAAATCACAAATCATGGGTTGTTTCAGCAACAGGATTTGCGTACTATGTTGACTGTTTTAGCAACGCAATCTTCAGACAACCATGATAGATTATCTGTGGTCTCCAAACTGTCTCAGCAACTATATATCTTCGATTAATGATCAAATATGAAAGTAATGTAAAATTATATGTAAAACAAGTTAAACATATAGTGAAGAGAAGAATGTTATATACCTTTGGGAGAACGTATGAAAGTGATAGTATAAAATCTAAATATGGACTGGAAAAGAGTGGAATGATAGAAAAATGTATGGTCAAAATGGTACATTATGGGGTCCTAACATCCCCCCCAACTGAAAGGGTTGCATGTCCTCAGGAAACTTTAGTCTGAGTCAGAATCTGGATACTGGCTTTTGGCATGCAAATTACTTAGGCAGTAGCTATGGAAGGTGCTATCTGTTAAAGCTCTGAATCCTTGCACATTTTGCAATATTTTCCAAGATGCTACTTCATTCTTGTTAGCCAACCTATGATGAGCATGATATTCTTCTGCTAGCATCCATAAAATAGGAAAATGAAAGTGGTACCATATCCAATTTTCAGCACATTGCTGAACACATCTGATGTAATTGAGTACTCTAGACAAAACAATTTCGAGATTAGTAGGACTAAAAGGATTGTACTCCTACTTCTCCTTAGAGGATTGTTGCCAAAACATATTGTTTTCTCTTAAAGCAACAATTTATTTGGCCCTGATAAAATGGTGACAATTCTGGAGTATTGAAGCCTGTAATTGTTATATATGTTCAGTCATCCCTGGCTTCTGAAAAAATTGATGATATTCTGCCATAAAGATGGTAGGGTTCTGAGGTTCTGGCCTTATCTTAAGATGGCGGTTATTTTCATTATGCCTAGTTGCAAGAAAAGCAGTCTGCCGTGTAATCTGATTAGCAAGAAAAGAGGCAAATGCCCTGATCTGAATATCGCCAACAAGAGGGTTAAGATTAATCTTTCTATTTTCATGGATGGCTTCATTGTGAAGGTACAACTCACATAGTAAGTGTTGATCACTGATGGCGGCTTCTACAAATTTTTTCACAAACTATTCAAACGTAAGCACCTCATGGGGTCTTCCATCTTTGACTGATTTCAATTGAAAGTAAAGAAGGCGTTCTGAGAGAAATAAAGATTAATTTAGAGATGGTTTCCTAGTAGCCAATAATTTTTGTACCAGTTGAAACATTAGGAGCAGTTTTCCTTTTAGCTCTTTGTTCTCCTTCTTGTAAACTCTATATTGCTGGAGTGTCTGCTCCAAGATCTCCCAGTTAAAATATATATGATTCTGCCAGACTAATTTGTGTTGTTGCAAGGTTTTACCTTGTGAAATGGCATACTGTTTCCTCCACTTGTTCATTATTTCCATCTCATTCCATGGTTTAGTTTGTGTTCCAGCATTGCAAGTGGTAGGCTGAGGTATATTCTGAGTAGCAGAATCAGTTACAGTAGGGTAGGATATTTTTACATCAACTTCTTTTTCTGAAATTTTTGACGGCCCTACTGGTTCTTGTGTAACAGTAGGGCTTTCCTCTTTGACTGCAGAATATGTAGATGCTCCTGGAATTGGAAATTGAACTATCTTACATCCTACTTGTTGATAGATGTTTCCACATTGGTTGCACATATATTATTTATATGGATCGTTTTCTATATGTTTGTATGCCATGGATGTTGTATGGGCCAGGGTATAAAAATTTAGCTCCTTGTCATAGGCTTCCCTTGCCATTACTAATTCTCACTTATAAGCTTCTAATTCTGATTTTAAAAACTCATCTTCTTGTAAAAGGGAATCCATGGTGACTGGGCCTTGTGTATCATTTGCATTCTCCATAATTGATTGTTATGTTTCAGCTGTAGTTGTTTCTTGTGTGACAGCTAGAGCTGGTTCCTTTGTGGCAGCTACTGAATAAGTATCATCTTGGATGTCTAGTTATTATACATCGGCAGTTGTTTCTTGTGTTTCAGCTACTGAATGAGTAGCTGGTTCTTGTGGGACAGCTACTGACTGAGTAGCTGGTTCTTGTGTGACAACTACTTGCTCTGTAGAAAATGATGTCATATTACCCCGGGCATCTGGTTCTTGTGTTTCAGTGCCACAGGGTGGGACAGGTAATAATTCTGGGGTTTGGAAGGGTGGTGATGTGTGGAGTTTTAACAAAATGGTTGCGGGATCAGGGGTAGTAGGAATGGTTTATGCTTCAGTAGACATCCTCGTTCGTCTCCTAGGTAAGAAAGCAGAAAAAGAAATAGTTTGATTTTTCCTTTTATGAGAGGGTTTTTTCCAAGGAGAAGGGCTATTAGAGGAGGTATCTGCTTTAGTTATGGCCCTTGTTTGTCTTTTTGATAGGGAGGCGGTTGTGATTCACCTTTTTCCTTTTATTAATAGAGGAATATGGCGTTTTATCGGCCTAAGAGTCATCATTGGGAATATGGACAGTAGGATCAAATGATTCTGCTAAGTGGTGAGATGGACTTGAAGAAAGGTTAATTGGATTAGTTGGTTCTATGGATGGAATTGGTGGAGGGTCAGGGATATTCTCTAGTTGCTGCTCGTGGGAACTTTCAGGAATTTCTTGAGGATTTTTAGCAACTTCTTGAGGAATTTCAGCAGCTTGCTCAGGGTGTAGGGGTGGGTTATTTAGAGGAGGATTTTGTTGAGAAAAACCCCTCTGAATCAGTAGCTTAATAAGGTGGTGATGGGTGAGGGAAAGGAGTGGGAATTTTACCTGTCTACAATAATATGACATATTTCTAATGCATCCAAGTAAATAGTAAGGAATGTTCACTAGTCTACCGTGTCGTAAATTACTCATTAAGAAAAAATCATGCTGGTATACTACCTGGTAGTAGCCTTCACATGTAATGTAATGTTTGACGAATTCAACAACTTTTTTTTGGGAAAAATACTGAGAGGGGGGGGGGTGAATCAGTATTTACTGCATATTCAAAACTTTCACTTTTTCCTGCTTCTAAAATGCATACGCTACTTTCCTGAACCAGACTTGCGTATATACGCGGATACCCTTTACAAAACTCGCATATACACAGATATCTATTTATGTCATTAATTCTTCACTTAAATCATTCCTTCATTTATTCATCAGATATTCAATAAGCAGTAAACATGTGCAGTAAGAACAGAATAAATCATCACACAAAGCATCACACATGAACACCAGGATTTTTAGGTGGAAACCCAAGTCGGGAGAAAACCACCGTTGCAGTTGCTCAGCCTTCAATATTTTATTATAGAGAAAACATCTTACAACATATGTGCTGGCGCAGACTTGACCAGCACGCGGGCACCCACCTGCGCTCGTTTACCAGCCTCTCCTGGAAGGGAGCTCCAACCCCCTGACTCGTTTACCAGCCTCTCCTGGAAGGGAGCTACGACCCCCCGATCTCGTTTACCAGCCTCTCCTGGAAGAGAGCTACAACCCCCTGACTGAAGGCTACAACCTTCAGCACCACCTTGGACCACGTTTCATCAATTTTCACACTGGATCCAACAACTTCAATAGAACAACACTTGCAGGCCACATTTCATCATATTTTCAGACTGGACCCTTTCCATACTTTTGAGCACAAACATACATCACCAACAGATACTTATTAACACAGATCAGATAGCAGAAACACAGCAGAACAGATCAGATATTTCATACCCCTTGCTTCAGCAAACCCTAGTTTGCATATGCGCTTTTACTTCACTGATGTCGCGTATATACGCGCTTCCGTCCACACAAACCAGCGTATACCACAGTGTATATTTTATTGCGCATACGCGCTTTCTCTTCGCTGAAGCCGCGTATATACGCGCTTCCTCCGCGGCAAAGTAGCGTATAGATCTTCAATCATTACAGAGCAGCATACTTCATTAGATCAGATATTCAGTTCAGATCTACCCTTTTGCTTCAGACAGATGTTCGCCTAGATGCTCGCCTTATCACAGATCTAAGCCTTCCATAATCAGATCTAACAAATACAAGAGCAATTCAGATCTAGATCCCCTTCTTCATCATTGGTGCATCATACAATCAGATTTATCATTCAAGTGTAACCCTTTCCATTCAGATATACTTCAGAGAGAAGTATTCATTCAAGCTCAGACATCTTGCACCCACATGTATGATTTGCACAATAAATTTCTTCTCCTTATATAGGTTTATCCTTTTTCAATACCACGGGCCCTTTTTTTAATACCACGAGCCAAACCAATACCATGAGCCCAAAACTACCTGGACGGGGTCATTTAGGTGGATCATTACCCAATACAATGGGTCAGTACCATGGTGGTTACCCTTAGCTTTGCACTTTTTGAGCGCTTTAGCCCATACGCGACTTGGCACGTTATTTTCCGCGTGCATACGCGACTTACCATAGGCCAATCCGCGTATACCAAGAGACATACTCTTTTTCATCATACTTTGAGTACATTCTGAAATCCTTTCTTCATAGCCTTCTGTACACACTGTAGAAACATCATATTTTCTTCATCAGGAACACATTCTCTTAAGCACAACTTCATCAAGGACAACACATGTCAACAGTCACATGTCTTCATCTTCATTCAGTGGGTTTCCATCAAGGAAAACACTCTGCATCATATTTCCAACAATCTCCCCCTTTGGACTTGATGGCAACCATGATGGTGTTTGGTTACCACAACAGATAGATACCATGTCACTCTCCCAAATATGTCACTCTCCCAAATATTTGACATCATTATCTTCTCTTCATTCAAACACCATGTCACTCTCCCCCTTTGACATCAAGGGCAAAGGGCGGATCAAAAACCAACACTCTCCTCCTTATGTGGAAGAAACATTCTGCAGATCTGATATGAGCTGAAGTGGCCAAGCTCCCCCTGAGTTCATGCTGAATCTTCAAACATATTTGTCAATGAAGTACATGACTCTATGAACTTCCTATCACCAAGAAAAATATCTCTGATTTTTTTCTTTAGCTGTAGCAATTATGAATTTTCAACAGTCATAATGTTTATAGCAGCACCTAAATCTACCAAAACTTGAGGGATTATTGTTTTACCGATTTGGAATGTCATAGTAGGATGGCTGGGATCACCATATTTAACTGGAGGGGCTTTACCAGACATTAATGCAGATAGGTCTCCCATAACATGGACTGTAAGGGGATCTTTATTTTTCCTACCAGGTTTCTTAACACACATATCTCTCATCGTTTTGGCATAAATTGGTACATCTCTTAGTGCCTGTAAAAGTGGAATTTTAACATACAGATTCTGCAATTCCCCTAGAATATTAAAAGCAAGTGGCTCAAGCATTCTAGTTAAAACTAAATGCTCAAGGAATGGTGGCTCTGTTGTTTCAGCATCCTTATTAGAGGGTGGTTGTACCTCTTTATGTGAATCATGTTTTTTAGTTTCTTATTTATCAGAATTAGAAGAGGTAACATCATCGATAATGGGTTCAACTATTTTCCCAGATCGTAAATGAATGTCATTACATTGTGCAGGGAAAATAGGAAATATAGGCTGATTTTGAATATAAATAACTTGCACAGCTTTATTATTGGGGTTAGGATTTGGTTGTACAGGTAGTTGGGGTCTCATCATTTGATTATTTGGTGGAGCACCTGATGGTAGAGGAAGTGGTTGCTGAAATTGAGGAAATTGATTCAAAAAAGGGAGTTGTTGACCCCTCAAATTCGAATTCCACTGGTTAAAGTAAGATTGTTGTTGTGGAGGCCAAGGAGTCCACATTGCAGGATATACAAAGGGAGGGTTTGTTTGTTGCATGGGTGGGTAATTCAATTGATTGAAGGGTGGGTATTGCATTTGGTTAAAGGGAGGGTAATTTTCTTGACTAAAAGAAGGATAATTGTTACAACGATTAGAAGATGTAAATGGCATATTAGAGTTCATACCTTGTCCTTGTGGTTTCCATTGCCTTCTTTGTGTTAGCAGATAGAATGCTTCAACTTCTTCTTCGGTTGGTTGCAATGCTGCTTTTATTCCTGGTAAATAAGGGCATTTTTGTGTTTCATGATATTTCTCACAAAGGGTGTAAATTGGCACCTTCTCTAATGGGCGTTCCCTTAGTGAGTGTTTATCTCTGCATTTGGGGCAAAAGACAGCCAAAGCTTCTTCTGCTTTGGTTTGTTTTTTTTTTAACCTACAAGGTGTCAATTTGTGAAGCAAAAGAACTTAACATTTCAGTTTTAAATTCTTCAAGTAAATTACCTATTTCGTCTCTTGTTGCTCCTCCACTAGTTGATTTTTGAACTCTTGAATATGTGGTATCTCTGCTATTTGACCTGTTCCTTGTAGCTCCTCTTGAACATCTTTTACAAAGGTTAACAATTTCATCATATGATTCTTTAGATATGTCCCCTTTTCCAAGCATATTTAGCATATCTAAATAGTCATCCCTCACCCCTTTCAATAATATTGTTTTAATAATATCCTTACTTACATTGGGATGATTGGATCTCTACAGGTTGTATTGTAATCTTTCCACAAAGTCCTCTAGATTTTTGTCCTCCTTTTGTACCATCTTAAATAGTTCCTCTCTTTTTTCTCTTGTTCGGCAGTAGTCTTGATATTTAAGCAGAAAATTATGTTTCATATGTTCCCATGTTGTGATTACATGGCCTCCAAGACTCATGAACCACCTTAGTGCATTTCCTTTTAGTGTTGCTGGAAATAGCTTCAACTTCTAGGCATTAGTATCATAATCATAACTTCTACATAATATATCAAATTCAAAAAGAAATTCGTCAGGATCTTCAGAAGATAAACCATGGAAGTTAGGTAAGGCTGAAAGTGGGATATTCTTCATGGGAGTTGCTCCTCTAGGGAGATCACCAATAGGAAATCCCAAGGTAGAGAGAAAATTCTCATCTTTTCCCTCTCCTTCAGGATATACTTGTCCTCCGCTGAAGAATTCTTCAGTGTTCCCTTTCATTGTTTGATCTCCTATTGCACTTGCTCGATCCCCAATGTTTTCTACTCGCTCCTCAATGTTTTCTGCTAGCTTTTCAACGTTTCCTGTTGATTCCTCAACGTTTTCTGCTGGCTCTTAAACACTTTCTAATGGCTCTTCAATGCTTTCTACTGGTTCTTCAACGTTTCCTGTTGGTTCTTCAACACTTGCTGCTGGTTCCTCAACGTTCTCAGGGCTCACAACTTCTTCTGTTTCATAATTCTATTGAGGGGAGTGTTGAGGCCTTGGCCTTTGAGAGCTTAGTCTCTAAGAATATTCATCTTTTTATACGATCTCATCAATAAAGGTATTTCTTCCTCCCCTTCCTTTTCCCTTGCCACCCCTAGGGTTAGTTTTCTTATGGGTTCCACATCCTCTCATGCAATCTACACATTTGAAAGAAAAACATCAATGCTTTTGAAATCTATAATTGTCTTCCCCGGCAGCAGTGCCAAAATTTTGGTCACTTTAATTGTTTATTGAATTAAACAATTCAAGTGCTACATAAATTGTCAACCCAGGGAAGTCTGTTTATTTCAAAGGCAATCACACACTGTATATGCTCAATCTCAAAAGCAATGAAATGTTGTAGTAAAAATTACACTAATCACACCTTGCTTTAATAAACTGAAGTCTACTTGATTTACAGCAAAGAAAATATTTCTATTGCATACAATCATCAAAAGAATCCTGGATTACATTAAAAAGACAACAATATAGGAAAGGAAGCCACTCTGCGAAAGGAAAGACCAATTATGCTATAACAAAGAATAGGACCCTATTCCGCAAGTAGGAACCTTCAGCACCTGTTTCTAATTACCAAGCTTTCACAAACTCATTCTGTAAACAAAATTGCCATTTAAAATAATCCACAATTACCTAAGAATGAATTGTATGAAATCAATGCAACAAGTAATGGAAACAAAGCTTCAGCAATAGACAACAAAATTCCAATACTGCATAAATGAATTCAGAAAATAGCGTTTAAAAAGGCGTAAATGAAAAAGAAAAATTAACAAACTACATAAATAAATGGGTGAATATTATGAAGAAGGTGGGCCCTTCCCTTCTCACAAGATTCCCCAGAAGGAGTTAAAATGAATTACTCAGAACAAGCTTTTATTCATCTGTCCAAAGTAACATATTACAAAGGATTCATGTTCCTTCTCTATTTCGGAAATAAACCTCTTGTAGTCTCTAATCCTCCTTTATAATGCTAATGTCTCCTCTTTTTAAAGAGGAGACATCTATTACAATTGATTTACATTATACAAATCCTATTTTTAACCCAATCTGATCTTCTATACTGAAATAGGACCTTTATGTTCTTCCATAGCAAAATGTTGTTACAATAGTTACGATGGTACTGGCTTCAAAGTGGCTCGTGTAACAACTTCCTTACTTGTCTTTTCTTTTTGTCGTCATGCTTGAAGTACTGCTTCAAAATCGCAAATCACGGGTTGTTTCAGCAACGAGATTTGCGTACCATGTTGACTTTTTCAGCAACGCGGTCTTCAAACATCCACGATAGATTATCTGTGGTCTCCAAACTATCTCAAAAACTATATATCTTCGATTAATGATTAAATATGAAAGTAATGTAAAATTATATGTAAAACAAGTTAAACATATAGTAAAGAGAAGAATGTTATATACCTTTGGGAGAATGGATGAAAGTGATAGTATAAACTTTAAATATGGACTGGAAAAGAGTGGAATGATAGAAAAATGTATGGTCAAAATGGTACATTATGGGGTCCTAACAGGTGAAAGGAAAGATCAAGCCGAGGAAGAAAAATAATGGGAAGAGGAAGAAAATAATGTTGGATTCTAACCTCCTGAGCGAACTCCTTCACTTCTTCCTTGGCATGTCAGAGGGGCCACTAAGGCACTAAAAGAGATGAAGAAGGAATACTAAGTTTATCAGAGGATGAGAAACCATTTGGTAAGGGGGTGATGATGAGAACCATCATTATGTATATTTTGAGGGATTAATTGTCACCTTTTTAGCCTTATTAGTCTCTCTTTCTCACATTTAATTACATTATGGTCATTTATTACTTAGTGTATATGGTGATTAAGGGTTGTCATAATTCGAATGCCTAATATGGTTTAAATTCAGGATAGTCACGAATATATGCCATTTTTGTTGAAGATTGTGAAATCAAAGCTCAGAGTAGACAACAACGAGTGATTATAGGGGGGGTTGACCACCTCCTTAACTCCTAAAGACAACCAAAGGATCCTCGAGATTCCCTCCAACAACTTGAAATCAAAGGCATCCAAGCAAGTGAAATATTAAGTGAATCAAAGCTCCACTTCTGTCGAAGTCCAAGGGGCCAAATCACCTACTTATTAGGGATATTTTCATAGCTACCCTTTAGGATAAATAGGGCAGAGCAAGAGCTCATTAGGATTCAATTTTTGGAGTTTGCTAGAGTACTCCTAGCTCTTGTAATAGATTTTGGTGACTTTCATGTGTTATGTAATGAGATTGGTTATGCAATAAAATGAGGATTCAGTTCCTCCTTCACTTATTTAGTTTCAGAGAGAAAAGCTTGTGGGTTAGGGCCCAATCCATTGGCTTCTGTCTCTCCTATGTATTTTTGTTTACTTTCCATGCCATCATGGTTAGTTTATTTCATGTATTGTAGTTAGTTTTCTTACATTTAATCTTGTTGTGTTTAGTTTTCTTCCATTTCATGTTGTTGTAGTTAGGATCTTGTAGTTCACAGTATAGTAGCGCATAAAACTCCAAAGTTTTGTGTTAAAGCCTCCCTCTCTCACCTCTTCCATTGTAGCTTGAGGAGGGAAGATCTTCACTACAGGCCCAAAATTTCTTTCAATTTATGATTTCTTGGAAAGAATAGATAGGGTTCTTTGTTTACCATGAACATGTTTTTATTTTTGTGTTAGATTTATGTTTCAAATTCATAGGTAGGTTTTCTTAAATTCAACTCTTCTTTTCCACCATTTTCATCATAGATTTGTCAATGATAAATGCATGAATAGGAAGTTTTCTTTTAGGTTAGAGTAGAGCAACGTAGGTGGACTCCACCAACATCCCTAGATCCATTTTCCACCCTTCACCAACCTACTTTCAACAAAATCACCTTTAGCCATGTTTCTTTTAGATATTCACCACAACACCAAAAGCCACCTTAGAGGTGCATGACAGGCTTTGAAATAAGTTATGAGCTTGGAAAAAGGGTTGGCTACCTTCCATCCACCTAGGTCCACCTTTCCTACCTCTTTCCTCACCATTTCTAGCCTCAAACTACCCTCGGCCTATTTCCTGTAGCGTTTTACGACATCATGTAGCACTACAGGAAATCCTATAGTAGATCATGTAGCAGCACCATTCAACCACTTATTCAGCCCCAAAACCCTGTTTCACTCCACCTAAACCTAACACAACCTCCAAGACACCTTCATCTTTGAAACCATGAGTCCAAGAACTTCTTAAGCTACCTTAGTGCCTCCTTCTTTTGCTACAAAACTGAGTATTTACAAGCGTAGTTAGCTCATAAATAGATGCATTGTTAAGCATAGAAATCAAACATGAACTAGCTAGAGTTTCATTAGCCATTTCGCCTAGCATGTGTGCTTAGAATAGTTTCACTTCCTGCAAGTTCAATTCAACAATTTACTTTATGAATGCCACTTAGTTTAACTCTATTTCTTGCATTAGCCTAATTATGGATTTCCTTTCTTGAAAATAGCTAGATGAGTCTTTATGCTCTAGAATAGTTTCTTTCTTGATGATATAGTAATGATCATGAGTTATTTTCATTATTAGGTTTCATTTAGAAGTGTGACAGACTTCATTCCCTAGAAGTAACCCTAGAAGTATCACCCCTTCATAGAACTGAGAAGAGGATGGCATGAGTAGAATGCATATGTTGTGTATATAGTATTTTCACCTCCAATTTTTTACGAACCCTGGGTTGATAAAGTAAAGTAGAGTAGCCATTGGGAGTTGCAACACTCTTAGTGCAATACTAGGGCTCACCAGAAGGAACACCATCTAAGGTGCCTTAGGATGTTAGAAATGTCACCAGGGCCATGAAAGAGATTCACATGGATGATTGAGTTGCTTAGAGGATGAGAAACATCGTCAATAGGGGGGTGATGATGAGTCTCATCAATAGGTATATTTTGAAGATCATGATGCCATACTCTAGCCTTAAAACTATCATTTTCTCACATTAATTCACATTTTTGTTATATTATGCTTAGTAAGAAGTTTAAAAGGTGTTTGTCGTATTATGTGGCCTAATGTGGTTCAATTGCAAGAAAATGAAGCATTTTTTAGGTATTTACTATGCAACGGCTTGATGGAGACAACCAAGAGAAAATCTAGGTGTTTTTTCACCTCCTTAACTCCCTAACTCACCTTGGGATAATAGAATCCTCTCTCATTAGTTCAAATTCATTGGAATCTAAGTCAATCCTAATGCAAGTGAATCTTAGGAAGGATGAGATCCACTATTTTCGAGATGAAGGAGGAAATAACTCCTATTTTCAAGGGATATTATATCAACTACCCTTTTGTATAAATAAACAAGATGAAAAGATCATTAGGATTCAAAGTTTTGTTTCAGCTAGGCGTAACTATTGAGCTCATATCTAGACCTGCAATTTTATCTGATGCATAATAATTTTATTTTACAGTAATTAGAAGTTGATTATTAAGCTACATCTGAGTTATTTTTAGAGGGCTAAGACGCTTGGGTTTGGGAACAACCAAGTGGCTTAGGTCCCTCTTGTGTATTTGTGTTTTGATCTTAGATTCAAGCATTCCCTAGATTTCTTCCATTTCAGTAGAGGTTAAGTTATAAAAAATATGTGATTCGAAGCTTTTGCATCACCTCTCTTGTGGGAGAATGGTTGGAAAGATTCATAATCTCAGTAAAAAATATTTTGTTTATCACTTTTTGGAAATAAATGAATGCTAGTTTCCCTTCTGCATATTTTCTTTCTATAGCTTGGAATCTAGTTCAGTGACTTGAGTAATGTTAGAAGCATAAAATATATGTTATTTAAATTTAACTCATATTTTCCATCATAGTTCTTATTACTGTGTTAATGAACAATGAATGTGTTATCACCAATAAAATTTCATTTTGGTTAGGAAGGTCATTTGGTATAGGTTTTATTGTGTTGGTAAATTAATTCATGAAATTGATGAAATTTTATGAATTGGTTACAATCATAATTTTTTTAGAGTCCCACGTGTCATGTCATCATGGTCATATCAATAAAAATCTATCAAAAAAGGCGCATCAGTTGGTTAAATTTTGATTTTATCCATCTGTCTAGTTTTTCCCGAGTCCACAGAGAAATTTATGGAAAAAAAATTGTTTTCACTACAAACTCACCTGACAAGTCTGTAGCGAATCTTCCAAACTCATAACAAAAAATGCTACGAACACATGTTTTTTCTGCACTGGAAAGGAAATGTGTGAGGTGTCAAGTTTCAATTGGTTATAGGTGAGTCTAAGGTCACGTGATTAGTTATTTTGAGTCATGGAACATGTGTGATCATCATTTTTCATTCCATCATTCCGTTTAAACTCCATTATTTGTATAATCCCTCTCATATTCGAAACTTACATTTTTAAAATTATCCTTGTGAGTTTTTTTGTATCACCTTTTCCTTTTTCCTCTGAGTATAGTTGTTTTTATTATCTTTAGAAAGGTGGAGCCTTCTCTGCAAGCTCCTTGTTGTGCGAAATTCTTCTTTGCAGGTGTCATATTACCAAGAAGGCCAATGCTGGGTTAATAGGAATGGTGATGCATAAAAATACCAACAAAGGGGGCTCAGTAGTCAGGTATGAGCCAATGGATTTAAAATTGTTTAATGAAGATCCAAGTTTTGCAGCCGCCTTCACCAGTGCTGGCTGCATGAGGTTTTGTTAGAAGCTGCAAGGTTATCATGCCTAAGCTTCTAAGGACTTTGCAATGAATTTTTTTGGAACTACATCAAAGGTCGGTGTGATAAGTTTTATGGTTTCTCCTGAAACTATTTCCCAAACTATAGAGATTCCAAGGACATGGGAAGAGTGGTTTAAAGCCACCAAATTCAAATTGCAGAACTGTGATAAGTTCCTAAAACCTAAGCACAATGGAGTGGACATGACATCAGGGATCCCAAGAAGTTGCCTCATAGAAAATTACTCCAAAAGCTTGCTAGTAAGTAAAAAGTGTTTCACATGTCAAGGGAGGTTTCATATGATTTATCAGTATCACTTCAGACTTTTTCTACGTTTCACTGGTAAGAAGCCTTTGGAATTTCCATTTTTCCTAGATTCAAAAGCTTAGAAAAAAATTCAAATAAAGTCCAAGCTAGGCCTAAGGGTAGTGAAAATTCAATCTTTCATCATGGATTAATCAAGCTACTGGTTTTGGAAGATTTAAAAATTTTAAATAAAGGCTGGGCCACAAATTTTTTTCTTAGTGGTTATGAGGTGGATGTATTAACTCCTAAGAAAACACCTAAATCAAAGGCCAACCCTTCAAGTAAGAATGATGAACTTGTAGCTGAAGCAGAGGGTGGACAGTAAGAGGAAATGCAACCCATTGTAGAGCCCATGGAGATTGAAATAGAACCTGCACAGGAAACAAACATACCTCAGCCAACACCTACAAGTAGCAAGCCAAAACATAGAAAAAAGATTCATGGAAGAATAACTAGGAACCAAATAGTGGGAAAAGGTATCGTTAAGGACATTATGCAAGCCATAGATATAGAAGAAACTCTTGTGGTCAAATTTGTGGATGTCAAAGGAGGTAAGAAGAAAAAGAAAGGCCTTACTACCAAGAAACTTGACTTTTCAAGTGAATATGAAAGTTTTGAATTTAAACCAAGGAAACCTCTCACTAGATTACAATTGGACAAAGATATCAAGGCTGACAAAAAGATTGAAGTGATAGAAAAAGGCAAAAAACCTATGGTAGAGGACATCATTAACCTATCCCCAACAAAGGAACAAATCATTAAATAGAGAAAAGGCAAGGAGAAGGTCATTGAAAAATATGAAGTAGAGATTTTAAATGAGCAGTTGACGGAAGCTAGGGAGGAATTCATTGAAACAAAGCTAGAGTTGGAAGAGGCTAGGCTAGAAAGGAAAATGGTGGAGGAGTTCAAGGAGAAATTAAATGAGCAGATTAATCATTATGTTGAAGCCTTAACAAATGCTAAAAATTGTTGAAGAGAACCCTTCCTCTATGCAAAATGATGAAGCACACAAGGAAAAGGAACATATGGCTGGAGGCAGAGAGAAAAAAAATCATAGTTCAAGTGAAGGAGTTGGAGCTGCAGATTGAAATGGTACAAATTGAACTCAATAAAAAAGGCTTAAAGATGAAAATCATAAATGAGCATGTTGAAGTTGAAGCCACTGTTGCCAAGGGTGAAGTTATTGTTATTTGAAAGGGAGTAAAATACATCTTAAAATAATTTTTGTCTGATTATAGTTCATCACTTGTAGAGCCATGACAAATTTTGAAGAAGAAAGCATGAATTTTCAAGTCTTCTATCAATTGGGCAAGTTCGTAGCATGTCTCGGGCTTGAAGCCCAGAAAACACTACGAACTCACTGTAGATTTTTTTTGGTTATATATAACACGTTTTGTCATGAAAAAGGTAGGTAAAGGCATGTATTTGATTATTTTGACTCACTAGAATGCCTCAAATTAGAAAAGAGAGAAAATAGTTTCCAGGGATTGTCAAAGTCAAAGGTGCTATGAACTCTCGCTACGGACTTTCCTAAAAATCCCTCGTTTCTGCAGCGAAGAGGATTTTGGGTATTTTTGAAGTCTTGATTATTTTTTTTTGGGACAAGTCAGCCACCTAGAAAGGTCAGAAGTCATCAGTTGAATGTTTGGATGAAGACACAATCCTCGACAAATTTGTTCAAGTTTCCAACTCATCATGGAAGCCAGATCAACAATTATGACACTGCCTCCTGAAATTTCGGAAGACAGATCTCCTGATTTGGTGGGAATATTTATGGTTCATTCATGGTCAGTTCCACCCCACGCACATGACCTTTTCAATGAAAATATGCAACTTTTAAAGTTTTTTAATGTCATAAAGAGTTTTAGAGTCCTAATTAGGTTTCTAAGTCCTAAAAATAGAAAATGTATGTTTTATCTCCTTGTAATATGCTTTTGGTTAGTTTACGTATTATCATAAGTATTTGAAGGTCTAGACTTGCTGGAAGGTTCATTATAAAGATGCCTAAAGTTATAAATAGGTAGATAATTGAGGTAGATAGGGTTGATTGATGTTTTTATTACACACTACTATTGTAAAACCTTTTATCAGTGATATACAGTGGAAACATACTTCTCTTTACCTGCGATTCATTGATATTGTTATGAGTATTTTCATTTTATGTTCTACAATTCTATATTCAGTATCTTAGTGTTTGATTACTTAGAATTCATGGCGTATATGCTCCAAATTCCTTCAAACGCTTAGTCTGCTACAAAATTTATTCTTTCATCAGAATATATATATGCCTCAGCTTCCATGAGAGGAGCATCAGATGCCATTGATTTGTTTATATTGACTCCATATTCCCAATGGTAGTAATTTGTCTATATATTTCACCTGCAAAAAAACACATTTAAAACCAAATTTCAGAGTTAGCCATCTGTTGAGCTTCATTTACATAATATCATCTATATCCTTGAGAGATACCTCTTAGGCTAGAAAGGCTAAGTTTCAGCTAAAATTAGTTTTGAAATAGTCACTCTAGGTTGACTATTGAAGCAACCCATAAACATCAATTTAGTGATAAAATTTTGGTGCATATTCCAGGAGTCTGAAGACATATTTCCTGAAGTTTTGTTCTCAAATAGAAATACTGAAATCTTGGAGGTAGCAGGAGCGCAGAAGCATTCGAGGTTGCATTCTACCTTGGTGACTCCACTGAAATATTCATGCTTAAAGGTTGCTTAAAAAAAGATACATACAATGAGAAATCCAGATCCTAACCCACCTACATTTGTGGATAATATAGAAAGAATTATCGGAGGCATTAGAAGCTCTTCAAAATCAGGTATTCCATCACATTCAAGAGTTTTATCTTTATCCTCCGAGGTTGTTCGAAGTCCTGAAGATAAATAGTTTGATGAAAATATAGAAGAGGTGTTGTTTAGGTCTAAGATTGAAAATCATTTGACTAATATAATATTAGACCTACAAATACTAGGAATTGATACATCTTCCCTAGTGTCAAAACAAGAAAAAAGAATATTTTTGGAAGATTGTCACATCAGAGATGTTATTGGAAAAAGAGTCTTTCTAAATATTAAAAGAGTTAGACCCCTTCTATTTTTTGTTAAAGATAAATTCTGGTATTCCCTTGCTTGAATGGAGTTCCTTTGTCTCTAGACTCCAAATTCCCTTTAGAGCATCTCCTAACATTTCACCCTCATTCACTGTTTTTCCCAAAGTTAGAATTTGAGTTCATCCACTACTTTTCCAAGTACCACAGTCCCTGTCATTATGGTTGGAGTTCCTCCCCCTGCAGGACCTGCAAGATATGCTCCTCTTTTCCTTCCTGTTGTTCTTCATGACATTCCAAATGAATATTCTAATAGGATTAAAACCTTTGGGAGTGAAGAATAAATAAATGTTGAACAACATGTTGACCAATTTAATGACTTCATTGACGGAGAGGAGGCAGATGATGAGGATTTGAAAATGAGGTTGTTTGCTCAAATTTTCATAGGTGAGGTAAGAAAATGGTTTAAATATTTGGCCCCAGTAGCTTACAAAATTGGGACTATTTGGAAGATAGTTTTTTGAAAAGTGAGGGAGTAAAGTGAACCATGTTCAAGCCTTAACCGAGTATAAAAATTTAAAAAGACCCATAGAAGAATATGTTCAATATTTTTATAAGAGGTTTAACAAGGTTTACAATTCCATACCTGCTCATATCAAACCTCCCCGAAGATATGCTCAATTACACTATGTTGAAGCTTTTGACTATGAGTTATTCATCTTACTAAGGGAAAGAGAGTCTACTTATTTGGATGACATGCATAATGATGCATTAAAATTTGAGGTGAACATAGTTGTAGCCAAGAGTTCTAAGATGGGATAAAATAAATTAAAAGAATAAGAGAAGCCTTCTTCATCCTCATATATGAAGTTTGATACCATGTTGAAGGGCACAGAGAGGATTATGGATATGCTTGTTCTTGGTGCCACTCCTTTACCTCATGCACAACAAGAGACACATATTAGAAACCCTCAATTTAGGAGGCCTCAAATTCAGAAAATACCGAGAGAATAGAAATCAACCTGATCAAGAGGTTAGACCTCGTTTTCAACAAAATTTAATAGATGAAGCAGAAACACAACCTCAATTCGAAGAAGATATTATTCATTATTTAGATGAAGATGTGTCAGGAATGTTTCTAACTAAAGATGAACATGATGAGTCTAGTAATGATATGGGGGGAAATGAGGGAAAATCTGATTACTTTTGTTATCACCAAACTGAACTTGATTGGTTTCTCATCAATCAACTCAATGTAACTCTTTCAAACCACTTCTAACTGAATATTAGACTCTTCAATTTGAGAGGGGTATCTCAAAGGGGGGTTTATGATTTTGAATAAAGGTAATACTAGATGGATAAATTTATGAATTTTAACTTAGTTTTGTATGATTTTATTTTGAAAAATGAAGGCTTGCTACCATTGGGCTATGGAGTCAACATCAATACTCTTAGTGACAGTGGTTCTTCACATGGAAGCTGAGGTAGATAGAGGTTTTTAACAAAGATAATTCATACACATAACATAGGAAAACAAAGTGATTCCACCCCTAAAGGAAGTCAGAGCATAGTATTATGAATTATGAGTAATTAGAGATAAAATCTACTGCAATTGATTAAACATAAAGATACAGATCAATAACACATCAAAAACCTCATGAGAATCTTAGGTCTGGAAGTATAATGTCACTTTGTATTATTGATAATGGGTAAAACATACAAGAAGCAATTTGGTGCAATATTCTCCAATCCTTTGCTCTGTGATGTTTAGTCTATAAATAGACATTCTTTACAATGTAGATGATCTGCCCAGCTGGCTAGATCTTCTAATTCTCCTCTAACACCTATCATAACTAAAACCACTAACATGAAATAGAAAAATGACAACTATCCTTTAAAGAAAACAAACTTCTAATAGGACTCTATCTCCTATTTATTACATTCATTTATCTTATTAGTGAAAGAGTTACATAATTAATGTCACATGCTTGAAGGACAAATCACCATAATTCACCACCACTTTACATCTTCAAAACACCCCTAGATCTGTGGAACATAATCCTACTTTTTAGTGATGGATGACCTTCACTTTAAACATTGTTTTGACTGATGAGATGGTTGTGTGACACTCTTTTTAGCCATGAATCTCTGCTGGTATGTTCCACTGGCATGTTGGAGGTTTACAACTAGAAAATGTGTTGTTGAAATGCTCAAAAATCTTCAAAAATCTCCTCGCTACAAAACAAGGCAGTTTAGGCAGTTTCATAGTGAGTTTTAGTAGCGTATGAAAACTTGCTTTTCCATCTATCTCTTTGACTCCTTTGCTGTTCCAACACCTTTATTATGCCAAGACACCTTGCCAACAGTCAATCTCCCTTCATAAAATTTGACAAAACTAATTTTTGAGGCAAAAATGCACCTACAGAAATTTTCGTAGCGTATTTCTGGCCTCAAGCATGAGGTACACTACGAAACTATCCAAAAAACCAAAAATTGTTGTTTTTATAATTGTTCTAAAAAATTGTTCTCCAGCTGCAAAATTTGGGTTCTCTGCATGTTATGAACCTCATCAAACATATTCCATCTCAATTTTTACTACTATGGTGTTTCATCTTCATGTACAATCAATTCGCTAATGGGTTCTTCTACCACTCTCATCTTCAACCCTTTCTTTTCTAACTCCACTTGAATCAAATCCAGCTGCTCCTGAAGATCTTCCACTTGGTCTTTTAAAGCTTTGTTTTTAGATTGTAAGTGAAAGTTCATCCTCCTAACACGTTTAACCTCTGCTCTTAATGGTTGAGTCCATTTTATCAACTTTTCAGTATTTTCCAAGGTTTTTGAAACACTTGTGACTTGCTCTTACCATATTTCCTCATATGCTCAAATTGAACCTTCTCACCTCTGTGTTTCTTTGCCTCTTGCTTCAATACTGATATCTCTTTACCTTATTCCTTCAACTACTCTTAGAGGGTTTCTATTTCTGATTTTTCAATCATTTCTCTTTGCCCTTTCTTTGCTTGATAACCAGTTCCTCCCTAGTCGGTGAAGATAGATCTATGATGCTTGGTGGCTGTGTTAGCCATCTATAATTTTTGCTGATATTAAAATATGACTAAATATTGATTTTGGATTTCTAGAAATAGTATTTGAGAAACACTTTGAGTTCTAGAAATCTCACTGCCTTCATCATCCTAAAGTTTGACTATGTTTCACTAAGCTTTCCTATCTTTTGCCTTCTCAAAATGTTCACCCTGCTGGTCTAAAGAAAACTCCATTTTTGGGCCTAAATTTCCTCACTTTTATTACCCTACCTACACCCCCATTCATTCCCTTTTTTTCTCTTACAAAAACCCCCAAAAATCCTCCCTCATTCTTCATTTTTGTCTAAAAACCCTTAAACAATGTAAAACCCTCCTTACATAGTTTAAACTTTGATTTTAATCATATCAAATCCTCTAAAACCTTGTAAAACTCGGTTTTTAAGATAAAAACCCACTTTTTATGAGATAGGCCTTTAAGCCCCTTCTTGGCTTAAGCCCAGCCCCCTCAGCCATATGACACTAAACCACGACCTACCGCTATTCCCTTAAGCCCTTGTCCATCTAAGCCCTCTGTCTTTTTGTCCTCATAAGAACATAACTCTTCACCCATTCCTAACCCTTTTTTCCATATAACTAACCCCCCCACCCGCTCTTTCATTTTATTTATAACCCGCAAAACTTATTAAACCCCCCCTTTTTTAACCTTTGAAAAGGTTAACATGGGCTTGTTTCTCCCTTTCTTCCCATATTCATCCTTGCCCTCTATCCACTCATCTGGACCGTTGATCCCGAGCCCTGGGCCCTGATCCAATGGCCACCGCACTTCCACCCTTCATCTCATCTCCTAACTCAACCCCGCTACCCGACAAACTTGCATATGTCACCAAGCCAGGCCCACCCTTCCACTTTATCCTGCAGCCGTTGCCACCTGAAACCTGTCTCTAGGCCTGCTCCATAAATCCACGTGCCGATCCCTCAGCGTTTCCACACCATCGATCTAATCGTTTGAGATCTGACGCCTCAAACTCTTATCGCATGAATCCTTGCGCCAAGTTTTAACGTCCTCAACCTACGCGAAAAAAGTTGTTTCACCCTGAACACGCGTCCAACGCTGAGTGGTATTGTGCGCCTTCTACTCAAAACAATTTACCACCCATCTCCTATGCGAGAAACCACCGCAGTTTTCCCAAAACCACCTTCCTCCTCCCACGCCAAAATTTAATTTTCTTCACCTTTTCGCCTGGTTCTGCATACGGACCCTTCCCTCTGCATTCCCTCCACCTCCGCAAATCACCCCCGATGCTCAGAAAATCCCAAAAATACAGTTTAAACCCCTGCCGCAGGATTTAAATTAACGTTTTTTAATGTTTTTTTAGGTTTTCTAATGGCGGACAAGGGCCCAAAATGCCCTCCCATAGTCAAAAGTGACCAATTTAACCTCTGGATGACAATCTGAGAGATGAATTCGCATAAAAAGAACCGGGAGCCTGCATAAAGGTTAACCCTCGATGACTCATGATCATCAATGGGTTATAAACCCTTCAGCCATAATGAAGAGATTATCCCTACACACAAAGAACAACCATAGTCAAAGAAGAAAGGAACAAAGTAAATAATAGTAGGATCAAAAGGGCTAATTACAGATAAAAAGATAAAACAGAGGATTAGCTTTTAAAATAGTGATTAAAGGATAAAGACCAAAAGTTTAAAATAAAGGCTAAAACAAACAAAATAGTCATAAAGTAGAAATAGAGAAAAAGACAGTGAAGCAGATTCTAAAGGTTCAATCAGAGATCAAAGGCATAACGAAGAGTTTTGTGATTAAACTAAGTCAAATTAACCTAAAGGCAGCTTCGAATAAATCAACAAAGAAGCAATTACTTCTCCAAAGACAGATTTGGCCACCTACAACATTATTTATTTCAATAAAGGCATCAGGTAGTTATTGCATAGTCAGAGATATTTTAAAGCATCTCAGAAATTATTACAAATTTATTACCAAGCCTTAAAAGTCAAATATTTCAACTAAAAAACTCAGATGTTATTATTTCCGAGTAACTCTTTAATATATTTTTGCCTTGGGCCTTGCATGGTCTCAAAGGTCAAAAATCATTAACTCTGTAATAAATAACATTTAAACACCCTAGATTGGAAGCACATCCTCATTTTGCATATAAATATTGCATATGAGCTTCATTTCAAATGTTGGTTACTTGATGGTTATTGGACTAACTTTGCTGCTGAGCTAGTTGAGGAATGCTAGATTGAACTAAAGAAAGCTATGAGTTGCAGAGAGATATTGTACCTGGAGTATTGTAACTGGTTTTATCATCAATAATACAAGCATGTTCACAGGATCCTTGAGCTTTATCAATGGTGAAGTTTTCCTAAATTGTTATTGTTTCTCCTTATGTTTTCCATTATGTCCATTTTCATTGATAAAGGAACAAAAGTTTTAGATTAGGATTTGTTGTTTCAGCACCCTATTTCTATCTGTATTTCTTTATATTCATGTTTTCTTCTACAAGATCTTATTGGAAGATTCTTAATTTCCTTCTAGTTTCATCTAGCTTTTTGTCTTGGAAATGATTCAATAGAGTGAAACCAAGGAAATAATGGTGAGCCCATGTTCCTTTGAGTAGGACTTGAGATATTTTTTTAAGGATCTTTCTCTAAAGTATGCTTATTAAAGTCTAAACCAGAGAGGTTTATGGTTTTCCCTGCCCTTTGATCTGCCTTCAGATGTTGCTTTAAAGAGTCTTTGAGAGTTGTAAAAAGCAGATTAGATTATTTCTGTTTGACCTTAAACCGCTCTTACTATTATATTATATGTTTTCTTATCTGAAAGTAGTCTTTTGATTGTTGGATTGTTGTCTGAAATGTTACTTATTAAAGGTTTTCCCAAAGATATTTATGGTTTTCCCTATCCTTTGTTATTCTCCAAACAGTTACCCTAAAAGGATTTTCTTGTTTAAGTAGAGCTAGAAGATTCTTAACTGACTATAGTTGTTGCTGCCTTCACAACTTATTATTGTTTCATATCACAACCTAAGCTAAATAATCCATTTGATATAGTTAGCTTGCCCTATGAATGACCTTGAAGCGTTGATGAACAATTAAATCCTTTTAAGACTCCATAGCCCAATGGATTGATGTTTCTTACATTCTATTTGTTCAATTTGAAACATTCCCTCAATCAATCACACCATTGATCCTTCAATCTATTAATTAATCCAACCAAAAACAAAACAAGTCCTTAGAACTTCATAACTAACCTAAAATCATAAACAAAGAACATAAATATATATTGCTTGAAAACACTTTTACAGAGAGATTCCTCTCTGAATCCAGGAAGGCTAGGTCCTAGGATTCCAAAGTGGTTCTGATGTGGCCCCTGCAGTGTTTTTCTTGCCACTCTTACAAATTACAGGGAGCCAACATAGTGGTGACCATACTGGGGGTCGCTGAGTCACATAAACATTTCAGATTCACTTAAAACTCTGAAAAACTCATTAGTCTAAAAATGAATCAAGTACTGTTTAAGAATGGTTTGTGATTGTTGATGGTGGACAACAACCAGTCCTATAAAACAAGTAAAAATCCTCCACCTGGTGACTCCACTGATTTTCCATTAACTCCACTAGGAAACTTACCCTATCATCAAAACATTACAACAAAACCTAGTCAAGAATACTGTGTGGATCAAATATCTCTTTTACAGTTTGGTTTGTGTCTTAAGACTATTATAACTCTAAACCTTTCTAACTTATTGGGTCCAAAACCCTGGCTTCTAGAAGAATCCATACTATATCCCATCCTAACCCAAATCCTCCTGCAATAGTTGAAATCCTGAAAGCATTCTTAGGAAGTCTCCTACACCTAAAAACCAAACTATTGACATACCAATCCACAGAGCAAGTTATTTCCCTGAGAACCTTACAACCTTGCAAAATAACCAAGTTGACTTACCTCACATAAGAAGCTTATTTAGAACCAAGTCACAAAGTGGTATAGACCAGATAGACCTTGAGCTTGTAGCCTCACAATAAAGTAGTAGTAGGGAAGCCTCCCCTTCCACTCCTCCTGATTTCCATTTTCTCCAAAACTTTGGCTTCTCTCATCCTAAATCTACTCAACATCACTTAGCTGGTCCAAGCACTTATGCTACACCCACCCATACATCCTCTATTCAAACTACTCCACTTCATGACCTTCCTCCACTTTTTAACCCCCAATTTTTTCCACAAGCTCATATCATGGCAACTTGGTATGCTCCCTTAGTCCTTCATTTACCTCTAGTTTCTCTACCACAAGACTATCAGTCCAAGATTCCATTATATGATGCTAGTAGTTCTACTACAACTCAACAACATGTGGATAGAATGAATGACTACTTTGACAGACAAGAAATAGATGATGAAACTGTTAAACTTAGAATATTTTCTCAAAGCTTAAGGGGAGAAGCAAGAAAATGGTTCAAAGGCTTAACCCCTAATAGTATCAATGATCTCCCTGATTTCCATCAACTATTCCTAAACAAATGGGAAGTCAAGAGAAATCCCCTTCAAATCCTATCAGAATAAAATGACCTTAAAATAAATATTGGAGAGAGTGTCCAGGATTATTGCACTAGATTCAATAGTGTTTATAATGCAGTCCCTCCACAAATGAAACCCCCACAAGGCTTAGCCTTAATGAAGTTTCCTAAAGGGTTTGACCCAGACATGTGTTATCAATTAAGGGAGAGAGAACCCCTCACATTAGAAGATATGCAGAAAGGGGTAGTAAGTGTAGAAGCTAACTTAAATGCCAAAAGGGCTAGATTGGAAGAAGAGAAAAAGGTTACCTACAAAGATGAAGTTGGACCCTCCACATCAGACTCCAAAATTGATAGTCTAGTTAGAACCATGGAGATGATGATGAAAAGAATAAACATGAATGAGAGAGCTTATCCTAAAGAAAACCAAACAGCTCCTCAAAATAAAAATAAAAATCAGAACCAAAACTTTAGAAGGAATCCCCCTCAAATTACACAAAGAGGCCCTGATCGGCAAGTCAAACCTCCTTTTCAACAAACTATGTTGATGAAGATGAGGGAGTGATTGAAGAAACAGAGGGAAGTCACATAAAATTATTGGGTGTAAACAATTAGGACACTATCTTCCTCACTGAAGAAGAACAGGGCATACATATACCCTATGATGAAGAAAACCCAGAATATGAAGATTACAAATAGGGCTTTGAAAATGCCATAATGGAAGTACACAGACAATATGACCTTAGGAGTAAAAAGAGTCAAGACATTCGCAAAAAGAAAACCTCTGAAATTTCTGCTAGAAACAATTCTGAAATTTTTTCTAAAAAGACAGTAGAAAACAACAAAACAGTGGCTGAAAGTTTTGATAAAAACAAAGGAAAAAGCACCCAAATTTATGACAAACATAGTGGTGACCAAAGTAGCACTAGCAACTCAGCTAATGCTCCTAGTAAAACTATTTTAACTATTGTTCATAATAAAAACCAGCAAGCTGATTTTGCTGAGAAAACAGTAACTAAGAAGGATGATCTAAACATTTTGAAAACTCAGGTACCTTTCAGCATAGACAGTGAAATTGAGAAAATCAAGATCCCAGTCCCTCTTACTGAACTAGTCACCCAAGATGAATATAAAACCCAACTTTTAAGAGCTTTAAAAATAGGAGAACAAACTGATCTTGTCAATGTGACTGATGACAAGCCTAAGCTTCTGTTTGGACCAGAAGTAGAAGGGAAATTTCAAGAAGGAAGTTTTCCTCCCTTTTATGTCAGTTTAAACATCCATGATAAGATTTTGCATAATGCCATGCTTGATTCAAGAGCCTCCCACAACCTTATTCCTAAAGTAGTGATGGAGAGGCTTGGCCTTGAGATAACTAGACCTTACAAGGATTTATACTCCTTTGATTCCAGTAGAGTTAAATGTCTAGGCCTGATCAAAGATTTATGTGTCAACTTAGCACAAATACCAGCCAAGATCTTAGTGATGGACATTGTAGTGTTGGATATACTTCCTAAATATGGCATGCTCCTTTCAAGGTCATGGGGTGCTAAACTCCAAGGTACTCTGCAAATGGATATGACTTATGCTACCATCCTTATCTTCAGTCAACCAAGAAGACTATACAGAGAAACACACATGAAATACATGGTTAGTAGTCAAGAAAAAACAAACAACTCCCCACTTTATTCTATTCACACAGACCTTGACTCATTCATTCCTTACAATGATGAAAATCTTAATGACCAAGGAGAAGGAGATGACAAATCAGCAATAGGAAAAGAGGAAAGAAAGGAGAGCAAGCTAAAATAGTTTGCTAACTCAGAACATCACAACAAACATGATGAAGATCATAGGCACCGAACCAACCATCAACATATGGGTGATTATGACAAACAAGATAAAACTCCACATAGTGAAAACCTCGAGGAAAAAAGTGAAAATGAACATGGTGCAAATCCTAAAACACAACATAATGACAGTCACAATGAATAAGACAAAGAGGACAGAAATGAATTCAATAACAAAACTGAAATCCAACCTATTTGGAGTATGATTTTTGATGGGTCTTGTAGTAAAACTGGTTCAGGAGCAGGCATATGGGTACATAACACGGAAAATAATCATGCTGAGGGCCATTCATACAAACTGTATTTTCAATGCACAAATAACATAGCTGAATATGAGGCTCTCCTCTTAGGACTGCATTTATTGAAAAAGCTAGGAGCCAAGAGGATAACCGTTCATGGAGACTCGGAACTATTTATTAAACAAGTAAATGGAGAATATATTGCCAAGCATCCAAGATTACAAGCATATAGAGATGATGTTGTTAACCTTTTGAAAACGTTCATTGAATATGAGCTTAACTTTGTCCCTAGAAACCAAAACATTCTTGCCAATGGTTTAGCATTTGCTACTAGTACATGTCTAAAACCTTATGAAAGCAAACAATACACAGTCCAAGTTAAATATAGACCATCAGTCCTTGATAATATCAAATATTCGAAAGTATTTGAAGGAGATAAGTAGATAGAGGATTTCCTACAATCCAGAAATGGGTTTGAAATGATCAATTTAGACTCAGAGTATAAAGAAGACTATCCTAATGAGGAAAAAACTTATGAAGAGGAAACTCCTAACATTGCTGGTATAAATCTATTAACTAAATAACACCCACCAAAAACAGAGCTGAGCACTAACAATTTAGAACAAGAAGATTTTTAAATGCTGCAATCTCACACTAATCAATTGCCAAAGGGACTGGTGCCTCTAGAAGAATTGTTTGACTTTCATGATGTTGCCAAAAATCCAAAAATGAAACCCACTGAAACTAAAATGGAAGAGTGCAATATAGGCAGTAAAGAAAAGCCCAAAATGTTCAAATTATCCAAAACACTGCCAGCTCATATAAAACTGAAACATCTTGATCTTCTTAGAGAATTTTTTGATGTGTTTTCTTGGAGTTATGAGGACTTAAAATCATATGGTACAGAGATAACCCAGCATAAGATACCCCTCAAATAAAACCAGAAACCTTTTAGACAAAAATTGTGCAGAATAAACCCTGTGTAATTACCTCTGGTTGAGAAATAAATCAAGAAAATGTATGATGCTGGAATCATAGTCCTAATAAGATACTCAGATTGGGTATCAAATCTTGTATATGTGAGGAAGAAAATAGGAGAAACAAAACTTTGCATAGACTTTAGAAACTTAAACAAAGCCTCTTTAAAGGACAACTACCCCTTGCCCAAAATGGATCATATCTTACAAAGGGTAGTAGGTTCTAAGAGAATTTATTTGCTAGATGGTTTTTCAGGATATAACTAAGTGCTGGTACATCCTGATGATCAACTTAAGACAACTTTTACTACACCTTGGGGTACTTTCATGTATGTGAAAATGCCTTTTGGTTTAATGAATGCTGGTGCCACATTCCAAAGAGCCATGGATATTGCTTTCTCAGAGGAGATAGGCTTCTTCATTGTGATATATTTAGATGACATCACTATCTATTCCAAAACAGATGAAGAACACCTTGCTCACTTAAGAAAAGTCTTTGAGAAATGTAGAAATTATGGTCTATCCTTAAACCCCAAGAAAACTTTATTTGGCCTCCAAGAAGGCAAACTTCTAGGCCATATCATATCTGAAGAGGGAATAAGAATAGACCCAAAAAGGATTAAAGGAATAATTGCAAATAAATCATCCTAGAAACATCAAATAACTGCAATATTTCATTGGAAAGATTAATTTCTTAAGAAGGTTCATACCAAACCTTATTGAACTCCTTAGAAACATAACAAACATGCTAAAAATGGAAACAGGAGTTAAATGGACCATTGAAGAAAATAAATCCTTTGAACTGGTTAAACAAGCACTCACTCAAACACCAGTTCTCATTAGCCCTGATTTTAACAAAGATTTCTTCGTTTTCTCCTTTGCATCAGAACACACAATTGTTGTTGTCCTGCTTCAGAAAAACATGAAATGACAGGAGCAGCCCGTTGCATTTTTCATCAAAGCATTAAGAGATGCACCTTTGAAATACAACATAATGGAAAAACAGGCTTTTTCCTTAATCAAAGCCCTAAAATATTTCAGATTTTACATTTTACACTCACACATCATTGCATTATTCCTACACATAGTTGTCAAAAACATTTTAGCATAAGATCCTCATGGAAAAAGAGAAAAGTGGAATTTTTTTATATTATAATATTACTTGGAAATCCGACCCACTAATTTGATCAAAGGACAAGGACTTGCAAAACTGATGGTTGAATCAAACCTCAAAGCCTTAGATATGAATATGGTTGATGTTTTAGAAGAACATGAAGAATGCAAAGCCCCTCATGTTGAAGAAGTATTGCTGAATTCACTTTGGTATGCTGATATCTTGTATGTGCTCTTTTATCTCAATGTCCCTCCTTGTTTATCTAAGACAAAGGCAAGATTCTTAAAATTGGAAGTTGTAAATTACCGCGTTATAGATAAATGGTTATATTGGAAAAATGCTAGTGGTCTATTGCTTAAATGTTTGCCTGAGAATGATGCAGAGAAGATCAAGCATGAGTTTCATGAAGGGGAATGTGGAGGCCACCTCTATTGGAAAACAACTGTCAACAGAATCCTTAGAGCTGGTTACTATTGGCCCACCCTCTTTCAAGATATCCATAAATTGGTAGTTGCCTGCCATAAATGTCAGATCTTTGAAGGTGTTGATCATATCAGCATTCTATTGAAATTTTGATAAGTAGCCTCGCTTAAACCTTCCAAAACCCCTCCTTTGGCCTGAGAAATCCATTTTCTGCTTATCATTACCTTCCTCCCCCCCCCCCAAATTACATTAAAAAAGGCTGCAAAACCCATATTTGAAAATCTACAAGGCCTAGCCCTTTCGGTCCTAGCCCCCCTCTATCTTTTCCTTCACATGACCGGAAGTCAAAACCGAGTGCTAGCGGGAAGGAGCTTATCACATATATATGTATCGGGCGCGTTTATAACCGTCAATCTGTAAAAATCCGATGGCATTCGAAAATCTTCACTGCGACTGTGGCCCACTTCGTCCATCGCCCAAATTTCTCGTCCACCGTCCGATCAACCTGCAGATCAACAGTCAGAAACCTATCCACCCCGGTGGTCCCCGCTCCATGCACTGTACAAAACCGGTGATTTATATCGCACCGCCTTTCCGAGGCAGGCGGTATTTCTCATTTCGGAGCGATTCCATACATCATTTTCCGCGTGTCCCCGCGTACAGCTCAAAAATCGCCCTCCATCGTGCGTTTTCGTTCATCCATGGACACGGCACAATATCGTTGTGAGCCGTCCGATCTGGGGAGATCCATCCGACGATAGTCATTCCATGAAGCTGCGCGGGTGTTAATCCAAGTCAATAGTGCCCATGGCCCACCATTTCATCGCCCTTCGATACGTTTTCCACCGTCAATCTCCCCCTGAGATCAGACAGTCCAGATCACTTACCTCTCCTCCAATTGTCTCCGTACCTCCACGTCACCCATTCCACGTGTTCATCGTATTTTTTCTCTGCCACTATACATTTCATCCATTAGTCAAATTTCAAATGTTTTATGTTAAAAACTTCCACCAATCCATCCTCCATCGATGCACTGCATTTTTCCACCACCCTGCATCGTTCCACCATTTCGCCATGTCCGCACGACCATTTTCATTGATCCCACCACGTCGATCATCCCCATGCCTGGTTTTTCTAAAAAGTTTGCGGGTTTTACAGGGATACAGCAGCGGAAAACCGCCATGATTTACAAGCTTGGTTGCAGTAGCAGAGCACATCAAAGGACTATTTTTCAGAGGCTGTAATTATGGAGAAAGGCCTAGGAAGGTATGTCGACAAGACTTCCATTAAAGAAGCAGGGTTAAAATCTACCAAACCTCCCAGAGTCATTCAAAGCACAGATCGCGCAGATAGAGACATTAATGGAGCAACAAAAAAGCATTAGTGAAGGATCAAAGAATTCAACGTTCAGCATTGAAGATCTCAAACCGTAATCCAGGGTTTAGAAGGCAGAGGGTACCATTCACAGAAAAATACCTTAAGGCTTTCTTTTCAGCACCATTCTCTTTCAGAAAAGGACGGAATGTCTATGAGATTTTAATTCTTTGTCGTGTCCCTGAAGAGATTTCTACCTAGTGCATTGATTTCGATAAGCAGGTAGCAGAGTACATACAGCACTACAAAATAATTTAGCATATGGGCGTGCATGTTTCTACCATTTTGTTTTAATGAGACAATTAAATGTTCATCACCTACTCCCTTTTCAAGCTTTCTTTTTCTCCTATAAAGCTCCCAAAGAACAGAGGATTTAAGGTTCCAGATTTTATCAGAAAATTATGCCGTGAAAGGATTTTTGTATACATTTTGTGAAACTCTTGTATGAAGGCTCAGAGCCCGTAGGGTCTCAGTGAGGAGGAGTTTTATCTGTTAAGAGGATTCTGGTCTTTGGTATTTCACAGTGTGTAACTTTCTCTCTTATGTGTTATTTTAATAGATCATTTCATTTCATCCATATTTCCTGTATCATGTTTTGGAATGCGAGTGGCTCATTGATTTTTGGTATGGATTTATCCTAGTTGATACCCATGCTCGAATTAGTCAAGCACTTTAAATATGGCTCATGCATGATATTGTGTTCCACTATTCATCTAAACCGTATTTCTTCTATATTAGTTTCTTTGGGAGGGTGTTTTTAAAATGCTATTGTCATGTATGGATTCTTAGATTGGTAAGCCCATGCATGGTGGTATTGTGTATCTAGATATTAGCTCAATGATAACTAATATCTTCTCAATATTTCATTCACTACATACTCCTTCTGATAATTTATTTCAGTGAGGTATTTGTGAATTGGCCCTCTTTACAGTAAGCTATCTCTGAATTGTCTATTGCTTTTATATAGGAGTTTGGCATATTGCCCTTGTACTATTCCTTCCTCTGTGTTAGTTTCTGTAAGTTTTGGTCCCACTTAAATTAACCTTCTTGTTTACAAGAGAATAGCATGAGAGATTTTTATTGATAACTTCCCCTGTTATATCATGTGCTCCTTGCTAATATAATATGTCCTAGGCATTGGTCTATCACAACTCTAGGCTGTCTCTAGGAGCGAGAACAGAAGGCAAAAGAAAACTCTTACCCTTACCTCTACATCCTATCTCTGTTGAAGCTCCTTTTCAATAGTGGGGCCTAGACTTCATAGTGGAAATCAATCCTTCTTCATCTGCCCAACATAAATGGATCCTCACAACAACTAATTACTTTACAAAATGGATAGAGGCCATCCCCTCTAGAACTGCCACTGATATAGTCATGATTAAATTCCTTGAAAACCATATTTTGTCTAGATTTGGTTGTCCTATAAAGATTATCACTGACAATGTTGTTGCCTTTAGATCCAAGAGAATGGTGGAATTTTACCACAAATATCAAATTACATTGGTTCATTCCACAACTTATTACCCTCAAGGTAATGGGTTGGCAGAATCCTCAAACAAAAGTTTGATAAACATCATCAAGAAATTGTTGGAAGGGAATCAAAAGTCATGGCACAACAAGCTAGTACATGCATTATGGGCAGACAGGTTAACATGCAAGAAATCAATTGGAATGTCTCCATATCATCTAGTTTATGGAGCATATGCAATTTTTCTAACAAGCCTAGGAGTGCTAGTCATGAAGCTGATACAGGAAGTACAGTCTGAATAAAATGACATGATAAGAAGGATAAATCAAACCATATAGTTGCAACAAACAAGAGAGGAAGTCTATAATAGAACACACCAAGTACAAGAAAAAATCAAGAAGCTATTTGACAAAAGGACAAAAGAAAATGATTTCAGCATTGGTGACAAAGAGCTCAAATGGGACTCAAGAAAATAAGACAAGGGAAAGCATGGTAAGTTTGAAAAACTGTGGAAAGGTCCCTATATTATCCATTTTGCCAGAGGCAACAATGTATTTTTCTTACAGAAGATGGATGGACAAGAAATTTTTGGAGGTCCTGTCAATGGCAGGATGCTCAAACATTATTTCCATTAAGATGCCTAAGTTTTAAGCTTTATCCATTGTATATAATATTGTTTTGAAAAAGGATCAGAAAAAAATAAATACAAAAACAAAAGACAAAGAAAAGAGGACGTAAAAAGAAAAGGTATGCCCCTATACCAAAAAAGAGTAAGTTATGAAAGTGTGCAAGTCCAAATGCCACTACTTGAAGAGAAGCCTTATTTAGTCATACATCCTAATCATGACTAAATAAATTTTAAATTTCTGCTGATAGGTTAGTGAACGAGGATTTTCCAAACTGTCTAAACTTGGCTTATCAGTAAAATAAGATTAGATTAGGAAAAGATATTGGTTCCAAAGCTCAAAACTTGAACTAAGAAAGAAAGAGGGATAAAACTAAAACTCCATATTTCAGCCCTCAATTTTTTGTGTTAAATTTCTACAAAATAAATTATGTATGCAAGCTTGTACAAGGTATCACTACTCATAACAAATCAGACTGTTCAATCCTGATTTGGTTATATTTTCAATTTTCTGTTATAGATTAGAGAATAAAAATCTATCAAATAGTTTAATATTGAAAAATAGTTAGACTAGGTAGAGAAATAAATGAGTTCATCAGTTTAATCTGAACTCTTGGATGATATAAGTGTAGAATTTGCTAGTTTCCTATTATCAAAAGAAAATGATGTCAAGGGTTGGCTAATTCAAATGCACCCAATGAAGAAAAAATGTTAGAACAAGTAAGATGGGTAAGTAGAAGTTGAGTTGCAAATAATCATGTTATGATTCAGATGCTGTAAATCACAATTCCAAAGCAACAAATCATCAAGTTAAAGGAGCTCTGTCAAGGTGAAAATAAAGGCACTGGTCTACTTCTTCCAGAGATTTATTTTCTGAGGTTCTTGACACCTCCTCAAGGAGCTGCCCTCCCCAGTTGGAGCCATTGTTAGCTATATATAAATTTTTTTGATATTAAAAGATGACTAAATATTGATTTTGGATTTCTAGAAATAGTATTTGAGAAACACAGTGAGTTCTAGAAATCTCACTGCCTTCATCATCCTGAAGTTTGACTATGTTTCACTAAGCTTTCCTGTCTTTTTCCTTCTTAAAATGTTCACCCTGCTGGTCTAAAGAAAACTCCATTTTTGGGCTTAAATTTCCTCATTTTTATTACCCTACCTACACCCCCATTCATTCCATTTTTTCTCTTTCAAAAACAACCAGAACATCCTCCCTTATTCTTCATTTTTGTCTAAAAAACCCTTTAATAATGTAAAAACCCTCCTTACATTGTTTAAACTTTGATTTTAACCCTATCGGATCCTCTAAAAACTTGTAAAACTCTGTTTTTATGAAAAAACCCCACTTTTATGAGATAGGCCTTTAAGCCCCTTCTTGGCTTAAGCCCAACCCCCTCACCCATATGACACTAAACCATGACCTACCGCTATTCCCTTCAGCCCTTGTCCATCTAAGCCCTCGGTATTTTTGTCCTCATAAGACCATAACTCTTCACTGTTGTCGACCCTAGAGACAGCCTTGAGTTGTGAAAGACCAGTGCCTAGGACATATTGTATAGCAAGGAGCGTGTGATATAACAGGGGGAGTTATCAACAAAAGGCTCTCATGCTATCTCCTGTAAACAGGGAGGTTAACTTGAATGGGACCAAAACCTTCAGAAAAGGGACGTAGGGAAAGCAATACTGCAGAGGCAAGGTGTGGAATTCTAATACAAATGCATCAGAAAATTTAGAGGCAGCTTACTGTAAAGAGGGCTGGTTCGAAAATACCTCACAGAAATAAATAATCAGAAGGTGATTACTACGTATGAAATGGGCTTACACAATATCACCATGTAATGTGCTTACCAATTTAAGAATCCATACATGACAATAGCATTTTAAAAATAACCTCCCAAAGAAGCTAATATAGCAGAAATATGGTTGAAGTGAAAAGTGAAACATTATATCATTCCTGAGCCATATTTAAAGCGCTTAACTAGTTCAAGAATGGGTATCAACTAGGATAAATCAATACCAAAAACTAGTGAGCCACTCGCATTCCAGAACATGATACAAGAAAGGCGGATGAAACGAAATGAACAATTAAACTAACACATAAAGGGAGAAGTTACAAACTGTGAGACACCAAAGACCAAAATCCTCATTAAAGATGGAACTCATCCTCACTGAAACCCAACGGGCTCTGTGCATTGATATAAAAGTTCGACAAAAATGCATACAAAATTCTCTTACTGCCTAATTTTCTAAAAATTTGGAACCCCTGATAATCCGTTCCTGGGGGTTTTTATAGGAGAAAAACTCCTCACAGGAGTTGATGGTGAACATTAAATTGATTAATTAAGATGGCATGGAGGAAGCGTCCATGCCCATATTGCTCCATAACCTTTCCTTGTACTTTATAGTCTGGTTCAGAGATTTCTGTCAGGTCGAGATTGACCTCGGATGTGTTTTTTGAGTCCTTTTTGGTTGTAAAGCTCTCTGTTCTGCCTTTTGAAATTGGTGAACTAGGTAGAAAGTCCGCGGGCTTCCATACTCCATAACTGCTGGATCTGACAGTCTTTAAGAGGCTTCTGTCAGCGTAATTGACTATTTTTGGGCTCGAGGAGACATGGAAGCTTTAATGGAAAGATGTACTGCCTGGAGGAAAACGTTCCACGGGTATTCAAACACAGATATAGCTGTTGCGTGTGCTCTTTGGGTCTTCAAACTACGATTTCTTCCTTTGAATGTGAGGTTAAGCTTTAATTATTCAATACCAGGCTTAAACCCCCTTTAATCCTCTTTGTTGATATACTGGTCTCGGTCGCTAAGGCCTCTCTTTGAAACCCTGCATAATGAACTAAAATTATTATAAAAACCAAGGGATGGTGGAAGCGATGCTGTGAAGGCCTATGAAGCAGTGGTGGAAATGGTGGAAGCGATGAACCAATGAAGATTTGGAGCGTAAGTCCAATTAGGTGGGTAGATGAATATGGATGATCGGGAATGATGAATGGAGATGCTAAGGTTAGGCGGAGCAATAATAATTAGTGTAAAGCCCAAGGCTTTAAAGTTTCGGGTGAATACGCAGAATAACATAGGAAATGAATGAAATGGGGACCATGGTGTGGGACCCGGTTGAGGGTGGAGGGCGATTTACTGTGAGCCGTCAGATCTTGGGAGGAGATAGACGGTTGGGATCATCCAAATGGGGTTAATAGGAAAATCCGATGAAGAAAATGGTGAAATTCGCGACACAATGTAGAAAATAGATCCGGGTCAATGGACAGCGGAGATCCAATCACATCGGAGGGAGGCGGAGGGTAACACTTTCAAGATCTTCCGATTGGCGATGGTGCGATTGAGCGCCAGCCGTCAGATCTGGGATCAGATCAACGGCCCACATCCAATCGGAAGGAGATAGAGAGGGTAGAACGAGCGATGAGCAATGAGATCCAGACCGTTAGATCACAAGAGATCAACGACTCAGATCAAATCGGGGAATCGCAATCGGAAGAAACGGAAGGACGGCACAACAAAAATTTCTGATTGCGATTGGAGTAGTGGTGTGATGGAACAAGTGCGATTAGCACTGAGCCTTCGAATCTGTAAAGATCCATGGCTGGTATCGCAACAAAAACACAAAGGAGGAATTCAATCGCATCGGAGATTTCGGAGTGACAAAGGGAAAGTGTTCACCTGCTCTTCTGATTGCGATAAGTGCCCAGAGCTTAGATGCTTGGTTCCGGTGCTTGGTTACATGGTGGGGAAGTGGTTAGGGCTGGGGCGAAAGGGGCTAAGCCTGATAAATGAAGCAAGGTGGGTTTTCTTATCCGAAAAATAGGGTTTTTAAGGCTAAAGAGGGGAACGATAGAGAGAATAAGGGGGTTTTAGCCAAACAAAGGGTATTTGTGAGGTTACGAGGGGAATAAGGTGAAGAAACAGAGGTTTAAAGGGGATGAGAAACTATGAAAAGGGAGGCCTCTTGGGCATTTTCTTCATGAACAGGGAGAATTTATAATGGAAACATCAGTGAGGATTTCCCAGAGGACAAAGGCACAAGAACTTAGCTACTCAATGTTATCTTAAAAATGACTAATGTTAACCATATGATCAACATTGGCTCCACCTGGGGACGGCACGTCCACCCTTGGGCGTATCGAGAAATTTGCAGCCCTCCTGCTAATCTTCTATGTGGACAACACTCTTCAGTACCTTTACTTTTCTCTTCATGATTCATCACGACACCCACATTATTCGCATAAAGATGAAAACAAAAAACTAATGTACAGTATAATACATCAGGCTCTCCCTACCTGAATCAGAACTGGAAGTAGGGTTTGAGGAACTGATCATTTACAGGGGCATCGAGCAAGTCTCCCTGTAAATTTTCCAACCTGAAAGCATTATTGCCCCCCATGTTCCATGATTTTAAAAGGGCCAAACTAGAGTGGGTCAAATTTACCATGTTTCCCCTTTTCAGCTCTTCGAATATCCCATCTAAGCACTAAATCCCCAATCTGCAACTTCTGGTCCTTAGCATGCTGATCAAAAAGGTCCTTCATCTTCTCTTGATATTCAGTTAGCCTTTGACTTAACTGGTTTCGTGTTTCTTCTAGTTCCACCAGTTGATTTATTCTCCTAGTCACATCATTGGGTTCCTCTTGACTCTCCTGCATGAATCAGGCTACTGGTAAGGCTAACTGCATAGGGAATACTGCTGCCCTCCAATATACTAATTCATATGGGGATTTCTCGGTTGCTCTTTTGTTGGTAATCCTATTGGCCCATAGAGTGAATTTCAACTGAGAATCCCATTTTTTCTGATTTTCATTGATAGCCTTCTTTAGTGCTCTCACCAGGGTTTTATTTGAAGACTCTACCAAGCCATTTAATTGTGGGTAATAGGCCATAGAGTGACTTAGTACAATTTTATACTACTAGCAGAAGCTCACAAATTTTTCCGACTTGAAAGCCTGGGCATTGTCGGTCACTATCTTGGCAGGGCAGCCAAACCTGGATATGATGTTTCCTTCCATGAATTTTATTATCACAACATCTGTTGCATTCCTCGCAGGTATAGCATCCACCCATTTTGTGAAATAATCTGTGGCATTTAATATCCACTTATGCTAACCACTCGACGGAGGATGTATTTCACCGATAAAGTCGATTCCCCATTGTTGGAATGGTTCATCCACGTGAACAAGGATCGTGGGAAGAGGTGCCAACTTCTATCTTTCAGCAAATATTTGGAATTTCTCACAAGCTCTAACCCAGGTGAATACATCTCCAAAGAGTTTGGGCCAGTAGAAACTTACCTTCGTGATTTTGTGAACAGTGGCCCTCCAGCTGTAATGACCCCCACAGATTCCTTCATGAAATTCGGCTATTATATTCTCTACCTCATTCTCTGTGAGACACAGGAGCAGAATACCTGAAGGATCTCGCCAGTATAGTCGGCCATTGGTGACTATGTACTTATTTGATCTCATCCTTAGCGTTCTGTATTTAACTTTATCACAGCTAGGGGGGCAGCTGAGTGTGAGAAGATATTCCACTATATTTTTGTACCACGGCCTGGTGAGGTACTTCAAATGTGTCCTCTGTGTAGCTATCTCTACTCCCTGTTGTTCTTCTTCCTCCCCGGACTCCTCACTTGCTATCATGGATAGATTTATACCCAGAGCCTGACAGTTTGATTCATATAAAATTTTGGCTAGCCCTTTCCCCTTGATCAGTTTAGTAGGACGGATGTCTAGTTCATACTCTTGTATCTTGGTGATCCACTTCCCCCTCTTTCCTTCACTATCCCCTTGAACAAGGATGTCTTTTACTGCAACTGTGGGCACAAACATAGTGATATGGGACTGCAAGAAATACATGCGAAATGCTTTAAGAGACTTCACCAGGGCGTATGCATGCTTTTCTAGTATTTTATATTTCAGCTCTGCCTCACGGAGCACCTGACTGAAGAAAGCGATGGGCTGCTCATACCCTTCTTCATTTTTCTACAATAAAACTACTCCCACTGTATGAGGTGATGCAAATGAAAAGATCATGAAAGTTTTGGCATAGTCTGGTCTTGCTAGCACAGGGGCCTCTGCAAAGGCATTTTTTATCCTGGAAAATGCCTCTCGTGATTCCTGGGGCCATTTTACCTCACTATTTTTCTTCAACATGTTAGTTATATGTCTAACTATCTCAACATAGTTAGGGATAAACCTCCTCAGAAAATTAATGCGCCCTAGGAACACCTGCACCTCCTTCTTATTTCTAGGAAGAGAAATGCCATTTATAACCTCTACCCTCTTAGGATCTATTTTTACCCCATATTTGGTTACAATATGTCCCAAAATCCTACCCTATTCTAATGCAAACAATGAATTTTGTGGATTAAGAGAGAGACCATACCTTCTGCATTTCTCAAAAGTTATATGAAAATTCTCAATGTGATCAGTATCGCCCTTTGAAAACACAGTGATATCATCGAGGTAGACCACCACAAACTTATCTTGCTCCCCAACAAAAGCAATTTCCATGGCCCTCTGAAAAGTGGCCCCTGCGTTGATCAAACCAAAAGGCATCCTGGCATACATAAATGTACCCCATGGTGTGGTGAAAGCAGTCTTCTTCTGATATTTTGGAAGTAAAGCCACCTGATTATAACCAGAGAATCCATCCATCATTGACATCCGAGAGGCTCCTACCACTTTCTTTAGCATGTGATCCATCTTGGGCAATGGATAATTATCCTTTAAGGATGCTCGGTTCAAATTTTGGAAATCAACACATAGCCTTATTTCTCCATTCTTCTTTCAGACAGGCACTAGGTTTGCCACCCATTCCGAGTACCTTAATGGCACAATTATTTTGGCCTTCAACATTTTCTTAATTTCTTTCTCAATAGAGGGAAGCAACAGGGTATTTATCTGTCTGAGCTTCTGCTTGTGCGGCTTCGCATCTTCCTTTAGGGTAATTTCTTGCTGCATGATGCTAATATCAAAAGTTTTTAGGTCCTGATAGGACCATGCAAACACGTCTTTGTAAGACTGAAATAATTTTAGGTATAGCTCCTTATATTCTTCTGGGACCTTCTTGGATAATTTCACAATTTTGGGGTCAACATCAGTACCAAGGTTAAGGTCTTCTACCTGGTTTTCTTTTATGACTCTGTTTGGCTGTAGTGGGACATCGTTCTTGTCAAACAATATTTCTAGAGGCACCAACCCTCTGGGTATAAAGTTTCCCTTCAATTGCAACACTTTGTGACCTGCCATTCTTTCCTCCCATCTGTTTTCTGAAATATCTTCAGCCTCTTCTTCCTCACAAGCATCAATCTCCATATTTGAGAATTCTTCGATTGTTTCCATAAATCTTTTCACTTGTTCTTCATCCTCAAAAACCTGACAGTGCTTGATGTTGTCTGGGATTGATGGCCGATAATGTACCTTGATTTCATATCTTAAGAGAGGGTTTTGAGGTGGACGGAAGGTACTGGAAGCCACTGCTAGAGAGTCTACCATCCTATTCTACTCCTAGGGCATGAAATGAATATTAAATGCCAAGAAAAAATTCTCCACCAGGTCCCACACTTCGTTCCTATAAGCCCTTAGCCTAGGATGATTGGTTTGGCACTGATTCTTCACTTGTCTACTCTGTATGTTCATACTCCTAGATGTCTGTAATCCTAACAGAAGTGCTTCGTACTCGGCCACATTATTAGTGGCTTAATATTCTAGCTTGAAAGACAGTGGGACCAATTGGCCGGTAGGAGAAATCAATAATACTGCAACCCCATTACCTTCTTTGGAGTTTGCTCCATCAAAGTGAAGTGTCCAAATTCCTACTTCACGACTCCCTGAGGGCTGCTCAGTCTTGATCTGGCAGAATGATGGTTCTTGAGCATAATCCTGGTCTTCCTCTAGCATTAAACATGAGAAATCACCTTCTTTACTGTAGACTGGTGAATTAACCAAGTTATCAGCCTTAGTAACCATCTTAACAAATCTGGTTTCCATGTACAACCTCCTCTCTTGGCCACCAAAAACTGGGATAGTAGCATATGTTAAGTACAACTTGATTGACCCACCGATTTTTGTCCCCCAGGACCTTGACAGCAACATGCCAAAGTGAGCTGGGATGTCAGCCACCACGATGTCCATTACCACACTTTTTACTGGGATTTGGGCCACATTAACCACCAAATACTTGATCATCCCAAGGCATTTAACTCTTTTGGAATCAAATGAATAGAGCTCCTTGTATGGACGGGTGACTTTTAATCCTAGTTGTTCCATGACTGATAGAGGTAATAGATTATGGGAAGCTCCAGAATCTAACATACAGTTATGTAATAGCAGGTCATGAATCACTAGAGACACATAGAAAGGAGGAGTAGAAGCATCTAATTCCTCAACATGTGGGCCAAATACAACCATAGGTCTTTCTTCTTGAAGGTTCAGAATATTTGGAATATGTGCTGCTTCTGGAGGGAGCATGAAAGAGGAGACCTGGGACTAGTAGGCTGGTTGCTTTAATAATTTAGTCAAGGGGACTGGGATTTTGATCTTCTCAAGCTCCTTTTTTAGACTAAATGTAGGAGGGGACTTTTCTGTTACAACCTCTTTTGACTCTTTATTTTCGGCCAAGGGTTTGGCTTCTTTTGACTCAGACTTAGTATTAGGGGGAATGACTACTTTTGAAGAGGAAGGAATTTGATCATCAGACTGCAAAGGTTTGTTTAGAGGCCTCTTACCTTTTTCTGGGACTTTTTGCATGGTTGACTCCTTCTGAGCAGGTGCCTCCTTCTAGGATGGCTCATCTTCTTGTAATGAGGTCTCAATTCCATCGCTTCCTTGTAGGGGAGATTCTACTTCATCATTATTTGAAAAAGCAAGGTATGTTCCGTCTTGCTCGTAAGTGGTTTCTTTGGTGGGATCCTCTACCGGACCTTCCAAGTACAGAGGGTGTGGTACATGATCTTGTTTCTCCTTCCGTTCCCTTTGTAGTAATTGCAGAGGTGGTTTCCTATATTGAGGATTGTAACCTCTGTTTGGAGCATTCTGGAAATTCTTGGAGGTCAAATTCTTGGCCTCCAGTTCGAGTTTGACCACCTTACTAGTAAGGTTCTTAATAATTTTTTTCTTTTCTTCAATTTTGTTAGTACTGGATTATCTATCTTGACTAGAAGTAGACACCTCCTCCTTGCCTTTCCCTCTAGAATCTTGGTTTGGCTTACCCTTTGATTTACCAGTGGAGGCGAAATTTGCCTCCAACTCTAGTGCATCTGTCTAAGCATCATCGAGGGTGGCATGTTTTCTTTCTCTCAGAGAGAAGCCAAATTCTGAGTCAAAAGCCGCTACAAAGACAACTTTAGTAGCAGTTTGATGAGGTTTCATATCAACCGGAAGGCTTAAATACAACTTACTAAATCTCTTGATAAATTCTGACACCCCTTCATTATGTCCTTTCTTGACTGTGTTAAACTCAGTAAGACAGTGCCCATGATATTTCTTCTCTCCCCATTTTCTGAGAAAAGTATTTTCCATTCCCTCCCAAGTGGTTATGGAACAGTCTCCTAATGTCTTAAACCATTTTCTGGCTTCGCCATCAAGAGATTGCATGAACAGTCTTAAAACTACATCTAGGTGTTCCACATCAAAGTTCTCTGCAAAAGAGCAGAAGACCTCAAGATGTTTTTGAGCTTCAATCTCATTTTCCCCATTGAATTTGGGCAAAATCTTCATATAGTCCTGGGGCATGTCATTCAGCACTTGGGGTAATGCAAGGGGGGCATATTTATTCAAAAATAAGCCGGGAAAATTGGCCATTGGAGGAGGTGGAGGTAGTGCACGAGTTTGATGTGTAAAAGGAGGAGGCGGAAGTGGAGTATGAATGACAATAGGAATGTATTGGACTTCAGCTTGAGGTGTTGACGGGAACAACGGTCTGTTAATAGCATATACTTCGGTGACTTCCTTGAACTCTTCGACCTCAGGATTAGGGTGAAAATCATCTCTAATTCTGACACTTCCCCGGGGTGAACTATCTAAGTAGTATTCGGTATCTCCCACAGTGGCAGAGGACGGAAAGTACTGTAAAGAAGATTCAAGGACATCGGTATGGACCAATGGCCTTTATTTCCTACTTCTTCTATGTATGATCTTCTCTGGGTCAGACACAGAAGGTATCTTTTGCTGAGACATATTTGACCTCAGGTGTGACTTACGAGGAGCCATATCTGCAAGAAAAATTTTCTGACAAATGAATGTGGAGTCACCAAGGTGAGGGATCTACAACTCTCAACTCTCCATGCTCACCTATTTGGAGAGTGAATAAGGATTTTGTTGAGGCCTAGGGATTTAAATTTTCTTAACTTTGTTCCCCGGTAATGGCGCCAAAAAGATGTTGTTGACCGTAGAGATAGCCTTGAGTTGTGAAAGACTAGTGCCTAGGACATCTTATATAGCAAGGAGTGTGTGATATAACAGGGGGAGTTATCAACAAAAGGCTCTCATGATATATCCTGTAAACAGGGAGGTTAACTTGAATGGGACCAAAACCTTCAGAAAAGGGACGCAGGGAAAGCAATACTGCAGAGTCAAGGTGCTGAATTCTAATACAAATTCATCAGACAATTTAGAGGCAGCTTACTGTAAAGAGGGCTGGTTCGAAAATACCTCACAGAAATAAATAATCAGAAGGTGATTACTACGTATGAAAGATTGAGATAATATTAACTGTCATTGAGATGATATCCAGATACACAATATCACCATGTAATGGGCTTACCAATTTAAGAATCCATACATGACAATAGCGTTTTAAAAATAACCTCCCAAAGAAGCTAATATAGAAAAAATATGGTTGAAGTGAAAAGTGAAACAGTATATCATGCCTGAGCCATATTTAAAGTGCTTGACTAGTTCAAGCATGGGTATCAACTAGGATAAATCAATACCAAAAACCAGTGAGCCACTCGCATTCCAGAACATGATACAAGAAAGGTGGATGAAACGAAATGAACAATTAAACTAACTCATAAAGGGAGAAGTTACAAACTATGAGACACCAAAGACCAGAATCCTCATTAAAGATGGAACTCCTCCTCACTGAAACCCAATGGGCTCTGTGCATTCATATAAAATTTCGACAAAAATGCATACAAAATTCTCTTACTGCCTAATTTTCTGAAAATCTGGAACCCCTGATAATCCGTTCTTGGGGGTTTTTATAGGAGAAAAAATCCTCACAGGATTTGATGGTGAACATTAAATTGATTCATTAAGATGGCATGGAGGAAGCATCCATGACCATACTGCTCCATAACCTTTCATTGTACTTTGTAGTCTGGCTCAAAGATTTCTGTCAGGTCGAGATTGACCTCAGATGTGTTTTTTGAGTCCTTTCTGGTTTTAAAGCTCTCTGTTCTGCCTTCTGAAATTGGTGAACTGGGTAGAAAGTCCACGGGCTTCCATACTCCATAACTGCTGGATTTGACAGTCTTTAAGAGGCTTCTGTCAGCGTAATTGACTATTTCTGGGCTCGAGGATACATGGAAGCTTTAATGGAAAGATGTACTGCCTGGAGGAAAACATCTCGCACGTATTCAAACACAGCTATAGCTGATGCGTGTGCTCTTTGGGTCTTCAAACTGCGCTTTCTTCCTTTGAATGCCGGGTTAAGCTTTAATTATTCAATACCACGCTTAAACCCCCTTTAATCCTCTTTGTTGATATACTGGTCTCGGTCGCCAAGGCCTCTCTTTGAAACCTTGCACAATGAACTAAACTTATTATAAAAACCAAGGGATGGTGGAAGCGATGCTGTGAAGGCTTGTGAAGCGGTGGTGGAAATGGTGGAAGCGGTGAACCGATGAAGATTTGGAGTGGAAGGAATCGTGAACCATCCGATTAGGTGGGTAGATGAAGACGGATGATTGGGAATGATGAATGGAGATGCTAAGATTAGGCGGAGCAATAATAATTAGTGTAAAGCCCAAGGCTTTAAATTTTCAGGCGAATACGCAGAATAACATAGGAAATGAATGAAATGGGGACCATGGTGTGGGACCTGGTCGAGGGTGGAGGGCAATTTTCTGTGAGCCGTCAGATCTCAGGAGGAGATAGATGGTTGGGATCATCTGAGTGGGGTTAATATGGAAACTCAATGAAGAAAATGGTGAAATGCGTGACACAATGTAGACTGTAGATCTGGGTCAATGGACGGTGGAGATCCAATCGCATCGGAGGGAGGCGGAGGGTAACACTTTCAAGATCTTCCGATTGGCGATGGTGCGATTGAGCGCCAGCCGTCAGATCTGGGATCATATCAACGACCCACATTCAATCGGAAGGAGATAGAGAGGGGCGACGGAGCGACGAGCGATGAGATCCGAACCGTTGGATCACAAGAGATTAACAGCTCAGATCAAATCGGGGAATCGCAATCGGAGGAAACTGAAGGGCGGCACAACAAAAAGTTCTGATTGAGATTGGAGCGCTGGTGCGATGGAACAAGTGTGATTAGCGCTGAGCCATCGGATCTGTACAGATCCACGGCTAGTATCGCAGTAGGAATCCACGGCTAGTATCGCAGTAGGAACACAAAGGAGGAAGTCAATCGCATCGAAGATTTCAGAGTGACAAAGGGAAAGCGTTCACCCGCTCTTCTGATTGTGATAAGCGCCCAAAGCTTAGATGCTTGGTTCTGGTGCTCAGTTACATGGTGGGGAAGTGGTTAGGGCTGGGTCGAAAGGGGCTAAGCTTGATAAATGAAGTAAGGTGGGTTTTCTTAGCCGAAAAAGAGGGTTTTTAAGGCTAAAGAGGGGAACGATAGAGAGAATAAGGGGGTTTCAACCAAACAAAGGGTATTTGTGAGGTTACAAGGGGAATAAGGTGAAAAAACAAAGGGTTAAAGGGGATGAGAAACTATGAAAAGGGAGGCCTCTTGGGCATTTTCTTCACGAACAGGGAGACTTTATAATGGAAATGTTAGTGAGGATTTCCTAGAGGAAAAAGGCACAAGGACTTGGATACTCAATTTTATCTTAAAAATCACTAATGTTAACCATATGATCAACACATTCCTAACCCTTTCTGCCATATAACTACCCCCCCCCCTTTCATTTTATTTATAACCCCCAAAACTTATTAAACCCCCACTTTTTTAACCTTTGAAAATATTAGCGTGGGCCCATTTCTCACTTTCTTCCTATCTTCATCCTCACCCTCTATCCTCTCATTCGAACCATTGATCTCGAGCCTTGGGCCCTGATCCAACGACCACCGCACTTCCACCCTTCATCTCATCTCCTAAATCAACCCCGCTACCTGAAAAACTTCCATACATCACCAAGCGGGCCCCACCTTCCACTTTATCTTGTTGTCGTAGCCACCTACCACCTGTCTCTGCGCTCGCTCCATAAACTTGCACGTCTATCCCTCAGCCTTTCCACACCATCGATCCATCCTTTGAGATTTGACAGCTCAAAATATTATCACGCGGATTCTTGCGCCGAGTTTTAACGCCCTCAACCCATGCGAAAAAATTTGTTTCACCCTAGACACGTGTCCAACGCTGAGTGGTATCGCATGCCCTCCACTCAAAACCATTCACCACCCATCTCCTACGCGATAAACCACCGCAGTTTTCCCAAAACTTACTTCCTCCTCCCACACCAAAATTCAATTTTCTTCACCTTTTCGCCTGGTTCTGCATACAAAACCTTCCCTCTGCATTCCCTGCACCTCTGCAAATCACCCCCGATGCTCAGAAAACCCCGAAAATGCAGATTAAACCCCTCTTGCAGTATTTAAATTAATGTTGTTTTATGTTTTTGTAGGTTTTCTAATGGTGAACAAAGGCCCAAAATGCCCTCCCATGGTCAAAAGTGACCAATTTAACCTCTGGATGATGATCCGAGAGGTGAATTCACATAAAAAGAACCAGGAGCCTACATAAAGGTTAACCCTCGATGACTCATGATAATCAATGGGTTATAAACCCTTTAGCCATAGTGAAGATTTTCTCCCTACACACAAAGAACAACCATAGTCAAAGAAGAAAGGAACAAAGTAAAGAATAGAAGGATCAAAAGGGCTAATTACAGATCAAAAGATAAAACAGAGGATTAGCTTTTAAAACAGTGATTAAAGGATAGAGGACAAATTTTTAAAATAAAGGCTAAAACAAACAAAATAGCCATAAAGTAGAAACAGAGAAAAATATAGTGAAGCATATTATGAAGGTTTAATCAGAGATCAAAGGCATAACGAAGAGTTTTGTGATTAAACTAAGGAAAATTAACCTAAAGGCAGCTTCAAATAACTCAGCAAAGAAGAAATTACTTCTCCAAAGATAGATTTTGCCACCTACAACATTATTTCTTTCAATAAAGGCATTAGGCAGTTATTGCACAGTCAGAGATATTTTAGAGTAGCTCAAAAGTTATTACAAAGTTGTTACCAAGCCTTAAAAGTCAAATATTTCATATAAAAAACTCAGAAGTTATTATTTCAGAGTAACTCTTTCAGATATTTTTGCCTTGGGCCTTGCATGGTCTCAAAGGTCAAAAATCATTAAATCTATAATAAATAACATTTAAAAACCCTATACTGGCAGTACCTCGTCATTTTGCATATAAATATTGCATATGAGCTTCATTTCAAATGTTGGTTACTTGATGGTTATTCGACTGACTTTGCTACTGTGCTAGTTGAGGAATGCTAGATCAAACTGAAGAAAGCTCTGAGTTGAAAAGAGCTATTGTACCTAGAGTATTGTAAATGGTTTGATCATTAATAATACAAGCATGTTCACAAGATCCTTGAGCTGTATCAGTGGTGAAGTTTTCCTAAATTGTGATTGTTTCTCCTTATGTTTTCCATTATGTCCATTTTCATTGATAAAGGAACAAAATTTTTAGATTAGGATTTGTTGTTTCAGCACCCTATTTCTATCTATATTTCTTTATATTCATTTTTTCTTCGACAAGATCCGATTTGAATATTATTAATTGCCTTCTAGTTTCATCTAGCTTGTTGTCTTGGAAATGATTCAATAGAGTGAAACCAAGAAAATAATGGTGAACCCATGTTCCTTTGAGTAGGACTTGAGATATTGTTTTTAGGATCTTTCTCTAAAGTATGCTTATTAAAGTCTAAACCAGAGAGGTTTATGATTCGTCCCGCCCTCTGATATGCCTTGAGATGTTGCTTTAGAGTCTTTGAGAGTTGTCAAAAGCAGATTAGATTATTTCTGTTTGATCTTAAACCACTCTTAATGTTATTTTATATGTTTTCTTATCTGAAAGTAGTCTTTTGATTACTATATTGTTTTCAGAAAGGTTTCTTATTAAAGGTTTTCCCAAAGAGATTTATGGTTTGCCCTATCCCTTGGCTTGCTCCAAACAATTACCTTAAAAGGCTTTTCTTGTCTAAGTACAGCTAGAAGATTCTTAACTGACTATAGATTAAATTGCTACCTTCACATCTTATTATTGTTTCATATCACAACCTAATCTAAAGAATCCATTTGATATATTTTGCTTTCCATATGAATGCACTTGCAGCGTTGATGAACAATTAAATCCTTTTAAGACTCCATAGCCCAATGGATTGATGTTTCTTCAGTATATTTGTTCAAGTTGAAACATTCCCTCACTCAATAACACCATTGATCCTTCAATCTATCAATTAATCCAACCAAAAATAAAACAATTCCTTAGAACTTCATAACTAGCCTAAAATCATAAACAAAGAACAGAAAGATATATTACTTGAAAACACCTTTATAGAGAGATCCCTCTCTGAATCCAGGAAGGATAGCTCCTAGTTTTCCAAAGTGATTCTGATGTGGCCCCTGCAGTGTTTGTTCTTGCCACTCCTACAAATTACAGGGAGCCAATAGGCTGGACAACTTCATTGATTTTCTCAGTCTCTTTGGTTTCCATGACCTTCTTTGCATGTCTGGTCATTGACTTCCTAGGTTGAAAAGTGAAACTAGCATCATCACCTGCAAAATCTAGTTTTTTAGTAGTCTTACCTTTCTTCAACTTTCCTCCTCCATCTTCAATGTCTTCAACTTGCACAATGGGTTACTCTTCAATGTCATTTGCATGCAGGATATCCTCCAAATTTCCTTTAGCCAAAGTCTGGCTTCTAGTGACTCTCTTGCTTCCTTCTTTGCTCACTGTCTGCTTTTGTTTTGCAGGTGCTATTTGAGGTGTGTCAGTCTCTTGCAAAGGTTATGCTTCCATGTTCATTGGTTCTGGAGGATATGATCTATTTTCTTCTTCAACTTCCTCTGCCACAACTGGTGATAAAGTAGTTATAGGTTTGGAGGCTTTCTTAGGAGTAACCACATCAATTTCATAGCCACTCATGAACAAGAAGGAAGTTCAATATCTGCCTAACCTCCTAAATTCCTCTAACACTAACAACCTAATTAAACCATGATGAAAAAGAGAAGTCTCACTTCCTTTTGTCTTGATTTGAACCTTATTTGACATTTTCCCTAGAATGTTGTATAAATAAAAAGGTAATTCAGGTGACCTCTTACCCACAAAATGTAGAAGAAGTTTTAGATGATAGGAGTAGACCATATGAAACCTTCCTTCATGAGTACAATATTTTTGATTTACCATCAACAACTTTGCATAATTCTCCTTCATGAAGCTCCTAGGGATATCATTTGTCAAATAAATTTCACTGTGTTCTTACTTGATGAATTCTTTGCAATCTCGCATTGTGAATTTGATACCTTTAAACCATTGTTCACCTCATCTAGGGATTCCTGTAGCTGATGAGACGCTCTCTGGTGTCACTTTAAGGTTCATAATTCCGACCTTTGAAGACGTTCTTATGAAGCTGGTGGCAAAATACTTTGAAACCTATAAATGAAAGCCTCGCAACCTTTGACAGAATTGCAAGCAACTATTCCTTCTGAAAACCTCAATGGAAATAGGGTCTTCATTGAGTAAATTCATGCCCATGGGATCATACCTGTGACAATGGCCACCCTTATTCATTTTTCTTCTTGTAGCCATGGATGTCTTATAGTCTTCACAACCTCGCTTTCTTGATGACACCTGCAGAATTCGAACTTGCTAGCCACCTGCTTGGCTTGATGATGTAGCTCTCCAGAAATCGACTCACATGCAAGGATAAATCATAATATGACAAAAGGATAATTGAGGTAATATTTAATGGTTTAACTGACAACTCAAGCTTCAATCATGACACATACAAGCCAAAAAAGGTAATGATGACATCAAACAAGGCTACCTACATTTGAATTTATCATAACAAACTTGAATGACATCCACCCTAACTCCTCTAATCATAAAATGACACCTCATATAAATCTTGGCAAGAGAGGTTAAAAAATAGATTTTCATACCGAAATTAGTTAAGCCTCTGATAGATTCGAAATGAAACTATTAGGCAGTTTCGTAGCGAAAACTGTTGGTTTCCTGTGTAAAGCGCTACGAAAATTTGAAAAGCTGACAGAATGCGCCCTTTTTAATTTGAATGTATGGGGAACAAAAACTGACACCATATGTGATTGATTTGACTGAAATGGAATAAATGAAGTTGACCATGATACTTAGGATAGGCTAAAAATGTTAAAAATTTCCCTATACCACATTGAAATGGCTTAGGAGACCTTATCGATTTGGTGAGTGACCTATATGACCCTATCAAGAAAATTTTCACAACTTAAAGAGTGATAAAAACTTGAAAGGTTATCAGCATGCTATCTTTGAAATGAAAAAAAAATACAATTTGAGGAATAGAAATGTTCTCATTACAACCAATAAAGCTCAACCACAGAAAGATGCACCTAAACCAACTGAACCAAAGAAATACACACCACCACCACCTCATGGCAAAGAAATTGAAAAAACTTCATCTAATTTCAATTTATAAAATCATATTTCCAAAATCAAAATTCCAGTTCCCTTTGGTGAGATCATTAAGGTCACTGAATATAGAAGCCAAATTGTCAAGATGTTAAACACTCAGCCCGAAAATTCAGACATCCTAAATCTACAGGAAGACCATCCTACCATTTTCCTGGGACCAAGGGTAGAATATGAACAGAATGAAAAATTTCTGCTTTTTATGTAACTATGAACATTCATGACATGAATTTGCATAATTCCATGTTAGACTCAGGATCTTCTCACAATCTAATTCCCAAGGTGAGCATGGAAAGAATGGGTTTAGACATTACTAGACCTTATAAAGATTTGTTTTCTTTTGACTCCAAGAGAGTTCAGTGCATTGGTCTCATTAAATATGTGGTTGTTGGGCCAACTCAAGTGCCTGCTAAGACAGTGGTGATGGACATAGTGGAAGCATATTTCTCTTTACATAAGATTCATTGATATTCTTAGAAGTATTTGTCTTTTGTGTTCTGCAATTATATATTCAGTATCCTAGTGTATGATTACTTAGAATTCATGGCTTACATGCTCTAACTTCCTTCAAACATGTAGTCTGCTGCAAATTTTATGTTTTCATCAGAATATATATATGCCTTAGCTTCCATGAGAGGAGTATCACATATCATTAAGTTGTTTATACTGACTCCATATGCCTAATGGTAGTAATTTTTCTACATCTTTCACCTGCAAAAAAACACATTTAAAAACCAATTTGAGAGTTAGCCATATGTTGAGCTTCATTTACATAATATCATATATATCCTTGAGAGAGACCTATCTGGCTGGAAAGGCTATGTTTTAGCTAAAATTAGGTTTGAAATAGTTACTCTAGGTTGGTTGTTGAAGCAGCCCATCAACATCAATTTAGTGATAACATAATGCATGTGTGTGATTGATTACATGGTTGTATTAGTCTACAGGGAAGGGCATCTCTTTCACCTCCATCTTGGAATCCTCCATATTCCCTCTCCATATCTAAAACTTTGTTTTCACAAACACTCTTCTTAGAAAATTTAGGACACCGTATGAAGTCATCCTAGTGAAAGATAAACCTTCGAGAGGTCCTAGGCTTGGATAGGACGCTTCCCCAACCTTCCTTCACTCTCCATAACCTTGATCAGACTATTAATTCCTTCAAGTCTTCATATCCATGCTAAAAACACCCTCGTAACCCCTCCAATAGCATTACAGGACCTCGTGTAGCAGCTTCCTGTAGCATGCCTATAGTGCCACTTTCCTTCACCATATTTTCTCCCCACTTCAACCTTAGCTCAATTAGGATGAATAATGAACCTTGAATACGATTCAATGATAAATAGAATCTCACAAACCACCCCGACCATTCCTTTCCATCAGTACAAAAACAAAGTAGAATTAGTCTTTCAGTTACAAGCAATTTACAAGTTCAATTTCTGATTTTTTAGCAAGTGTGAGTAGATAAATGATCCATGTAATCTTATTTTTAGTTTTATGAATGATGAAAATTAGAGTATTCTTCCTTCTGCAAGTAGATTAGATTTATTTCTCCTTCATGAAAATTTAGTTAACATCTATAAAATAAACAAGTGGCATTTCTTCTTTCCTAGTTAGAATCAATTTTTCAATTATACTTTCATCAGCAAAGTTTCATTGTAGACAAGTAGGAGGGATGGCCTCTAGACAACCTGGCCTAATTTCATAGTTGAGGGTGGCATGAGTAGAATCCAATATATTGTGCATATATCAATGTCACCTCTAAGTTTTTACAAACCCCAGGTTGATAAATAGATTTGAGGAGCCCTTGGGAGTTGCAACACTCTTATTACAATACTAGGGCTCACCAATGGTCTTATAGTTTCTTGTGTTAGTCATCAGTAAATTTTGCTGATATCAAAAGATGACTAAGTTATGATCCTATGTTTATAAAAACAAAATTTGAAGAATATTGTGAGTTTTAGAAATCTCACTCTCTTCATTATCCAAAGTTAAACTATTTTTACTATCTTTTTCCCCTCTCTGCCTTCTAAAACGTTTGTCCCACTGCTACACAAAAGGACTTCATTATTGGGCATGTTTTCCTTATTTCACTACCTCACCCTCATTTTCATTCATGGCCTTTTTCCTCTAAAAAACCCATTTCTTCCTTTCCTCAAAACCCTCATAGAAACCCCTTCATTCATCCTTTTTCCTCTGACATATTAAACAATGTAAAAACTCCCTTTTTTTTGACATTGTTTAAAGCTAAGTTTTAGCCTATCGGGTCCTTAAAATTATGCATAAAACCCCGCTTTATGTGTAAAACCCACCCTTTTATAAATATATAGGCCTTAAGCCCTTTTTCTCTTAGCCCCAGCCCCTTTTTACCCTCATAAAACCTTGACCTCCACTTATCCTTATCCCCCTTCCCCTGTATGAATTATACCTCTGCCCTTTTCATTTCATACACCCTCAAACCTTATAATAAATGCCCCAAAGCCTTTGAATATGTTAAACTGGGCCCATTCCCCATTAAAACCCAGTGCCCCTGACCGACTCATCCCTGCCGTTGATCGGAGATTTGTCGCCCCATCTGACGGCTATCGCTTCCCTCTCCCATGTAACCAAACCCTGCATATATTATGACCCTGTGCTACACGAAAAATACTCCACCATGTCACCCCACACCTGGGCCCCATCCTCCACTAGAAACACTGCCAGCCAACCACGCCTCAACATCTTTCTTCCACTCCACCTATCCTGTCACCTTCTCACCGCCTCCCAAATGTGCATCAACTGTTGATCTCCCATCCCGAAATCTGACGGCTGACATCGCATATCGCAAATAAAATTGCGATTGGGTTATCATTTTGTGACCCACGCGAAATGGGCAATTTTCGCCTACCACCGTCGCATGCTGGGGTATATCGTGTCCATTTTTCCCAAAACAACTTACTGCCTATTCTCGGCATGATAAACCAATTATGGTTTTTAAAAACGCCTTTGTCCTCCACGCCAAAATCCAAAACCTCCCGCCTATGTTTGAACTTCTTCCTGGTTCCACCTTTGGAACCTTTCCTCCTGCACCCTCTCCACCTCTGAAAACGCCTTTCGACCACCCGAAAACCCCTTAAAATGTAGTAAACCCTCCCCGCAGGTTTTTTAAGACTAATGGTTTTTGTTTTATGCAGGTTTAATGGTGGAAAGTTTCACCATGCCTTCACAAAGTCCAAAAAGGGTTGGATTAAACGCTGGGTGACGATCTAGAGGTTTCATTCAAAGTTTAAGGGACCAGAGGCCCTCCATCAAGATCGATCAGCGATGAAACATGATCATCGATGGATCAAAAGGAACCCTCCAACCACGAAGAAAGCCTCCCTTGCACACAGAAAAAACAAACAATCAGAGAAACAGTGAAAGGAAGAAAGTAGAAAGATTAGAGGGCTAATCCTAATTAGAAGACAAAACAAAAAGGTTAGCCAGTCAAAGCAGAAGATTAAAGAAAAAGAAAATAGATGAAAGTCAAAGATGATAAAGATAAATAAAAAATGATTAAAAGAACAGAACAGATCACAAGCAGACTAAAGGAAAAATGATAAAAGCAGACAGTCAGAGCATAAAATACAGAGTTTAAAGGCCTAATGACATATATTAAAGATAAAACAAAAGGAAGATTTACCCAAAACAGATTTGAATGACTCAGCCTATTGCAGTTACTCTTCTCCAAAGATATTTTTTCCACCTAGTGTTTTGTTTCCTTCAATAAAGCATTAGGCAGTTATTGAGCTAAGTCAGAGATATTTGTATCTGCCAGACAATTATTATAAAAGTTATGAATAGGCCTTAAAGTCAAACATTTCACCTATTTTTTCTTAGGAATTAAGATAGAAGTTATTATTCAAAGAAATATCTGCAAATATTCCTATCTTGAGCCTTGCATGGTCTTCAAGGTTAGGAATTCATTAACTCTATAATAAATGACACTCAAAACCTAGCTTAGCTTCACCTCCTCATTTTCAGCATAAATATTTCATCTGAACTCATTATCTTGTTGGCATTTGATGACTCTTTGAAGTAATATATAATCTCTAGGAAGTTGATAAGAAATTGATGTCCTAGAACTTGTGGATGCCCTTATTTGTTTGTTGATGGAGGAGGCTAGATCACTGGATCCCTGAGCTTGGTTATTGGTGAAGTGCTTCTAATCTGTTATTATTATTTCTTGTTTCATTATGTTTCCACCTTTCTATGTTGCAGTAGAATAAAGGATTTAAACTAAGAAATTTCTTTTGAAAGCACCTTAGTTCTGTTTATTCTTCACTGCCTTAATGTTTTCTTTTGCTAGGAAATTTTAGAGAATTCTTAATTGCTCTCTAAACCCCCTAATCTTGTTTATTTCATAAATAGTTGAATACAATTGTTATCAAGCATGATTTATGGCTATCCCTGCTTACTTGCTACCACTAAAACATTGTTTTGTGAAGTCTCTCTCTAAAGTACCATTCTTTAAAGTCTGCCAAAGATGTTTTGTTTTGATCATACCCTTTGTACTTGCTTAACTAACTGTTTTAGAGATCTTCATAACTATAATCAAGGATTTTTAGGAGTTCCCTCTTCTTTTATTATAGTTATATGTGTGTGTTAAGTGTTTTTTGTCCTTGAAGGTGAAATCACCAGAAGTTGAATGAGTTTCTCGCCTTCTATTTTTCATTGGAGAAGTTTGTCGTGAATTATCATCTGCTTTAGTTGAATCAAATAATTTATGGTTTTCTCTGTCTATTGATTGCCTTTTCATGCTTATGATATTTAAGTCCCTTTGTTGAGAAGTACATATGATAAAGGATTCTTGATTTCCCTTTGTCCTACTTTTCATTTTTACAATTGATGTCCATCTCATTACCCCTAAAAACTTGAAGATCCACTGACCAAGTTAGATTTTCCCTATGATTCTTCCCGATCCATTGATGAACTTATCATGACTTCCACTAGACTCCATTGCCGAATGAATTAGATATTTCCTCATTCTACGTATGATTCTTGATCATTATACCCAACAAAAGCAAACAACAAAACCTCACACTTAATAACTATCCTAAAATCAACCCTATAAAGAAAACAAGTTCATATCCTTTGCAAAAAAATAGAGAGATCCCTCTCTGAGTCTAGGAAGGCTAGGTCCTAGGGCTCAAAAGACTGGTTTCATATTACCCAGTTATTTGGTCTACCAATCTGCGAAATCAGGGGACACTAACATCTTTAGACTAACTTTCAAGAAAATAAAAATTCTCTTGGTTCACCTATTTATTTGGTTGACTTAGCATATCCTCCTTTACCATTCCATGCAGATCTTCTATTGTTATATGGTTATACCCTTGTGTGCTTAGAGTATCTACAAAAGGCATGTAAAAAATTATTCATTCTCATGTTCTAATGGTTTCTCTCCATTAGATCTGGTCCATGATTCTTTAGTTTCCTCGATAATTTTATAAGGGTGAATATGTTCCTATGGATGTGGTTCATGGATTTGCTGTTATTCTATCACTTCCACAAAGGCATATAAGTTCTTGACTATTGTCAAGGTTTGTTCTTCCTAAGAAGGAGAGATCCCAATTGATTCTAAGATTTGAGAGAGTTCTTTAAGAATCTTGATCATCCTTGAACAGTGTTTGGTTGGTTTCTAATCATTGTTTCACACATGGATTATTGTAGGGTGTTTCTTACAACACTTTAACAACAATTGAAGAGATATTATAATTAAATTAAATACAAGAAAACCAATCATGTACCCAAAGCCCACCATGCTACTAGGACCCTCCTATAACCAAGTTATTTGTTCACACAAGTTAGGTTTCTCTTCTTTTCATGAATCAATATAAAGGAAAACACACTTGCAAAGAAAAGCATGGAAAAAACAAGGCTTTCGAGAAACCCTACCAAAGTGGATGCATATGTTATTACCTGTTATCTTACTGTTTTATCTTCGCCCCCAAATTTTCCCTACAAATCTTGCACATTAAACATTAATTTATCAACAAGAATTTAACTTATCAAATAAAAATTTTACCTAGACCATTTGAAACTTCCTGACAATGGTGCCAAAAATATTAGGTGTTTTAATTGTTTAAATAATCAACCTCATTTTTTTTCTTTTTTCTTTTCGAACAAAGTCGGTTGTATTATATTTCCAAAAATTTGAGGAGAAATGCTTCTCCAATACATAGTTTCCCAGGTTTGTTACATAGGGCGATCTGCTTGGGGATTTTTCCTGAGATATGCTACTTGAATTACATTTTTTTTCCTTCTTTTGGATTTAGATGCTGTTACATTGGAGCTATACTATTTGACAAACTGAAACAAAAGCTAAATACACTTGACTTGCATAATAAACTATGATAGACTATGATTTCTACTACACTTTGGAGCTGAATCCTTGGGTGACCGAAGAATTTGAAGAGCTATTTGTTGATGGTGTTTTCACTACCTTGCTGTTTGCTTCCTTGGTTCATTGATGTGGAACCTTGCTGCGACTTTTTTCTCATTTCTTCTCGGATGAAGTTCAGTGATTCCTTTAGATGACTGCAACTGTTCTTTATCATTCTTATTTCTTCATTACATGTCTTCCATTGTGTTCTCATATAAGCCATCTCTGCCTTTGACTCTTCTTTATCATTCTGGATCTAGTTCTTGAGGTTCTCTATCACAATTCGATGTGATTTGCAGAATTTAAAAGGATGAGGTCTACTCCCCAGAGGATCCATCAGTATCTTTTTTTTGTTGATGCAAAGCGCTGTAAAGACTTCCTCTCTTGTTGATGCAAAGCACTGTAATGGCTTCCTGTAAGGTCTTTGGAACTCTGCACTTAATCTACCTGCACAAGACTTTGAGATTGGTGCAGAACTCTTGCTATCCAGAGGCTTATAGAGTTGAGGATCAAATAGCCACGCAGATAGCAGAGGTTGGAAAGCCCGAGATGTAATAGAACAAAGCTAAGGAAAGCACGCTGGCTGCATATTGGAAATAGAAATAAAGGTGTGGATGAGAACTGTATGAGAGGCATAAAGAAAAAGGCCAGAATTATAGATGCTTAGAGGGATAAGAATATTGATGTTCGTGTGAATGGGCTGGCAAAGGAAAAAAATCCAAGAGGTGACAAAGGAAAGAGAAAAAACCCACATGCCCATACAAATGCGAAGAGTTTAGTCAGGGAATAGCTTGGGTGGTGTGTTTCTTATTGTTGCACTGATGGGAGAAGAAAGACAGGAGGTTCACGGGATGAGTCTTTCCTAGAGAATTTGTAGTGTTGTTTTCAAAGATTTGGAGAGTATTGCAGTGATGAAGAGTTATATCAATTTTGACATTTTTCATAGGCTTGGATTCAAAAGGAGTATTGTTGTTGCCAATGGATTTCTGATTAGATGTGACTCGATTTTTTTCCATCATGATAGGAGGAGGAAGGTTTAAGGAATATGAAGATGGGATATGATTTCTCCAATTTTTGGTTGTCCAACATTCCATTGGACTCCCATGCTTGCTTGTTCATCTGCCATCTTGTTATTCTTCCTCAAGATGTGAAAAAACTCAATGTTGCAAATCTGAATTGCTATTTTTTGAGCTCTTCTCAGAATTTGGTTTAAGCCTGCATTTTGAGGAAGAGAGTTGCTTGCCATTTCCTTTATAATGATGGTTGAATCCCCGAAGACGATAGCTTCTTTGATTTTTTTCTCTCTTAATATTTTTAGGCCTAGCAGAAGCCCATAAGCCTCTGCTCTATTATTCGTCATCTGGCCTAGGTCCCAGTTATAAAGAATTTGAGTAGTTTGATTTTGCAAAATTATTATTCCTCTGGTACCTGCTTTTCCTGGGTTCTTTTTTGATGCTCCATAAAAAAAGAGACAAGCTTTGTTCAAATTATTTACCCAGGCTTGGAATTCCTCTTCAATTTTCCTGATTTTCCATTTTTGATGTGTTATTGTATTTTTTGTTTGAGGAGACTATTTGATCTTCCTTGCTGCAAAACTGATCCAGATTCTTTTTTTTTCTTAAGGTTGGCTTAGGTTTATTCCTTTGGCTCCTTTTGCTGCGATAAATTCCACCATCAATCCCCATGCTTTTGATGTGATTGTACTTACTTTCAGGACTTTGTCTTTAAATATTGCTCCATTTCTTGCTATCCATAATTGCCAGCAAAGGAAAGAGGGCAGGCTATTCCAAAGGTGCTTCATTTTTTGTTTGTTTTTGAAGGAGTGAGGGTAATTTCTCTTCCATCTGCTCATAAATTGATTTATAGGGAGACTATAGTTCATATTTTCTATTGTGGGTATCACCATTTCCTCCTAGCATTTTCTTGTGAAGGAGCAGTCCGGAAATAAATGTTGGATTGTTTCTTCCTCCTTTCTGCGTAGTGGACATTGAGATGGCCCATATATTCCTCTTCTCTTTAGATTCTCTGTAGTTAGAGATTTTCTGTGAAGTAGAGTCCACAGGAAGATTTTTATTTTAGGGAGAGATTCAATCTTCCATGCTAATCTCCAGTATTTCCAATCTTGTTGATTTTGATTCTCATGAAGCTTTTGGTATCCTGTTATGACGGTGTAGTCTCCTCCTATTGGTTCCCATATATATATAAATCCTTTATATTGTTACCTATCGGGCCGCTCCTGCCAATAGATTTTTCAATTGGTTCCATTGTCTGGTTAGGTCACTTGGAAGCTTTGGATTGCTCCATTGCTTCCAGTCTCCATCCTTCTCCTAGTTTGAAATTTCTTTCAGCTTGTGAAGGCCTTCCCTTGTCATCCATTCTTTTAATTATTTCAGACTTGGATTGCTTCCCAAAGAGGGATTTCCCATTATGCTGTCTTCCCAAATTCTTATTTTCTCCCCATTTCTTGGTCTCACTGTGATGTAATATTTGATTAATTGAGTTGCATTGATGATTGATTTCTATATCTGGGTACATGGCCTTATTGGAGGGGTCTTATCCAGGATCGAATTTCTGGGTCCATTGAGATATTTAGCCTCAAGGGCAGCTTTCCACCATGTCTTTTTCCTAGTTAGGAAGCTCCATGTTATTTTTCTTCCCAGTTCTGTGTTCATTAATCCTGGAAGTTTTATGGCCAGTCCCCCACTTTTATATGAGGCTGTCACTTGTTTCCAGTTTATTAGATTGAATATTTTATTTTCTCTTTTCCCTCCCTGCATGAGAAAACTTTTGATTATTAGTTCTCTTTGTTTATGGATGCTTGCAGGAGCCAAAATAAGAGCAAATTGATACAGTGGCAGGGTTTCCAATATGGACTTTATGAGCGTAATTCTACCTACTTGGTTTAGCCGGAGCATTCCCCATGCCTGGATTTTCACTTTCATTTTTTCAGCAAACTTACTCCATATTTCATTCTTCATGTTTTTATTACTTATAGGTAGCCCCAGATATTGAAAATGGTCTCAATTATTTTGGAAGGGGATATCTAGGATTTGTGACATTTTCTGTAGGGTCCTTATAGGAGTGTTCTAGCTGTATAAACAACTTTTTCCATTCTTTACCAATCCTCCAAAGACCTCCAAGAAGTTGTCCAAGATAGCTTTGAATCTTCTTGCCACTATGGAAGAGGCTCCAGCCAGGAGAAGTGTGTCATCCGCAAACAAAGAATGATTTATTCTTTTGGTTCCTCTGCTTATGGAGAGATCTGTTAATGTGGAGTTTCTTCTATATTTTTCAAAATTCCTACCGAGAGAGTCTGCCATTATGAAATATAAGAAAAGAGATAGGGGGCATCCCTGCCTTAGTCCTCTTGAGCTTTGGAAGAATTTGCAAGGCCTCCCATTTATAAGAGGAGCTATCCAAGGACCCATTGTGCAAGCTTCTATAAGTTCTACAAATTCATTTTAGAACCCAAAGGTTTTTAATACAACAGCAAGAAAAGATAGATTTACTCTATCGAAGGCATTTTCCATGTCCATTTTTAGGATGAAGCCTTTTTTGTTATTGGAGAGACTAGTGTGGATAGCTTCTTGGACTAAGATGATGTTGTCCACAATCTACCTATTAGGAAAAAATCCCCCTTGGTTTTCAGTGACCAGGGAGGGAAGAAGAGGTTTTAGCCTGCCAAATATGATTTTGGAGATTATTTTGTATGAATTGATGCAGAGGGATATGGGCCTGAAGTGATTGAGAGAGGATGGCCAGGGGTATTTGGGTATTAAGGCCAAAAAGGTTGAGTTGGTGTATCCTCCAATCTTCGTTTTTCTCATTACATATTTTATCATTTTCATAAGATCCTTTTTGATAAGATGCCAGAAGGTTCTATAGAAGGCTATTGGAAAGCCATCCGGTCCTAGAGCCTTGTCTGGTTGTAGAGCCCATATTGTTGTCTTAACTTCTTCTTTTGTCACTTCCTTTGTGAGTGAGGTATTGGTGCTTTTGTCAATGATTTTTGGGATGTGCCTCAAGAACTATTCAAGATTTGCATGACAATCTGGGGCTGTGAGGAGTTTTTTGAAGTGATTGAATGCCTCATTTTTTATTTCTTCTTGCCCTTTTAGCTCTTGTCCCTCTCCTCCTATAATTTTTTCAATATTCTTCTTTATCAATCTTGTTTTTGCTAAGTTGTGGAAGAAAGAGGTATTCTTGTCTCCGGCTTGCATCCATATCTTCCTAGACTTGAGCCTCCAAGTTTCTTCTTCTCGCCTGTTATTTCTATAGATTTTCCATTGCACCTCTTTTTCTCTTGCTTGCTTCTCTGTGGTACTGTCACTGCTTTCTAACTCCTCTTGAATTTTTTTTAGCTCATTTTTTAATTCCTCTTTCTCTTTGTGGGGTTCCTTATATCAGCTTTTTTCCCAATCTTTAGTCTTAATTTTGTTGCTTTGATTTTTGTCTCCTATATGAAATTTGGGGATCCGATGATGTTTTCCTTCCATATATTTTCCACTTCCTTTTGTGCTTCTTCAATGTTGCCCCTAAGTTGACTATATCTGAAAGGAAGTGGCCCGTATTTTTCAGCCATTCCAAGCTCCAGTAGTACTGGTTTGTGATCAGATGCTTCTGAGGGGATAATTCTGGCCGCTGCTCTACTATAGTTGCTTATCATCTTATCTTGGATGAGGATCCGATCTAACCTTTCCTTGATGTTTGCCTTACCTATTCTTCTGTTATCCCAAGTATATTTCCCATTTTTTGGAGGAATGTCAAGAATATTGCATTGTTCCATTATTTCTACTAGAGTTTCTCTGCTTGGATCTGGCAAGAAATTCCCTCCTCTTTTTTCTTCTGCTTTGAGGATTAAATTGAGATCTCCTCCTACAATGAGGTTTTATTCACAATCATCCCCAATACTTTCTTTTAAAGTTTGCCAGCATTTTTCCTTGTCTCTATAGTGATTAGGGGAGTATATGTTGTAGATGTTGGTTTTCCTTCGAATTTCTATATTTTCCAACTTTGTGTTTATCCAGTGTTCTGATTTTGTGTGTTGATGCAGTTTCCACTTTCCTTTTTTGCATATGGTGCTTATCCCTCCTGATGCTCCATTAGTAGATATTTCTTTTCCTTCATAGGTTCTATATTTTTCTATGATCTTTTTGACTTTTTGACTGCTGAGTTTTGTCTCTTGAATTAAGAGGATGTCAGGTTTTTCACTTTTTATCAGGTCTTTTAAAAAAATTAATTTGGAGGGATGACCCAACCCTCTACAATTCCAAGAGACAGATATCATTATTTATTGTTGTGGATGGCTGTGGGACCCTTCCCTTTGTTCATTTGCTGCATTTTCTCTTTATTCTTTGGTCCTTTTTCTAGAAAGTTCTTCAACCCCTGTTGTGTTCCCAATGAGATGTCTTTGGCTGCTTCTTCATCCCTGATTTCTTTGTTTGATCTCCTTCCAAATTTCTTGATATTATCGATATTCTGAAGGTTCTCTTTGGGTTGGTTTATTTTTAGTATTCGTTCCGGGATTTGGGGGATGGATTTTTCCACCTGATAAGGGGAGCCTAGCGGGAAGGGATAGGGGATGAGAAGAGAGAGGGTTTAGGATATGAGGAGAAGACTAGATCTAATGATATGAGAGTAGATGAGAGAATTTCAAAAGGATTTGTCCCCAAAAGGGTGGTTTTGGGAATGTTTGTTTGAGAGGAAGGGGGGGAACCAGACGACGGAGGGGGTGGAGGGGGATGAGGTCCTGAAGTGGGCTTTGGTGCTGTCTTCTTCTTTTTAACTTGTTGCCATTTTGGATCTGAGGTTTCTTTTGCATTTTTTTCAAGTTACTCTCTTTTACTGCATCTATTGGCGAAATAAATGTATTCATGACATACCTTACATTTGAAAGGGATTTTCTCATAGTCCAGCTGTTGGATATGGACCCAGTTGTCCACCCTGATCTTAATAGCTTCCGAGAGGCCCTTTCCTAGATCCACCTTGACACAGATTCTTGTGCATGCCTGCATGTTATCTTTGGGTTCACTTCTGTCAATGTTTTTTCCCACTCCCTTCCCTATTTCTCGAACCGATTCATCACTCCAGCAGTGAAGAGGGAGGTACGGCAATCTGACCCATACTGGAACAACATTGGAGACATCTAGTTCTGGATCGAGATCTAGAGTCCATCAATTAAGATATAGGCCTCTTGTATCCATGAAGTAAGGCCCACTTCGAAAGATTAGATCTCGGTCACTTTTGGTCTCAAAATGGAATGTATAGTATCCCCTTCCACAAAATCGAATGGAAATTTTCCCTTGTGTGAACTGGATCCAGTTTCTCTCCACCCATTTCTACAATGTTTTGGGTGATGGCCATAGTCCTGTAAACTGACCTACGAGTCCTTTCTTCGTGAGAGATATCGTGGCTTTCCTTGGCACAGTTGGTTTTAATGAAATTTCTAGTATGGCTTCTATGTTTTTTACAAATTTTGTGGTTGCTGGTCTGGTTCGTTGAGGTCCGAGAGAGATGATTAAATATGTAAAGGCAGCTACAAATTCATCAGGTTACTGGCCATTTGTGTTTGCAGCAGAATCAACGGATGGTGATGCCGACCCCAGAGTTGGCTCCGGGGTAGCCATGCAAGCTATGGGTCGAAGCAACGGGCTGTTGGCAGCGGTAGTGAGTGTTGCAGAGCAGCGCGTGGAATTGGTAGCTTTCCACTAATCAACCTCATTAAAGTATCAATCAGGTATCCTAAAATTTGAGTTAGAACACAATACCAGTCTAAGCACACTCTTGCTTATATTATAGAACTATGTACTAACAAGATACAATGATTTTCAAAACTCTGTTAAATTACAAAATTCTAAATTGCAACCTACAGGTTTTTCGGTACTGTAATTTGTAGCAGTTTGGGTACAAAATATAGGGGCTGAAATATAATCAAAGAAATTGAGTTTAAGATTGAATGAAATTTTAACCTAGAAAAAATAACTTAGACCTGATCAAATGATGCTTAGAATGAATATTCTAAATCTTAAAATAGGGGAAATTATTTGAATGCAAGACTATGTAAAGTACATATTAGAAAATCATTGAATTTGAATGTTAAATAAGTTTAGGAAAATAAAGTGTCCACGTGAAAGAACATTGAATATCTAAGTCCTCAAATAATATGGCTCAATCCAAAATTCCATAAAGAAATATTAATAATTATATATCTTTTTGAACCTCAATCGACTTATCTAGTCAACCATTTGATTCAATCATGTTATCAAAACTACTAAAAAATTTTAAGTTATTACTAGAACGTCTTAATCACACACAACTAAATTTTCTTCATCAATACATTCATATGTAGATAAATTAACAATAAATATAATTGCTAATCTACAAATACTAGGAAAAGAGTATAATATTTCTATGATAAATGAAAGCTAAGTATGTATACAAAAACTGAAACTAGTTCACAATGGCTTGACTAAGATTGTTGGTAGGCCCTTTCCAACGATATTAATTTGCTTCATCAATACATTCATATGCAGATAAATATAATTGTTAATCTACAAATACTAGGAAAAGAGTATAATATTTCTATAATAAATGAAAGCTAAGTATGCATACAAAAACTGAATCTAGTTCACAATGACTTGACTGAGATAGTTGGTGGGCCCTTTCCAACGATCTTAGGAAAGTGAGACTACCAAAAAAAACTTGTATACTTGTAAATACAGTAATAATCAACCGGAATATCAATATATTATATTAAGAAGTTTTCAAGAAAGTGTATACATCACAATGTAGTTATCAATTTTTTTGGCAAAGTTGAGAAATAATTTGAAAATAATCGCGTTTCTCTATTCCTCCTCTTCCTCTCTGCCCTTTGAGGCCTTGTTTATACATAAAATATATAAAAAGGGATAATATCCAATTCCCTAAACTCAGAAAACGAATTTATAACTGAGGAAAAACTTAGAAACCTAGTTTTTATGTAATTTTATATAAATTGGTGTTAAAGAAAGATTCTAATACTCTCAAGCATGAAATATTTTGGAATTTTTTTTCTATGGAGCCTAATTTTCCATATTATAAACAAAATACATATCTTAAAATTTTCTGATTCAATTCCAAGGCCTCAAAAATCGCAATTTGGCTATTTAGATACTTTTGAAAATCTAGGTTTTTTAGAAATTTTGTACAATATGCGTCGAAGAACCTGATGTAACTTTTAAAAGGTATTTTATTTTGGGAAATTATTTGATATATAAGTAAATTCCTTTATTTTTCATAAAACCTATATTCCATAATTTTGAGATTCACCACCATATGCATGGAAATAAAGGAAAAACATGGAAGTTTCAAATTTGTTACCTATTTTTAGCTGTATATTAAATTGTGTGCTAGGATCCAAAAAGTGTGAGATGTGTATATTCCAAGGCATGTACCAACATATAAATCCCATGCAACACCTAATTTGTCATGATTTAAGAAATAAAAACATATTTTATAATTTTGACCTTTTTCTCCATTCGCACAGGTGCATAGTTGAGTGTAGGTGCAGTAACTATGAATTGAATTGTCAAATTGAAATTGAACTAGTACATAAAAAAAATATTTCGTACCTTAACATTCTTCTTGGCCACATAATCACGTTAGTAAACCAAAATTGACAAAACCGTGTTAAAAACATATTTAACCATTAAAAAGATAAGAAATTCATCCTAATTAACCACAAGGTAGAAGAGGTGCATTTAGCAGAAGTTGGTGGTATAATTAATATTGAAAGTGTCATAAATGTAGGAATATGAATTATGAATGGAGACTTTATATACTTAATAATATTACATATTCAAAGCCCAAAAAACTGAATTAGTATTATGCTCTATGATCAACTTATACCAATTTTTGCCTTTTTCTTTACACAATTACTTAATCATGCATTAGTAAATTAGAAAAATATAAAAAACAAATGCATAATCATAAATATAAGAAAATAACCATAAGAATCAATGCAACAAAGCACATCATCACACATATTTTTTTCAAAAATATTGATTCATTAATTAGCAAGATAGTATATGAGCAGATAAAAATATAAACAAGTAAAACACATGAGAAATTATAACATAAGTAAATAATCTTGAGAAAGAACACAAAAATGTGCATCATCGCATATAAAGACACCAGATGTTAGGTAGAAACCCAAAGGGATAAAACCATTGTCAGATGTTCTACTTCAATCTTCTTCTGTTATTATAAAAACTATTCTTTTACATATGCACGGGCCACCACCAGTGTGCAAGCCACACATTGCCAATCACAGGAGCTGCTACTCGCTCCAGGGCATTACCTATATGACATTTGCAGGACACCACCTGTTAGAAGTTGCCATTCCCTCGAATTTTCAAGTCACCACCTACTGAAAGCCACTAGTCCCAAAACTTATCCCTAGATGCCACTAGACCATCCAACCATCATTGGATGGAACCCACCATTCCCAAGTTATTATGACTCTACCTGAAGTATATCGCTACACCCTGATTACATGAGCCACCACTCACCCACTGAAGGCCCCAACTTTCATGCTCATATCATGGACCTCATTTAATCTATTTTCAAACTATGGCCCACTCCAACTTAATACTCATCAATAAAAAAAAACAAAACCCTCTCAACTCATCACATATTCTATGCTCTCAATAAATGCACTTTTCTCGTACAATCTCTCTAAGCCAATATGCTCATCAATCCTCACTCATCATACAATATGGAGTAGTAACGATAAAATTAACAACCTCTATGATAATACAATAATAATAATGATATATGTAGCATGTGATTTCTACAACAATACATGACATGCTCAGCTAATCATTCTTGAGCCACACACATATCATAAATATGACCTTTGATTCAATGTATCTATAACAATAGCTTCAACAATATCTCTCCTCTACATCTCAACAACACCATAATACTGGAAGCAATACAATCTAAAACAAAATCATTTTAAGAACATAGATACACAATAACTCCATCATTCTTTGACATATGCTTAAAATTTGATCACGAATATGCACTGTATCTTTGCATTCTTGTAGCTTACTCTCTCATTTTTTCTAACCTCTTCTATTGCACGCCCTGCCTTTTATCATGATGAAAGATGCAATCAATACAAAGCACTAACCCTCGTTATCTTTGAATTAATCACCTTCTATAATTTTGAGTAACCTTCCTCAAACTATATAACCAAATACCATGCGTAAAAGCCATAGAAAATGCACAAGGAATTAATCTGAGTGCACACACAGTTAAGGAAATCCACCTACAAGCTGTAACACACTCTCTTCTCTCGAGAACTACGTTATAACATAAGTAACATGCTCTCCATAGTATGTTATAATGCTTCATGACTACCTATTCACTATGTTACTAGGATCCTCTACCCAAACCTTTGTTAAAATGCTTCAACACTTCTAGAACCTGCCCATATTCCTTTGCAAACATCTCCAAAATATGTAGAGTCTCTACAAAAATCAGAAACACTTCAGTAGCATGTCATCAAGCCTTTGATCACCATGAAAATCCCTCCAATATTTTTGACATCAATGAAAAAACGATTGACTCCGCAGCTGACTCCTTAGGTATAAATGCTAGGCTAACATCAATGCAAAAACCTTCTCAATATTGTTCTAGTTTCTAATAATTCCACTAGCTCATTTTCAGGGAAATGCAAGGAAAAATGATATGAATTAAATAAGGAACCAAGATATCTAACATAGTGGATACAGAATCATAGTTGGTACCCTAAGACTCTTAGGTTCTAAAAAACAAACTTTGGAAAGAAGGGGTTTCTCCATAGCTTTACTCCTTTTGGGTAAAAACTACACACAATGAAAAAAAAAAATCTCCTTTTGTATAGTGTAAACTAGTTCAAAAATGCCTCTTTTCACATTTTCAATGCATATTACTATTATATATTTCATTTTCTAGGTTCTTATCTTTTTTTTTTAATCACATTTTCATGTTACTAGTGCGTCTATGAGGAAATTTTGATCTATTTTGAATAAGGATAAGGACCATTCAAGGAATAAATTGGTGACTTGAGGTAAACTTTTTAGATTGGCATGTAGGGTAAGGATTTACATCAAACTTGCCACTACATATTTGAACTTCCTCATACCATTTTTACTATGCCTTGGTTCCCCCCTAGGTCAAGTTTTGGCATTAAGATTTCCCTTTTGCACATCATAACTTTTGTGGTAAAGCGTACCCTTCATGGGTGCCCTAGAAATAAACCACTTGAAAACCCATAAAACCCTCTCATTTTCTACTATTTATAGACCTATACAACCCATGGAAAGTATTCCCATACCTTTTATCATTTATTTATTTTCATATGCCTGTGATTATTAATGTTTCACCAATGCTACTCTACTATTGTTTTCCTTCATATTTTTCACCACCTTTGTAGTCATGCTTGACTTCTTTCCTTCACATAAGCATTTCCTCCATTTTGCAATCCATATTACCCTTTTAGAGATACCATTGTGATGAAGGAATTATTATTTCCAAAAACCTCACTATTACCCTTTTCTTTACTTATGTTGGTTCCACCAACTTCGTAACTAGATGCATTCCTTCATACCACTCATCTCTCTAAAGAAAGTTTCCTTTTGGCCATGTTTTCATGCTTGGAAAAAAATTGGAATCAAAGGCTTCTTTTTTTTATTGTTTCATTCTTATTAAACTATTTGAAAATTCCAAGTTATTTTCATTCCTTCTTACTCGTTAGTAAAGATGAAAAGAGATGAACAATCCCTTATCTCTTAACATGTTCATTAAACCATCAGAAAGCACCGATTACACTTTTATCTCTTTTATATACTCATTAAAACCTCTCATGGAAGGAGACAAATACAAGTATAATTTTAGCTCTTGTTCATGCTCATTAAAATTATATCAAAAAGACACCATAAAGCTCACTTGTGTTCTCTTCCATGCTCATTAAAATATGAAGGGAATAATCCATACAAAAATGTATAAATGTTTGGTTATTTTTCAGTTTATCAAGGCAGTTGTTCGTCACCCTTGACCAAATCTCTTGTTTGATTCATCCTCTTACAATTGGTTTTTTCCTAGACTCGGATCCAAAACATCAACATTAGTCAAGTCACTCCTTTATCAATTCAATATCTCACTTGAATGGTTACCCTTATAGTCCCATGGTTATGGTGATGCCTCCTGTGTTGCCATTATTTCTAAATGGTGTTCTTGAGTCCCAGATTCCAAGTTCACTTTTGTGTTTTTTTATTATATGTTGAAGGAAAGTCCTAGTTAGAGTCAACCATATACAATGCCATTCTACCTTTTGTGTCATCCATATCTATGTTATTTGTGCATCATATCTTCATCTATTATTGTCAGTTACCTCATCTTAGTGTTGGTTTTATATCAAATGGTGGTGAATACATCGAGGCCCTCCTTCTATGGATATCTTCCCATATAAATCAACACCTTATTTGAGATGAATATTTAGAAACAATATAGTGCCTTGGAGCTTTCAGTATTTGGTAGTAGGTTTCCTCATAGTTCATAATGAATTTGTCTCACTGGCCCTTGTTGAAGGATTCTATGAATTCTTAATATCAACTCATGCATTCAAAATTACTAGATTATGATAGGTACCTTGGGAACCATTTTCATCATTGGTGGTATCCCTCACATCTATTAACAAGATCCCTCAATGCTTGGTAATCAAACGACCTCCCTACATCTTAGATATCAACTCATTCATTCACATGTAGTAGAGTCATACCATCCAGATGAGTTGAAGACCTTGGGTATTTATAATAAATCACTTAAGAACATTTCCTCCCCCAAGCTACATTATAGAATGTGTTATGTACTTTTAGGATCACATTCGAGCACTCCCATTGGTGTCCATACTCCTACTAATACCTATTATGACAAAGTTATACATTTTATTATTATTAGACCTTGATGAAATGAGTCTGCAATATATTGTGTAAGAAACCATGCTCTATTCCTTTGGTACTGAGTATGGATATTCCTACCTCAGGGATGTATATCATATGTATGTGACTATGAATTTTGTACCTCAAAGGTTTTGTGTGCTTGGCTCTCACTCTCTCCCTCAATTAATGTGATTATTGTATTGTATTTTATCCATATGTTTCTCTTATAACCTCATACATTAGGGGGCGCTTTTGTTATAGTTAAAAGTGACACCCTGTTGAGTCTAACAAGGAAGCGCCTAAGAATGAAGCCTGAAATGTAAGAAAAGCTCCATGGAAACCCTCCAAAAGACTCGGTCTTTCCTCTTCATTGCCCACATTACACTACCAAGGAGAGTTATAGTGCCCCAGATTCTTAGCAATAAGAGAGTTGAAATCTTTAGTATCTCAACAACAGAGAGTTGAACAGCTAGGGTTGATAAAGGACATTGATAAGGGTTGAATGAGTAAAAAATGATTAGGATTTGAAAATAAGGACAAAAGGACGATATCAAACATGGTAAAAAATATGCCTAGATATGTTTGATCACTCTTGAAATTCATCTATAAAAGAAATTCTATACACAGAGTAAAATAATAAAAGTAAGAGATATGTACATGTTGTAAGAATGACAACCTAGTTATACTTGAGATAATCCCCCAATGAATAATGAAGCATGATTATGAGCTATGGTGAGAGGAGGAGCCAAGATCAAGGACTACGAGGAGTATGACTTCTATAATTTGAATTGATTTAATAAAAAATCAGACTCCCCACCCCCCAACTTACACGTGTTATTCATACATTTTGAGTGTATGTGTTTATATTATTTTATACTAATGCTAACAATATGATTTATATGTGGAAATATCTAGTGGATTGGCTATCTATTTTTCAAGTTACAAGTTCTAGGAGCGAGGAGAAAGCATATCAAGGGCTTAAACCACTGATAACATTGTGCATCCACCTTCAAAGATAATGTACATCCAACATTTTTTCTATTGTTATTTCTTCTGTGTATGTATGTGTGTCATTTGGGGAAAAGTAGGTCTCTAGTGCACCTTATATCATTGGCTTTGGGCAGGCCTATGGGTATAAGTACTCTATTATTGTAAAGGAAATTTCATATAATCAATGAGTAGAAAATTCACTTTTGAAGAGATAAGGTAGACTAGAAACTATAGCTTCAATGAATGCACATGCCCTATAGCATCACACAACCAAAAGGGACTTCATATGAAACATGTCCAAGGCCACTGCAATTATGGAATATGAGAATTTTATGGCTCGCTAGGATATATCACTTCATGTTGGATTACAGTCTCTTGCCTACTTTCGCGTCTACCTTGTTTAGAAACTCTAGGGATTTAATGATGTTGAAAACTCTATATATTTACTCTAGTAGTCGTGTCAAGGTGCACTCATATAGGTCCAAAGACACAAGATTAAAATATGATAAGTGAATGAGATCCTCCAATGCCCATATTATATTATTCAAAAAAACCATATATTCCATAGATTTAAGCCCACTTACACTATATGTTCAAGGTCACTGGAGATCATATTGTCATTGAGAATAAGACACTTTAAATGAGGTAAGGATGGAAACCCTTGCAAAGAATTCAAGCGAGTGTTGACTAATGACATTTGTTAGAGACATGGAAACCACTCAAACAAAGTTTCAAGGGGGTACTTGATGAGTGTAATTGTTGAGAGAGAGTGTGAATTAGAGGGTTTTCTCCTTGCTAGGTAACTCTTCAAGGTTGAAGGTGAGGGATTAGATGAAATGGTAGAGATATGATACTAGATGAATAATTTGGGCCTCTCAGATAAAAACATATATTTTAAGTGTGGAAAACAAATACATTTCATCATCTAATCCCAATGAGCCCATTATGTGAGATAATAAGAAATGAATAGGTACATAATGATGGCATTGAATTCGTTAGATGCAGTTTTGTGACCTAGGATGGAACTGAATCAACAATGAGGAGTTACAAAGAGGGAAAATATGCCTAATTTTGTGTATGATACCATGTTAGGCAAGGTGAGTTAACACCCAAAGCTTGAATGCAATTCCATTAATTACACACACACACACACACACACACACACACATCATGATGTTATGACCTTTTCTTTCAACTTCCAAGGTTTGATGTTTCTTCCTATTCTAACATTCCATATTTTTCATATTTACACATTTACAAAATGTTCACGAATTCATAAGGAATGTGTGTCAAACAATTATAATCATTTTTGTTAATGTAGTTTAAATATTAGATGTAGTTTCCATTCTCTCGTTAATTTCTCCTAAAATCCAACCAGTATTTTAAAATCCCAAGTTTGAATTGCATAATCTATAGAATCCAAGTGACTAAGGGTTTTTCAGAGTACTAAAATCATTTATGCATTCAAAAACACAATTTAAATCATAGGCAATACAATCTGGCCAACATTTTATCATCAAATTTAAAAAAAAAATGATAAAAACAACAAAAACTACAAATTATATATATTATTTATTATATATATATAATATAATCTATTTCTTTAATATAACAAGATTAAAAATAAAAGGGAACACTCTGTATACTTTTAAAAATTAATGTCTTGAACCAAAAAGATAAAAACAACTAAACTGCAAATTATATATACTTTTTTATTATATTTTTAAAATATAATTGATTCCTTTAATATAATAGGATTAAAAATAAAAGGGAACACTCTGTATACTTTTAAAAATTAATGTCTTAAACCGTTCGAATCCAAAAACAAATGGCTGCATTTTTCGTACCTTCTCCTTATAAGTAACTTGAAAATTACCATTTAGTAAACATAATTATGATTATTTGTTTAGAAAAAGTTATATAAAAAATAGTATATATAGAGAAATTGAAATTGGATTATTGCCACTATTGACGTGTATACTTTTGATCTAGACCTGAGTTTAATCAATTTTATTGAACAAATAAAAATATCAAATTATTATTATTATTATTATTATTATTATTATTATATTACTATATTATTATAAATTATTAAAATTATAAATATTTTATTAAAATAAAAAAACGTATTTTTGGAAAATCTAATGAATGGAAAACCTAAATAAAAGGTGAAGTTTATTTCTTGACTTTTTTTCGAGTGATAAAATGCAAATACAAATAAAGTGAATTCAATAAGGAGGTGCCATGAACACTGTGTTTTATATGGTTATTATAGAATATTATATTTCTTTTGGTTTGCATCAATATCTCACTCCCAAATTCTTTGCTTAGCTATAGAACAATAAGAAATGCCATAAGAATGGAACTCCTTTTTATTTTAGTGCCCTAATGTTTAACAATATATTGATATTTGTCTAAGGTTATAGTTAGGAATTTTACATGTCTAAACTCTCTATTAGTATTATGATTTTGTTCCTTCTAGAAAATTCTTAGAAGTGCATGCATTACTAACTCCACATGTGTGAGTAATGAAAGTTGACATGGCATCTACTATAGTCAATGAGTTAGGTCAATTTGTGGGAGAAACAAATTTATCCTGTAAAATCTAAATGAGGTGATATTGACATTATTGGCAAGATCTTGATGTGTATCCCAACATCCAAAGGCTATGAATTTCATTTGAAAATTTTTGAACCCAAAAATGTTATTTAATACCTCATATAGGTTTTAAAAGTTTATAATTCCCAAATCACCAAAAAAAGGCTTGTCCCTAAAATGGGCCTTGTGAATTAATTACTCCAATTTTTCCATTATTTTTTATTTATGAGATTTTATGAAAAAATAAGTGCCTAATATTTTATTAATTTGTCGTCACCACTAAGTAAACTTTGTTAAAATTACTATCTTTAATTGATGAGATTATCATTTTCAAAATCTATCATTTATGATTCAATGGTTTCTGATAACCACTTATAAAAATGCAACAATATGTTCTTTGATATGATGATAATGTTTTTAGTTTAATTTATCTACATTTTTGTGTGCAACTATCAATGTTCCCATATATTTAATATCTTCTTCACTAAAAAATTATATTCTATGCATCAAACCTTTCCTCCTTGTTCTTTTATTATATTGAAAATTGTTTTATTTCTAGACTTGTCTAAGCTAAGTATTATCCATAATTGTCCCTATTTGTAGTTTCTTCTATACTAAATGAGAGACAAAGAAAATGTTCTTTCTTTCATATTATTTATCTCAAGAATTTTCACAATATATATTTAGATAAAGATTGATTTGTCATCTCTAGCATTTACATGATATTTGGCTAGCTTTATTATTCCTAAAATGATTTTATTTTACAAAACCTTAACAAAGAATTTGTTTTGAAGATTAATGTTTTGATACTCAACCAAATTTAAAAACAAAATATTTCAACCTTTTCACCTTATAACAACATATGTTTTCAAGCTTTAAGAGTAATTGCACATGGTGTAACATATATTTATGATTATACAACCACTACATCATAATCCTTAGAAACTCCTATCAATTACCGATATAAGCTTTGCTGATTTAGGTGGATGCTGGTGGCCACCTTCCTATTCCACTTGGACCCCCACCATTGTTCCTTTCAACTTTTCAGTTTCCTTACTTGTAGAAAAATTTACTATTTTTGGTCGTTTTTCAGGTCCAGAAATTTCGGAGCCGTTTTCAGGCCCTAAACGATGTTTTTTGGGGAAAAGGTGACCAACATGGGTCCTAGATGGATGTTGGTCACTCAAAAGTTGTAGTCCTCATATATATATTTCTAACGCGGTATTGTGCATGTCAAACAAAGATCCTATGCCAAAGTTATGTCCTGGGGAAGTTGATGTACCAATTTACCCATACGGGGTGCAAAGTTTTGGCACTTCATCTCCTAGGGTTAGGTTTTTGGATGTTTAGGATTTTCAATTATTTCTCAATCATAAATAGGTCTTAGAGCCTCATTGTATCACAGTTCATAGGCTTTTAGTTGCCACATCTCTTCTTAGAAATAAGATACCAGCACCCTAGCTAGTTTATTTCCATTTTTTCTGTAAGCATATTTCAGTTATTTGATATTAATGAAATGAAGTGTTATTTCCACTGCATACTTGTATTTATGGTTATATTCATATTATTTTGCATTTCTACATAAATCCAGATTAGTTTTATCATAGCGGACTTATATTTCTCTGTTTTTCTTTTCATTTCCCCAACGAGGTCAGCTTATAAGGAGTTAGGGCTCAATTTGTTTGAAACCTTGCAATATCAGCCTCACAAACCCCGAAGACCTCCCATGGAAGAAGAAAAGAAAGACGAGGGAATAGGAAATCCTATCAAATTATATCTCGAGGAGGCCCTCGAGAAAAAAAGTAATGTGATCATGGATAACTTTTCCAAGATCCTTCAATGGCTACCCACCGGCGGCGCATTTGCATCCAACAACTAATATAGAGGCACCACTACTTTCAAGGTATAGGTCAACTTCGACATTCCTATATTTGAAGGCCCGAAAGATGCAGACGCTAAAAATATATGGTTGAATTTGCTTGAAGGGTATTTCTTGGTCCATGATTTCTCAAACTGAGAAAATATTACTTTTGCACTCCTCAAAGTCGCCCCCCATGCCAAATACTGGTGAGAAACCTATTGTGAGAAAAAGGATGAGAAGGAACCTCTATGTTCTAGGCTGCACCCACTTGGAATTTGTTCCGAGATGGCATCAAGGAGCAATATTATCCTGTGGGTAGCTATGAGGACAAGTACATCCAATGGACCACATTGTGTAAGCAAAGGAATCAAGATGTGCATGAGTTGACGAATGTGTTCCACACCCTATGCACAAAGTTGGGTATTAAATACTGAGAGAAATATTTGTTGCTCAAGTACTATAGTTGTTTGCACAGATACATTCAGGAGGAAATGGAGTTCCTCGAGATCAGCTCACTTCGAACGACATATCAATATGCCGCCAAGACCGAGCATAAATTTAAGCAAAAGGAGTGAGACTTTGTATCCATGAATCTAAAGCCAGGGAAAGGCACCCCCAAAACACAGAACAAGGGGGGCAACTCGGAAAAACACCATAAAGCCAAAGAAGGACATGAGAAATTGGTATGAATTTCATAACACCTCCACTCATAACACAAGCGAGTGTTAGGCGAAATAGTCATTGGTGGCTGAACTGAAGGCATTCCAATCAGATGCGTGTTCAGATTCTAAATCAGAACCAGAAAGGGGTAATGAAAAAGGGAAGAAAATCATTGATGCAGAATCCAGTGCGATCGTTGCCACCACCAAGCTCTAGAGGGAGTATCCCAAGGATCCAAAGGAGGGGGAGCGCCTCTTCCATTCCCAAATGTGGGTGAAGGGTTCTCCACTACAATTCTTTATTGATGTTGGAAGCCAAAAGAACCTACTTTCAGCATAGGTTGTGCAGCAGCTCAGCCTACCAACCACAACACACCTACAACCGTATACCATTGGGTAGCTTCACCAAGGAAGGGATCTCCACGTCTGCCAGCAGCGTTGCCTTCCATACAACATCAAGCCATTCATGGATGAGGTACTGTGTGATGTTGCTCCTCTTGACGTGTTTGATGTATTATTAGGCCAACCATACTGGTGGAAGCGACATGTTGTGTATTATTCTAGGCCTCCTTCTATTATTATTACTTTTGGAAACAAGTTGTACAAGATCCCAAGGTAGTACTGCCTTCCGCCATCTCTTTGAGTACTGCAAAGCAATGCAGTAAGATTATTTCCCAAAACAAGATTTTTTTTTCATTAAGATTTTCCCATAGGGAAAGAAGAAGATTGTGGTTGTAGCCTCCAAACAGGGCTCCCTTACGCGACAGCAGAGGATGTAAAAATACGTGGAATACTATAAGGAATTTTTTTCCACACCCATAGAGGTTTCTCTACACTGTCAAGTCAAGCACTCTATTGATCTAACCCCAGGCGCGTCGTTGCCTAATGCTGCAAAAGCTCATGCAACCACATAGACATAATCCAAACATGTATTGTCTGAGGCTAATGAAGCAACCAAATTTATTTAATGCATCCAGCAGGCCCAAGACATCTTGGAGAAATCTGATGCCAATTACAAGCAATGACATGATCAACATCGGGTGCCACACAAGTTCTAGATGGGCGAAAATGTTTGGATACATTTTCAAAAGGAGCACCCCATTGGGCCCCACCGCAAGCTTCGCCCACTCTGATATGGGCCATACACCATCACCAAGGTGGTAGGTGAGAATACCTTCAAGCTCAGTATTGCCATAAATAGGCCTTGGAGTTGAGAGGCCTGTAGCAGCCACATCTCTTCTCAGAGATAAGCCACTAGCGCCTTATTTGGTTTATTTCCATTCTGTATGTAAGCATATTTCAATTATTTGATATTAATGAAATGAAGAGATGTTTTAGTTGCATCTTTGAATTTGTGGTTTTATTCATATTTTTTGCATTCCTACATAAATCCATATCATTTTCTCTATCATGGTAAGTAATAGGCACACATGGTCAATTAGAGTCAACCAAATCACCCATAACAAAAAATGGTCAAGAAAAGTCAATCATAGTCAATCATCCCATGCTCTTCAATTCCCTAGTGCAAATACAAATTTCCCACTTGGTCACTATAACGGCCTTGGTGAAATTTCCATGTAATAAAAGTTAAAAATAATAACCACAATTGATGGGACACTTATTCCAAGTTGAGTGTTCGGCAAGACATCCTAGGGGGTGTTCATTTGGTTTAATATGGCTAAGGAAAAAGGAAAAGGCTTTGGAAAGGAAAAATGGCATATTTGGCACAATTATTTATGAAAAACAATGGAAATTAGGAGAAAAGGGAGATGAAAGGTCACAGGTTGCATGTGAGGAGGAAACTGAAGGAAAATAATGGAAATTGAAGAAAATAGAGGCCTCTTCTATAAAAAGGATTTTGAGGATCAGTTGGTACCTTTTGTCAGTTCATTTTTAGAGATCTCTCCTTACTCTCTCTCTCTCTCTCTCTCTCTCTCTCTCTCTCTCTCTCTCGGTATTGAACACTTAGAGTTTTCTTGGAGCACTTTGGCATTGGAGAAAAAAGGCAAAGAAAGCAAGGAAGAGCAGGATCAAGTAGCTATATCAGGATTCCTTGTAGGTAATGATTTTCATATCTGATTTCCTTGCTAGATCTAGCATGCATGGTATTGCATGTTGTTCTTTTCTGTCATGGTGTGATTTTTTCTAGGTGTGACAGTGTTTTTAGCCTAACCTTGCCATTTTTGGAAAGCCTTAATGAAATGGGTTCTCATACTTGGGTTGAGTTGGATTGACAGATTGGATTCGAAGCCGATTGAGGTGGATCTCCGAATTGATATAACACATGGCCTAGTAACCCATGAATCAGAATGTGGGTTTTGGTAAACCCAGATAGTGTGTTTCCTTGGTGGCCCTAGGAATCCTTGCCTGTAAATGGTGGGATATAAAGTAACTCCTAGAGGTGGATTGCATCGATTTAGGGCCTAGTGATCCAGGATGGATTGTGGTAATGCTTGAGAGGTGGGTGCTCTCCGTTTTGGCCTAATAGCCCTGGAATGGGATGTATGGTAAAGCTTGAAGAGTATGTATTGGTTTAGGGCATAGTGATCCCTATTTCAGACTGTGGATTATGGTAAATCCTGAGAGATTATGAGACAAGAAAATTCCTAACGGTGTAGGAGAAAAACTCTTGTAGAATTCATGCTTGTTTTTTTCATTTTGGCTGGTTTTGAGTCCCACATTCATGCTTTGAATATGGCATAGGTGTGGTTGGCTGAAGAGAGGTTTGGATAAGCCAATCTATGGTCAAGTGGAACATGGTAATCCCATCTTTGGTTGGTTTCTACATTAATTATTAAGAAGCTCATTCCTTCAGTATTTAATATGAAAATGTACTATTTTATGTATGTATTTTATTGTTGTTGTATCCATTGTATTTCTGTTATTATTATGTTGGTTATAAGGATTCATTTTATCAGTGATGATGTATGACTCTATCCATTTTTTTACTTGTAAATGAATGCACAATATATCTATGGTCAAATAGATTGTATTGCAGCTAATGATGTAAGGGAGTAATGCTTCTTAGGGATTCTCAGATAAGTATGAGACCTTTATGTTTAAATTTGTTGTTTACACTTATAGATTCAATGTTTGTGACATGTTTTAAAAAATTCATGTCATGTCTAGAAGGGGTCCATATGAGTTATTGTTGATGTGTTTTCTTCTATATCATTTTCCTATTGTTATATATCATCCCTTAATTTTTCATTAAGTTTTTGGCAGTGACCTGAGATCTAGGCTTGAAAAGGTGGCTCAAATCCTAGAGCCGTAGGCACAAAATTGAGTATTTCCCTAGCCGCTAGCATGTAGTGTTATGCCTACGGCTATATCCTCCTAGACCCTGGAATGTAGTATTATGCCTGCGGTTATGGCTCAAAGGGGGTAAAAATGTCAGTGTGACCTAGCAGTAAGAGGCCTAAATGGTTGGGTTACCTCCTAGGGGTGTTGTGGTTGTTGTACAAGGTGTGTAGGTGGTGTTTTCTATTGGTTCCAATTCCTTAAGGTCACATAGGAAGTTGAATCGTATTATAGTAGCCTCTCATCGCATGTTTATCCTGGTTGGCCGATTACTTGGGTAGATATGGGAAGAGGGTGCTATAGTTGCATGCATCTCCACATAAACATTATCAACATAATGGAGAAATATGGGAACATGCACAAGAGAACAAAAATGGGTGGCCAATTTCTAGAGACATTTTATGTTGGATAAGAAAAATTTGGTGATAATTTTTTTGGATAAGGTCGTTTCTTTGTCAAAATTTTGTTTGTAAATGTGATCATTGACATTGTCAATAGAATATGTTCATAGAACTTGATTCTAAAAGGATTGGTGGTATAGCCCAGTTGGTTCTTTTCCTTAGAGTGGGATAAGGAGCACTCATAGTGCACCCATATAAAATAAAAATTGCCCCAAAATCTAGTAAGAACTTTGTCAGGAGTTAGAGTTCCACCCCAATGTTATGAATTTTCAAATGGAAATTTTATGTGGGGTTTTCTTTCCCATTTTAAGATGATTATGATCAACATATTTCTAAAAATATTGGTGGTGGGGATATTTCACATGGATTAAAAAAAATGTGTTGTAGTATGTTTCACACAAAGTTGTTTTCCATGTAGTACATCACATCATGAATTTTGTTTCCTTCTCATATATTGCATTATATCAGATAACCTTTCCATATGACACATTGCATTCTCCCAAGCCTCTTCATTCCATGACCAAGCCTTAATTTCACATCACATGAGAGATATTTTCCACACAGTATATTGCATTTCACATAGGATTTGAAAAAGGGCGTGCATAGTTTCTATCACGCCCAAAAATAAAAAGACTTATAACAAACAACAAACCAAATATTTCATTAAGTACAATATACACGAAACTTATTTTATTTGTCCCAACAAAGGAAAATCTGGGGAAATTCTATATATCATGAAGAAAGGCATTTTAGGTGTAATACATAACTTTTCGTGATGAAGGAAAACTTGAGAATATTTTTTTATGGTGATGTGTTGCATGGAAATAAACATTTTTGTGATGTGATACTTATTTATGTCTATGAACGAAGAACATTTTTCACTATCTAGGCATAAAGGAGCACACTTTCTGTCGAAAAGACAGATGTTTATCCATAGATACAAGTTTACCATTAACAAAAATTTCCTTGGGGGCCTTAATGCTTCATTATGAAAGCTTAATAAGACCTCATAAATTATTTTTCTTAGGAACTAATATGATACTTCTTCAGAATGAGGGTTGAAGAGAATCGATTAGTGTAAGCTAGAAATGAAAATATAGAAAGGTTGAGTATATTTGAAATGTGCACAAAGGAAAACTTTGAGTGGAGTTATTATCTTTAATTTTTACATTCCTTAGTTTTTATGCTGCATTATGAAATTCATCTTGGCCGACTCATCTCATATTTATATATGCCTCATGTTGCATTGAAATGTTCCTTATTGATTTTGTCACTTTTTAATATTCCTCAAGGGTTATGCTAGATTTCAACATTCCTTAGTTGTTATGTAGCATTGAAACATTCATCTTAGTTGAGTTATATTGAATTGTTCCATTCCTCAGTATTTGTGTCCCATTGTGACATTCATCAAGGGTTATGGTATGCTGCAACATTAATCTTGGTTAACTTATATGAAATTGCAATATTCATGAAAGATTATGTAAATAAAATTGAATCAAATTTAACCACAAACTATAGCTTATTATTCTTAATCAATTTAAATCAAGGTCAACCACACACTATAGTCAACCATTTTTCAAAAATTCAATTAAAATCAACATACAAATCATCATAGTTAACTATCATGATTTATACTCAACCAAGTTCAACTATTATACTAAATTGTAGTCAATTTTACTTTAAAATGCTTAAGTTTTGACACACTCAAACATGTTTAACTGTATTCAAACACTATTCGCCATAATAAATTATTAGCAACAAATAATAACCATACTCAATATACAATCAACCACATTTAACAATTAGGAACTATAATGAACCAAAGTCAATTATTGTCAACAATAATAATCAATAGTCAAACAAACTAAAAAATGGAAATCATAGTCAACAATGATCCACCATGTCAACATTGTCTACTATATTCAAACATAATCTACTATAGTCAACCATTGTTCACCATAAATTTAATGAAATTCAACCTATACTCAACCATATTTAACAATTATGATCTCTACTCAACCAAGTTCAAATATAGTCAATTTTAATTAACAATATTTACTCTTTGACACACTCAAACATGTTTACTCATAGTCAAACACTATAAACCATAATCAATTATGTACTTAACAATTAATAACTGTACTTGACATTGTTTTCAATAAAACACAGTCAATCCTATTAAGATGGTCTACCATAGTCAACCATAGTCAATACTATTAAGATGGTCTACCATACTCAACTATAGTCAAAGAATATTCTATGGATCCGTATTATTTTAAAGTGTATAATCTTTATGAATCTAAGTCTAGAAATTCTAACTATAAAAAATTTCATGATTCTTTTGTAAAAATCTTCAAATTTGTAAAGATATTTTATAATTTTTAGAAAATTTGCATGTTCTTTAAAGTAATGTTTTTTATCTTGTAGAAAATGGGAAAATATTTTTAATAAAAAGGGAAATTGGAGAATCCTTTTTTGGAAAAGAAACATGGAAAATTAGCCCATGGGTGAAACTTGTCCCCTACAAATCTACTTGTCCATAGTCAACCATCATCAACATTTTCAAGCATCATCAAGAATAATCCAACATGGTCAACCATAGTCAACCATTTTTCTCCAAAGTTATTGAATGTCAACCTACACTCAACCATAATTAACCATTATAATATATACTCAACCAAATTCAACCATCATACTCAACCATATTCTCTTTTACTTAACAATAATTAATCTATCAGACTCTCAAACATGTTTAATCAACCATATAATTTCTATGATAACATAGACACAAGGAAGAAGAAAAATTTATCAATGTGAGAAGTGTGATTACATGGTTGTAAACCCATCACATACAATAGTAATGCGCCTATGAATGTTTCCATTATTTCTTTTTTGAGGTATTTTGAATCTACACATGCAAGTGCATTGAATACATGATTTTATTTTTATATTGCAAAGGAGTATTTTTATAAATTATTTCTGGGTCATGACGAAGGAAATTTTGAGAAAGTTCAATGCATCACATGAAAAAAAATGGAAAGATGAAATATCTCATGACAAAGGAAATATTTAACAATTTGATATGTCATGATGCCACATAAAATATTTTTTTTTATGGTGTGATATGTCACTCTAAATGAAAATTTCACACAATGTCATATATAACTACGATACAAGGTTTACAACCATGTGAAATGTCACAACCATGGAAAGTTTATTCTTGTGCATGACATGTTGCACCAAAAATTTGGATATGTAAAGGCATATAATTAAAAGTTTCACCATGTGCATACAAGAAAATATTATTGAATAAACATGTCATACATAAGTCTAAAAAGGGTGTTATACATATAAAACAAGATTTCCTTTTGATGTAATGTGCATAGGCCAAAATTTTCATAAAATATATTACATAAAAGACGAAAGTTCATTTAGGTAAACTACATGAGACAAAAGCTTCACACTTAAAAATGATTAGAATTCGTTATACAACATATCACTCTCAATTTACTTTTATCACAACACAACATTTCACACTCAAAATTAGTTTCTTCATGACATATCATGTCGTTTCTTGTCTTTGTGACATGTCGTACTTTCTAAAACATGTGGCAAAGGGGAAATTCCTAAACTTTCACTTACACAATCACTAAATTTTATTTACTCTTAAAAAATAACTCTTTAACCTTTTCATTTTATAGCAACTTACATTTGGCACAGTCACTAATGATTTATAGTTTAAATATCGTATAACATGCCTAAATTATAAAAAAAGTTAGATACAGAGACTATGTGAAATGTCATGACCATGTAAATTTTAGTTTTGTGCATGACATGTGGCACCAAAACATTGGATACATGAGGGCATATATTTCAAAGTTTCATGATGCAAATGCAACAAAATGTTATTGAATCAACATGTCACATGGAATTATAAAATAAGTGTTATACAAATGAAGTCTAATGTCCTTTTACTGTAATATTCATAAGAAAATATTTAATGAAAGACAAAAGTTCTTTTTGGTAAACTACATAAGAAAAGAACTTCACACCTAATTATTTTTCAAATGTGTTATGCAACATATCATTCTCAAGTTATTTTGGTCATAGCATAACATTTCACAACCAAAATTAGTGTTATGTCAGATAAATCCCTCTTGTAGACAAGAATGATCTCCCTCGATTCCTAAGAGATATGTAACAAACAAAAAAATTAACTATTATCTTTCTTTAATTCACAACTGACATGAAATATGAGATATGTTGAAGCCTCTTACCTTCTCTACGAAATTCCGGTGGAAGTCCTTCCAATGCTTTCATAAGCCTTTCCTCACTGCTTCAATGTGATATTTGCATGAACAAAATAAAACAAGGCATAAAAGAATAGTGTAGAAAAAGATGAAGCTAAAAATAAACAAAATTTTTAACCTTGCATATATCATACTATTAAACTCATATTGAATTATTAATCATGCAAAATATCAAGGAATTTTTAAAATAACATTTAGACAAGTGCAATTAGGAAAGAAATAGTTTCTTGTATTAATTTCAGAACAAGAAGAAGAAAACAAAATTTACTTGATGAAGTAAACCTCCTTCCAAAAGTATCCAATTCTCCCCTTAGGTTTCAATCCTTCCAGACCTATTCCAACAACATAAGTTTACATTCATAAGTCCTCCCTAATTCTCTATTCTATATTGAATTTATAGGCCAAGAGGAGGAGGTTTAAGATCCTCTTCTTAAGGGATGAGATCCTCAAAAGGATGAATTATGGTTCCACAAAGAGAGGGAGTTTGCTACATGAATAGAGGGATAAGGCCCAAGTAAGCATAAGCTTGAAACTTTCAGTTGGGAATATTCCTCCAACAAATCTTCTAGAAATCAATTTTTATTTTTACTTATGTTAAGTTATTTGCGCAATTCATAGTGGGAAACATAGCGTAGATTTGTGGTATTTATAATGCTAAGATATTTTTTTGCACAAAATATGACTAAAGTGCCACACAAATGCTAAAAAGCAGGTTTTTGGACCATGTAATCCAGAATTCTCATTATCTTTGGGATTTTTTTTCTTCTAACATTGCAGGGGAATGATTTTAAACATTGAACGATGGATAACGAAAGATCCATATTGGTGGTCATTTTCGTAATGGTGAAAAAATGACGTGTAACAGATTCCTACCTAAGGTGTAAATTTAGAAAATATGTTTGAATATTGAAGTGCTTTATCATGCCAAGGTTTAGATTAAAGAGCATGGATGGAGACCTGAAATAATATATTAAGGGTTACAATACAATATATAATCAAGGGATCCATTTCAACAATAGACATAGTATGGACGCAACCATCAAATATGGATCTATTTTTTACAATCATGAAGAATTAAAAATACATGCATCTTGGAGGGATTAAACTAGATCCAGGGTCTTGGTATTCGTCTTTATCAATCCATAGTACAAATCTAACCATGTGAGTAAATGTTTTATATTTGAACATGGTAGGAACCACCTGATTACTGGTCAATGATGTGAACCATTAACAGGCGTGAGAAAAGTGTGGAAAAATGTCTTGAATTCAAACACTAATAGAAACATTCAATCAAAGGTAAATTATGAGAACTTTTTGTCAAAGCTAAGAAACCTTCCATAAAGGCATGCAAACTCCAAGGTATTGAAAAAGGTTTCTAGATCAACTTCCTAGATAATGAATTGAAGTCAATATGAAGTGACTCGTTGTAAGATTTCCTACAACACGAAACTTATTTCAAGTTTTGAAGAAAAAATTGGGAGTGATCCATGAATGACTTAAGGATTTCTGACACAATGGAGAGCTATGAATTTCAAGGTAATTTTGACTGAGGTTAAACTTCTCTTGAAGATATTGACAATGCGACATTTCCACTTGGTAACATTTGAATCAAAAATAAAACTCAAAACAAAATTGAAGAATTTCAATAAGGTATGATTAACGGAGAGACAAATGGATTTCCCAACCCAGACACAAAGGTGACGAAGTGTCATGTTCAAGAGCGACATACTATATTTTGTAATACAAAAATAAATGTTTCTTTCCAATTTTCCCCCACCATTACTGGCAAGTACCTATTTATTTTTATGCAAGCTTGAGGAGGATAACATATGATTCTCCTATAAGCTCATCCTATGAATGAGTCTTTCAAAGTAGTTTTAACGAACCCTAGGAAGGAGCGATTTGGTCTCGTCATAATGAATGAGTCTTGCACTGTTTATGTTTTACGACTCTAGTGGAGGAGTAATTTGATGTTGTTTTCATATTTAAATATTTTAAAAAAGATACAACAAGAAAACTCATTCAAATATTTCAATGTATAATTTTAATAAGCCTGAAGAAATCTAAGCTCGACGTCATTTTAAGGGAGTCGGGAGAAAAACATAAGTAAACTCTGAAATGTTATTTTTTGTAAATTTAGTCTCTCAAGCCCAGAAAGGGGTAAAATAATGCACGAGAGAACTCTTCTGACCATTATTAGTCAAAGTATAACTTTTTCGTAAATATTCCACATGATCCGAAAATAGGTAAAATTATATCAAGAAGATGTTCTTTCGTTTTCTTTAATGAGTTCAAAACAAAAAAGCATACTCAACAAGCTTTTCGTGTTTCGAGAGTCGGAAAAAGATCTCAAAGTTAATTCAAGTATTTCACTTTTTTGTAATTTTTAATTTCCCAAAGGAGTGATAAAATTTTTCCCATTGCCAAAATGACCTATTTTCATAATTAAACATGTGTCTTGCACATTTAAACACAAAAATCAAAATAAATTCTCAAGAAAAATAGTAAAAGCATTAAAATTTTGAATTTCTAGAAGCTACAGTAAAAAATATTATTGTAATAGGCCTAAATTTCTTATAAAATTTCAAAAATAAAAAATGATTTTACTATTGGTTTTTTTTTACCATTGAGATATTTTGAGAGTGCATTTTCACCTGAAACTTGAGAAGCAGATTGTGATCGAACCAATGGAAAATTTCATGAATCATTTTCTCCATGTAAGATATCATTCCATTATCTTCGTTTTGATAGCTTCTATTTTTTTTTTTCACTGGCGATTTAGTGTTTTTATGGGGTCTTTATTAATTTAAAATTCACCCTCGGTGTGTGTAGTTCCTTATCATCGAGACTGCGCAAACCAACTCTATTTGTGATGCTTGAAATTACAACTTGTGCAATTTTACTGAAGGTAATCACGAAATTCCACTCTATCTATAATAGAGAGTTTCATAAAGCATTGCAGGTTTTGGAAAAATAATGAAAACACCCAAGAATTTTGCAAAAAAAATCATATTGTTTTCTAATGATCCTTCATTGTTGTTTTCGGGCTTTTGAAATGAAAAAATGGAATGGAGAGAGAAAGAACATGAAGTTCAATATGTAGAGGCTTTGAATGACCCACCAACATTACAGGCTTTGACAGAGTATGGTTCGTACATATTTTTTATTATTCCATGTATGAAAGCTCAACTAGATTTTCTAACATGGCCGGTCAGAAATTGGAATTTTCAAGAACAATGCTTTCATATTGGAGACCAAAGGCTCACCATAGATGTAGATGACATTTATTTATTGACTAGGCTTCCATGCCGTGGGATTGATATTTCATTGTTTGAAAATAGATCATGTGGTGGAACAACAACATATTATCTAGTTGTGCAGTTTTTTCCCAGGTCCCAACTCAATAATGGAAGAATTGATATTAAAAACATTGAAATACTTCCATTGAAAACCATCATATTCACTTTTACATGACTGTGTGCAAGTTTTGTGCTCCAGTCGGTTATCAAGGCCCAAATGTAGATATCTCTAGAGTTTTTACATCCTACTATTTTTAACTAGTGAGAAGGAGTTGTTTCCATCCTCAAAGGGAAACTGGCTAGAGAAAAAACAAGCAAACTCAAGAATTTTGGATATGGCACCATAGTTGTTTCATTTTCTCTAGAAAGGGTTCCTCTTCTTTATCCATAGGTATCTATGGAGATGGGAGTACCCCAATATCCTCACATGTTACAGTGGGTTTCGTTGATGGCTCACCACGGAGGTGGTGATGGTCCAATTGTAAGATATACTGATGCTTTTTTCAGATGACTGGAACGCCAAATTTTCATGATTGAGGATTACCCATATGTGTGCATGGATTACATTGGTGATCCAGATATTCCACTTCCTCCAGGAATGCATTGGGGTGACATAGGTAAAAATTAACATTTTGGTTGTTTTGTGTTTTTCGATTTTTTTTTTTTTGACAACCAAAATTAATCATATAAAATAATAATGCACATGTGGGCCATGTTATACCAACATCAATGCGTCTCTTTCACAGATATGGAAAGAAGCCAAAAAATCCCGTGGCACAAAAAATGAGGCAACAAAATCTTTATCTGAGCTTGAGCATCATCTAGAGAGGTTGAATCTAGATATCCCAGATGCTAGGATTAATGAATTTCCTCTTTGTTACGAGAGGCATATTGTAAGTGTACATGGGCCGATCAATCGTTTGTTACGATGAGTGGCTTGCGCTATAGTCTATTAGCATGATAATCATGCTTACCTAATATTTATAGGGCTATATTTTGTTTTTGATCTATCGACATGTTCAGATAATAAAGGCCAAGTGGCCTCATGTGTCTTGCATGACATTTTTGTAAAGCCGAATTTTTTACAAACATTTTGACTAATGAAAACTACTTCTATTTTCTCAAATTATCTTGTACAATGTGTGAATGACTATTTTTTTAGTTTTAAAAATATTCAGATGTCGATTTAACACATAATTATCCAATGCATAAGTTAATGTGTTCAAATTTCTTGGACTATGTTGATACTCAATGTATCAAATTCTCTTTCCAAGATACGAACTAGAAAAAAATCCTTAACATTGTGGAACTTCTTACTAAATAAACACCATTTAAATTTAATACTATGAATTGAGAATCTAACCTAATAATTAAAAGATGAATACAAAATGAAATGGCATCAGATAATAGCTCAATAACTGCACTATATTATGCAATATTATTTGTTGTTCGACCAAGGCATATTCCATGAAGACTAACTAAATCATTATTGGGTGAATAAATATTCCAAGCTACGGAAGACAAATTTCAAGTACTAGGAATAACGCCATCAACTTAGATAATGTGAGTTTGAGGGAGTGCTGAAATTTGCAAATCAAGTGTGACACAAGATAAGCAGGAGAAGTAGAACAAGATCATAAAAATATGCAAAAATTGCCACACACAAAAAATATGATACAACAATGTACAAAGCATTCATGGAGTGAATTAAGCATATTACTTATTCAGGTAAATTCCATTTATGGGCTTTCCTAAAGGAATACCACCATAATAAACTAGCTCATAGGCCCCTTTGGCCAATGAAAATGTTATGATATAGGGACCATACCACACAGGTTCGAATTTACTGATACCAAACTTATCATGCTCTTAACCATAAACTAATACTAAGTCACCTTGTGAATATGAGCGAGGATTCACATTTCGATCAAAGTGTGCTTTAACTCATTTTTGATGAGTCTCACTAGCTAGTGCAGCATCATGAAGGATCTCATCTAATCATGCTAAGTATTAAAAATGTTCTTCCTCTGCAGAAGTAGCAGGTAATAATTCGATTTCTAGTTTCAATGATGGGATTTCACATTCAATAGGTAAGAATGCTTCCATACCATAAACCAACTAGAAGGGAGTAAATTTGGTTACAATTTTTTCTGAGGTGCAATATGCCCACAAGGATGGAAAAAACATCAAATAGAAATTTCACTTATGAATTCCTACAATTCATTTAGGCATGGTAGTAAAAATGTTATTCACGGATTCTACTTGGCCATTTTCTTGTGGGTAATATGCAGTTGAAATATCATGATGCAAGCCTAGTATTGTCAAGATAAATCCCCTCTATAGACAAAGGCGATCTCTCTAGCCCTAGAGTGGGTCTATAAACACGAGATTCTTTCTAATGCAAATCTTTCTTAACTAATGTTTACAATGCAATGAGGAAAGAGACATAAATACCTTTCTCCAATCACTATATTTGGATTTGTTGATGGTGACCTTGATACACGATCCTTGTAGGCCCACTTCCTGCTACTAATGGCGTGTGAATACCTGTGGATGATCAAGAGACAATAAAAAACGTGATATAATACATAATAAATGTAAACACCAACTATCTAGCAGATCAAGGAGTACCAAAATATTTTCATAAATATTTAGACAAAAATGGAAATTAAACGACAAATGTTTTTATTGGTAAATTACAAAAGGAGAGCTTACAACCAGACCTTGATGTTGGAGGCGTCCTTAGGTAAAAATATAAGTCCTTCAACTAGCTCAAAAGCATTCCTTCTCCCTAGCACTTAGGCTTAATCACGATGCTAGCATGCAAAGTGACGAGATTTCAAATGAGTCTAACAATGATCAACCAAGCTCTAAACATGGGGGAATTAGGGATGCGAATTTATAGCAAGGGAGAGGAGGTTGGGAGCCCATGAAAGGAGGAGGAAGGTCTAATTTCCAAGGGATGATCCCCCATGGATGAGATTAAGACTATAAAATGAGAGAGCTTGACCTTATCATCTATGTTCAACAAGCAACTCGCTGCCCTTGAGCTTCTAGAGGTTGAAGCTTCTCCTCCATTTGAGGAAGTACTGCTAGAAAGGGGATTAACATGGTTTTCCAAGAAATTAGGTCACTGATAGCACTAGGCTAGAACTGAGAAAATGACTTCAGTGTGGTAATGGCACCAGGAAGAATGCTAACCCAGGAAACTAGGAATTTTGACCAAGTTTCTTCAATAATCTTTCAAGGAAGTCTTATTTGGATCTTCAAGGGGATACGTTAGCATATTTCTTGATGATGGAAAATTTTCACAGGGTTTGTCACGAGGCATTTTAGGATCAAGTACGAGACAATGAGCATGGTGACAAGTTACGATGTAACATATGCCCCCTAAACCATGAAGGAAGAACATGGAGTGATGGCTGAAATGCTTTATGAAACAAGGCAAAGAATGCATACCACCTTTGTAAAACCTACCAAATCAAAAAATTTACAATATATGACACCTCTGGTATAAATATCCCTAAGAACATAATGTTGCACTAGGCATAAAAGAACATATGAACCCATGGCATGGTCGTAGCCATCCATCTAAAAGAGATCATAGAAATGGATCTGCGGTATGGACATAGCTATCTGTATAGATAGTATCATGTATAAAATCATGAATACTCAATAACTCCTCACAGCCTGGACCAAAAATCAGATGTGACCCAGGGTCTTCACTGTGATCTCAATCAACCTAATGTATGAATCTAGCATTGTGAATAAATGTGTTGTTGTCGAACATGGTAAAAACCACCTGATTACCAGTCAATGATGAGAACCATTAACAGGCACGCAAGAGAACACTAATAATGACGATGGACCTCAAGGTGCAATAGCACAATCCAAAATTGTGAATGGATGTGTTGAAGTCGAACACTTGCAGAATCATTTGATCGAAGTCCAATGACGTGAACCTATCATCAAACATGAAGAACTTACCATTGAGGCATGCAAGCTCCAAAGTACTGAACAAAAGTTTCTAAATCACCTTCCAATATAATGAGCTGGAGTTGACAGGAAGTGATTTGTCAAAGGAGGGCATTGATGATTCCCACATCCTCGAAACGAAATGACAGATATCTTAATATGATAAGAGTGATTTGGGATTGTAACAGAGGAGGTTAGATAAGCAGAGGATGTTTGAAAAAAATGACTTCTCTTGAACATTTTGGTGACAAGACTACGGAGTGTGGAAACATTTGACTCAAATAAGATCAGAGGTCATGTTGACAAAATTGGTAATCAAATGAGAGAAAAAAATTTCCCAAACCCATGGAGGGTAAGTGATGAATATAGGATTTTCCCAACCTAACATGCACTGTAGATGAGTGTTATGTTCAAGAGTGACAAGTTGTTGAAAATACACATAGGATGTTCAATTTCAATTTTCCCCCTTTATTGCTAACGAGTACCTCTTTATTTTTTATAGCTAGCGTGAAGAGGATAGCATATGATGAGCATGTAAGTTCATTCTTCGAATGAATCCATCCTAGTAATTTTAACGAGCCCTAGGAAGGAGGAACTTGTTCTTGTCATGGTGACAAGTCTTTCGTCGTTTAATGTTTAACGAGTCCAACGAAAGTGTAACTCGGTGACTTTTCATGTTTAAGGAGTTTTAAAAGAAACAAAAAGGAAACTCCGTCATGTCCCTTTTTGTAAATCGTCTCTCGAATTCGAAAATGTAGAAAACAATATCTGAGAGAACCTCTTGAGCATGTTCAATCAAGGTATTCCTTTTCCATAAATAGTAAATCTCAACCCGAAAAGAGGTAACCGTATACTGAGATCACGTCAATCCATTTACTTTAACGAGTTTGAAATGACAAGTAATTGGAAATATTTTCATGTTTTGAGAGTCAGAAAAGAGCTTAAATTTGACTCCTCTTAGAGGAACGAGTGGTATGATGGCTAGCAACTAGTTCTAGTGATGGTGGAACTTCTCAAAACAAATAAAGGTCAAGAGGTTGGCTAACAAGACCACTCATTGCAGCGGTTCCTCAAGAAAGGGTAAAACACCCAAGTGAAAGCGTATGATCACCCAAGTAGATGGTGATGATGGAATGAGAAAACCAAGGCTCATATAAAAGGAAATAGGCAATCACGAGAGGTATCATGACAATGGTATCATTTCTACACAAGCCTGAAACATGGGAAACTTTTCTTGAAAACCCTTGAAGATGGTTTCATTTTTACACAATCTTGAAACATGGGAAATTATGCTTGAAATAAGTTTTCATGCCCCCAGCATGGTGACCCAATTCGAGATACAATCCCCCCGAGCTTCGGTTCATTCACCTAAGTAGACTACTGGTTACTAATAGGTGGATGGAATGAAGGTTCATTTACGAGATCAAGTGAAAGAATTGATTGGGATTATACGAGATCTAGTCAAAGACTCGAATTGAAAGGGGATTTGTTTCCATTTTTAACGAGGTTGATACAATAAAATAACTATCCTTATGACATCTTGTTTCATTTTTTAATGAGTTTGACACAAGAAAAGGAACTATGCTCTAGAGAGCTTGTTTCATTTTTTAAGGAGCTTGACACAAGACAAGGAACTATTATCTAAAGAGCTTGTTTCATTTTTTAAGAAGCTTAACACAAGAAATTAAACTCTACTATGAAATACCTGATCACACCCCATAAGAGATCATGGATTCTAAGAGGTTATCATCATATGGGAGAAAAATACTATGGAAATCAGGGTCCAATTCCACCAGCACACGATGCACTATATCACTGATTAGATCATCAGTAGATGTGGGCATGGAACATGTTTCCACATAATCAACCTGTGGTGGGGAAGATACCAATGGCATGTAAGGACCATTAAGGGAGGACGATTTATTTGGAGATATATTATGAGTAGTGAACGAAATCTGATCAATGGTCACAATTCTTCCTTCATGTGAAAAACACATCACACGAAAGAGAGAAGAGATAAGAGCTCCCATGACATAAGTATAGTCGTGCCCAAGGAGTAAGTTAAATTACAAAGGACCTTGGACAACCATCATGTCTGTATAGAAAATATTTCCTCCCATGGTAATAGGTAACTTAGTAAGGATCCCTAACAGTTGACAACAACGCTCTAAAATTAGAGAGCTCAACCTTACCATCTCTATTCAACAACCCACTATTAAAAATTCAACAAGAAATGTGTGTTTAATTTAATTTTCCCTTAATTAAATTGGATAATAAATTGTAATCTTATCCCATAATCACTTGTAATAGTTAACTGAGTGTGATAGAATTAGTTAGCTCATGAAATTCGAGTTGAGGGCGGTTGGTGAGGCATGTATAGTGATTATCTTTGTTTAAGAGTCCAAGTTGAAGTTATTGTATTATTTTAATGGATGAGTAATTAGTTAACTCAATTAAGTGAGTTAAATTCATTCTAAATAGTTGTAACTTATTGTTGCACTAGTTAGAGGTCAAGCGAATTAAATCAGATTTAATTCACATGCAGTGATCTGTCAAGTGACTGATGATTTATTATTAATAGTTGTCTGCATGTCAGTTCTGATGAAGACCCAGTTGAGACAAAGGTTAAAGGGATGTTATCTATCAATTGTATTATTAGTAAATTACCAGCGCACAATTAGACAACCATAATATTTCCCATGATGTATTTTGCAATTTTGGAAGGTTGAATTTCCTAATTAATAGGGATCAATTTTTCTTAGAATTGCGCAACCAAGGGAGGTTGAGCAGAGGCGGGAAATTGCCTAAGTGTTGGTCAATTTTGTCAATATCAGTGTGAGACAGTTGGTATAATGCAACAGACTCTTGTGAGAAGAGGGCCTTGTAATTGTTTCATGATTCCTTGGTTTTATAAAATATAGATAGATGGGTTTTGAGAAGATTGCTTTCCCCATAAAATTTCATGTGTTGTGGATTTGATTCTTTCTCTTACTTGGTGTTATTCTAAGATCGTGTTTAATTTACGAAAATTGATTGTAGAAGGATTCAGTATCTTTCTCTAGAATATTGCATGATCATATTGAATCCACTGGTATACATATTGTTTGTATAATTTATACATGGTATCAGAGCACCAGAAATAAGTATTTTGGAGAAGAAATTAAGTTTGTGTTGAACAACATTCGAATTTGCAAAAATATTCTTTGGTGCAGCAGGCAAATCAAGATGGCTTTCAATGGATTAAAATTGGAATATGCACTCGAGGCAAGTTCTAATTATATTGCATGGAAAGACAGAATGGAGGTAGTTCTGGAGGACATTGGTTGAAATAATTTATCGACACTGGTATTCCAAGGCCCACAGTAGCAGACACCGCTCTTCCTGATGCTTGGAAAAAGAAGGTTGCAAAGGCAAGGAGGATCTTATTAGAAGGATTTCGAGATCACATTTTCTGGAGTCTCCATGGCAAGGCGATTCCATACGCAATGTGGAAGGCCTTGACAGATATGTTTCAGAACAATAGTGACCACATAAAATTGGCACTGGAGGACAAGCTCAGGAAAATCAAAATGGAGAAAGTTGACACTATTCTGAAATACTTGACCAAGTTCATCCAATGTCGAGATGAGCTTGGAAGTGTCACAATTACTATAGAATATGATGACTTGGTGAGCCTATCACTTTTAGGCCTTCCCAAGGGCTGGTGTAGTTATTAGGACTGTGTAAATGGGAGGGATAAGCTACCATATTGGGAGAGAATTTGGTCGGATTCGATACAAGAATAATTTAGGCAGAATACCAGGGATGGATCCTCATCCAAGACAAATGATGAGGGAAATTGTGCCTTCGTTGGTAAAGAAAATAGGGTGAAGGGAAAGAAATCCTATACCAAATCTATGACTGGAAAAGAAGGCAAGAAGCATGACATGTCCAGAGTGAAATGTTTTCACTTTCACGAGCATGTAAATTATGCCACTAATTATCCACAGAAGAAGAACAAAAACAAGAAGGATTTAGGATCTGCATCGGGTGATGCTTTAGCTTCACAGTACAAGTTGGACTTCTCAGTTATCACATTCATGGTGTCTAGTGCGATTGGATTAGTGTGGTACATGGATAGTGGTGCATATTTCCACATGACGAGAGCTAAAGAAATATTTAGTAGCTTGGAGGATAAGGATCTTCAGATGCACATTGAGGTGGGTGATGACGGGAGGTATAACACTCCCGGGATTGGTACAGTTACTTTCCAGAGATAGTTAGGTAAACATTTCTTATTAAAATATGTCATGCATGTACCAAGCTTGAAAAATAATTTAGTTTGAGTTGTTATGTTGGAGGGTAGAGGATATGATGTGGTTTTTAGCGAAGGGAAAGAATTCCTTCGTCACAAATCCATAGGACTGGTTAAGAAGATTGGGGTTCATGTGAAGAAGCTCTAAAAAGTTGATGTAGATGCATGCACAACATTTATGAGTAAAGCAGATAGATTGGTGAGTTGGGATGAGGGTGAGTTATGGCACAGGAGATTAGGCCATCTACACCACAGTTCTTTGAAGTTCATGCAACATATTTCTCTGGGTCTTCCAAATGGTACTCTTTTGTAGATAGACACATGCAAGGGATGTACCTTGGGGAAGTATACAAAGGCCACTTTTCACGAGAAGGAGAACCAAGAATCGAAAATCCTTGAGAGAGTTCACTTAGATTTGTGTGGACCATTATCTACAGATTATACAACAAATAACAAGTATTATGTGATTTTTCTAGAAAGTGTTAGATCTACTTCATTCAAAAGAAATATCAGATGTTCTCAAAATTTTGTGAGTTCAAACCACTAGTTGAGAAAGAAACATGGAAGAAGGTGAAGGCTCTGAGGAGCAAAAATGGTGATGATTACATCTCCAATGAATTCAAGAACTCGTGTGCCAAAGAAGGAATTCAGAGAGAGTTGATTGTGCCTCATAATCCACAACAGAATGGGGTTGCAAAAAGAGAGAAAAGAAAAATTGTGGGTGTGGCATGAGCTATGTTACATGAAACACAGTTGTATTTGTGTAGAACCATAGTCATCATCAGATGCTTGGCATGAGTACACCAGTAGAGGCTTTTTATGGTAAGAAACCTAATGTTTCATATTTTAAAATTTTTGGCTCATCTGTCTATTGCCATGTGACCAAATATTCCAGAAAGAAGCTAGAACCAATAGTAGAGATTGGGATATTTGTGAGGTACACTAATAATCCCCACAACTATCAGGTGTATTTGCTGAATGACATGATGAAATTTGTCAGACAGGATGTAAAATTTTATGAGGAGAAAGCCATGTGATTGTACCTTGAGAGGGAGCTTAATTTGCATGCAGATGAGGAACTCTTGGTTCCAAGGGATGAACCTCAAGATGTGGAGTAGCCACATGAGGAGGATCATGGAGTGATAGAAACCACTCATGCAGATCCATCCACCAAACATGGTAGGAGGCTCACCACAGATGTTGACATATTGAGACTTGATGTGGCAGAACATGTAGGAGCACCTACATCACATCGTAGATAGAGACAATCACCAGAGATGTATACTGGATATAGGGCTCTTATGATAAAGTGTATTACGATAAAACCATTCTCTTTTGAGGAAGCAGTGCAACAACCAGCTTGGGTTGATGCCATGGTTGAGGTGTATGAATCCATCGTCAAGAACAGTGCATGGGATGTTGTCCCAAGAGTAGTCGGGAAGTCAGTGGTTGGATCTAGATGGATCTATAGGGTGAAGCAGGTAGAAAATGGGAGTGTGGATAAGTACAAGTCTATATTTTTAGCCCTGGGATTCTCATAGGTTGAGGGGATTGACTATGAGGAGACGTTTTCACCAATTACACGGTACTCATCAATTAGATATACCCTTGCACTCTCAGTGTAGATGGGTTAGCAGATACATCAGATGGCTGAGAAGACTGCATTTCTCAATGGCGTTATTGAGGAAGAAGTTTACATTGAGCATCCAGAAGTTTTTGATACCTTGACAGGGATTCGCAGGTGTTTAGACTCAAGAGAGCATTGTATGGGCTAAAGCCAACACCTCGTGCTTGGTATACTAGGTTTGAAAACTATTTCACCGGGTTTGGCTTCACAAAGAGTGAATTGGATACGAAGTTGTACCAGATTATGGTTAATGGTATTCTTCTGATTATTGTACTTTATGTAGATGATATTATTCTGACAGGTGATGAGAATTTCATAACTTCTTGCAAAGAGGATCTTGCAAGAGAGTTTGAGATGAAGGACATGGGACTCCTTCACTATTTCCTTGGTTTGGAGATATGGCGATGGGATGGGGAGCTATTTGTTTCTCAAGGAAAGTATGCCAAACAGATTCTGAGGAAGTTCCACATGGAGAGATGCAAACCCATGGAGACTCCTCTTGCAGGAAACTAGAGGAAAGAGCATTCTACTTCAGTTGAGGTAGTGGATGCTACTATTTACAGGTATCTTGTGGGTTCCCTCATGTACTTGGTGAAAAAATGAATAGACATATAACCAGCTTAGTCAAGCTATTGTTAAGTCGACCAAGCTCTTTTGGAAGGCGGGAAAACATCTCTTGAGATATCTCAGGGTCACTATAGAGTATGGATTATGGTATAGACTGACAGAGGGAGTGAAGCTTCAAGGCTTCACCAATGCATATTGGGCAGCCAGTCCATCATACAGGAAGAGCACATCAGGAGGGATCTTCAACATAGGATCGACAACAGTTTCTTGGTATAGCAGGAAGCAAAGATTAGTTGCATTCAGTTCATTCGAGGTAGAGTACATGGCAGCCAATCATGTGGCATGTGAGGCCATCTGGATGAGGAAGATACTTGTTGGTTTGTTTGGTCACCAGATGGATCCGACAGTGATACATTGTGATAACCAAAGTTTCATAAAACTCTCGGTTAATCCAGTATTCCATGACATGTCCAAGAATATTGACATCCAGTTCCACCATCTCACAGATTTTGTTTAGAGACGCATTATGTTATGTCATTACATTCCCATGGAGGATCAACATGTAGATATTCTGACGAAGGCACTCGCCAAGAGAAAATTCGAATACCATAGAGGCAAGATCGGGGTATCTGATAATCCCTTTCTTGTTGAGATGGAGTGTTGAAAAGTTGACAAGAAATGTGTGTCTAATTTAATTTTCGCTTCATTAATTTGGACAATAAATTGTAATCTTATCTCATAATCACTTTTAATAGTTAATCGAGTGTGATAGACTCAGTTAACTCATGAAATTCGAGTTGAGGGTGGTTGGTGAGGCATGTAGAGTGATTCTATTTGTTTTAGAGTCCAATTTGCAATTAGTGTATTAGTTTAATGCATGAGAAATCAGTTAACTCAATTAAGTGAGTTAAATTCAGTCTAACTAGTTGTAACTGATTGATGCACTTGTGAGAGCTCAAGCGAATTAAATCAGATTTAATTTACATGCAGTGATCTGTCAAGTGACTGATGATTTACTATTAATAGTTGCATACATGTCAGTTCTGGTGAAGACCTAGTTGAGACATAGGTTAAAGGGATGATATCTATCAGTTGTATTATTAGTAAAATTTTGACATGCAATTAGAAAACCATTGGATTTCCCATGATGTATTATGCAGTTTTGGAAGGTTTAATTTCCTAATTAATAGGGATCAATTGTTCTTAGAATATCACAAGCAAGGTAGGCTAAGTAGAGGTAGTAAATTGGCTAAGTGTTGGTCAATTTTGTCTGGATCAATGTGAGACAGCTAGTAGAGTGCAACATACCCTTGTGAGAAGAGGGCATTGTAATTGTTTCATGATTCCTTGGTTTTATACAATACAGATAGAGGGGTTTTGAGAATATTTATTTCCTTGGAAAATTTCATGTGTTGTGGATTTGATTCTTTCTCTTACTTGGTGTGATTGTGCAATTGTGTTTAATTCCCACAAATTAATTGTAGAAGGATTCTGAGTATCTTTCTCTAGAATATTGCATGATTGGATTGAATCCATTGGTATACATATTGTTTGTATAATTTCTACACCAACTCATGGCCCTCAGCTTCTAGAGGTCGAAGCTTCTCCTCCATTTGAGGAAGCACTGGAAGAAATGGGACGAGCACAGATTTCCAAGAAATTAGGGCACTCACAGCACTGGGCTAGAACTGAGGAAAGGAAATCAATGTGGTCATGGCACTAGGAAGAGTATTGGCCAAGGAAACTAGGAATTTTGACCAAGTTTCTTCAGTAATATTTCAAGGAAGCCTTCTTTGGATCTTCAAGGGGATATGTTAGCATATTTCTTGATGATGGAAACATTACACAAGATCTGCCTGGGGCATTTCATGATTAGGGACAGGAAAATGAGCATGGTGAAAAATTATTATGTAACACCTCGATTTACAGTAAGTTCAGTCATTATAAAATTTTGAAAATGGTTACCATGTTCTGTGACGATGGTTTGTGGAACACCAAACCTAGAAATCACATGATTGAACTTGAAAATAACAGCGGTTTCACCATCATCCTTATATATAGGAATCACCTCGTCCCATTTTGTAAAATAATCCACAACCAGGATAATATGCATATGCCTCCCCCCCCGAATGACTGAGGGTTACATGTAATGAAATCCATGCCCCATTTTGCAAAAATACTGAAAACAATGATTGGGTGAATAGGAGCAGGAGGTGTACACATTTTGCGATTATAGTTTTGGAAATTGTGACATTTTTGGACTATAGTTATACAATCTTTGAACATGGAAAGCCAGAAATACCCAGCGCGTAATTTTTTTTGGGAAGTGGAAAATCCTGACATATGAACACCACAAGCTCCAGACTGACAACCATTTAATGATTTTTCATCTTCTTCATGAGTCAAACATCATCTAAATATAGAATCAGCACCATGAAGATAAATTTTATTTCCAACAATAGTGTATTTTTGAGATTGGTACCGAATATGACGATGGTCGGTTTGAGATAATTATGGCTAAAAAGCCTAAGTTTGATGATACATAATAATATTTCCATACAAAGGGTCTAATGTAATAATAATAAATATTGATTCAACTGGAAGAGAACCCTTTGCCATGGTTTTTGTTTCAGTATAGGGAAAGTCACATAATAATTCGATAAACACCAATGATTTCTTGGACTTATATTTTATGAATTCTATATAGAATTCTTGTAGAATAACTATCCGTTTAGAATATTTCCCCCTAGAAATTGTCTCATAATAATTTAAACCATAGGGTTGCAATCTGAAATCATTTTTGTTCCACGTAAAAAAATGTAGTGACAAAATCTTTGGACAACTTCCATGCCTATCAAGGACAATTTTTCCATGTGTGCGTATTTTATCTCAGTTTTTGTAAGATTTATACTTAAACAATAAATCACATGTTTGTCATTCATCTCATCTTCTTGAACTAATATCGTGCTAATGGTAACACCAAATGCAGCTAAATACAAAAATTAATCTCGATGATAATCGAGTGGATGCAACAACGGTGTATGAGTCAATGTATGTTTGAGTGCATCAAAATATTTTTGAGAAACTTCATACAATTTAAATTAGATTCCCTTTTTAAATAGTTGAGTAAAACCTTAAGCTAGCTTAGCATAGTTAAGGATGAATCAACATAAAAAAAATTCTTTCCCTTGAAAACTTTGGAGTTGTCGCATATTAGAAGGAGGAGGAAAATTCAGAATAGCCTCTACCTTAAGTGGATCGACACGAATGCCTTAATTTTATATGGAAAATCTTAGTAATTGATCGATTGTACACAAAAAACACATTTATGAGAATTCAAACATATATTTTAATGTTGACATATGATAAAGATAGCTCTCACATGCACTGAATGATCTTCCTATTTCACTGAATGGGTTGGTAGATCATCCAAATAGGGTTGTACAATATGATTGATATCATGAAAAGTGTAAGACATAGCCCGTTGAAAGGTGGCACCAGCATTCTTTAGTCCCAATGGGATTTTTTGATAAGAAAAAGTTCCCCATAGAGAAATGAACATGGGTTTATGTTGATCGGCAGGGAGTATGTTAATTTGGTTGTATCCAGTAGATCCATCCATGAAAGAGAAGATTTCACTATCGACACAATCACCAATTATTTGATTGATATAGGGGGTAAGATAGTTATCTTTGGGAGAATATTTATTAATTTCCCTATAATCGACACATACTCTAATGGTACCTTGCTATTTGTTAACAAAAAAAAATTGGAAACCCAATCAATCAAGGGAACATGATAGATAAAACCTGCTTTGAGAAGTTTTTCAACCTCAAACTTGATAGCGGTAACCTTTCGAGGATGCACTGGATGTATTATTTGTCTAATAGGTTTAGCATTCAGGTACATATTAATTTATTGAACAACAATACTTGGGTTAATTCCCAGTATTTCCTCATAAGACTGGGTAAAAATGTCGCGGAATTCTTGGAATAGGGCTTTGTGAGTTTTAATTTCTCCAAGTGAACGCAAAGCACCTATTTGAATGTTCATGATAATTCGAGATTTTACTGAGATATTAATTTGGATAGTTGTATATATATTTTGTAAGTTATGATGCAACAAAAAACTGCAGTTTATATTTAACTGTGTGGACCTGTGGTTTATGGGCCCACGTATACATCAGAAGCATTTTAAATCAACGAACTTCACAATAAAATAAAATTAAATCACAAACGCAACATAATATATGTTGCATAACACCTAAAACCCTTACAACACACAAAACATTAGTTCCAGGGTCCCACCTCATGATAGCCAATGAGGGCTCATCGCATCTCGGCACACATAAGTTGCAACTTAAATGGAAAACAATACCATCGCTGATGCGAAGTGTGACACATGCTCTATCGTAGATCTTCGCTAGATCCAATGGTGTACTATACCTGTTGTATTAGCACTACCGCTGGCCCACAAACTTAACTCCTTTTTGCAACCCGCAACATATGCATTTTGCAATGTGCGGCAATTAAAATTTCACAAATCTCACAAAATAACATTTACGACCACTTGCCATAACCCTTATCTCTTGTGAAGTGTGAAATAGCGTTGAGTCAACATGTGTCTTATCCTCGTCGCATCACACTTTTCATCCCTTACCACATTGCAAATAAAATAACATACCTGCGATGTCTTAAAACTTAAAACCTCTGATTTGTGATATTGTGATTTATTGTCCACCGTTGATCTACAACGAGATGTAACAGTCCCCACTTCTCTACCCTTCTTCGAATAGCATCTTCCAACTGATATTTTGATGGAATCTCATCCGTTCATCTTCCCCTTTTCATATCTGCGATCTGATCATAACCGTTCATTATTATCCTTCATGCCTCTGTTTAGGAATTTCTGAGATTTAAGAAAACACGCTGTTGTAGACCTCTGTGACCCAACGTTGGTCTATGCTCCTTTCTACAACAACTCATCAACACACTTACGCAACTGTAAGGTATGCTATTGTTTCTTGGTTTTGGAAATTTACATTCCCTCAGCTATACAATTGTTGATTTAATACACATAGTCTCATTCCTCCATAAAAATCACTACTCGAATCACATCCTACTGGTCAATCCACTCTACAACTCTAAAAAAATTCTAATTAAACCACACAGTACACCACAATTCACACAATCATAAAATATTTCTAAGCCATGACTAAAACAAACCATAATAATTACAATTTATACAATCTTAATTGCAATTTAACCCTGATACAATAATACGACTTCTATGAGCCTGAAAACACACATTAAAATGACTTCTATGTCTTCATAATCTCACTCCCTTAACTATCCAACCTAGGCCAACCTCGAGCTAACATCGAGCCAACCTCTAATCTCGAATAAATCTCTCCAATCCTCTCTCTTTTCTTCTCTTTTGTTTCAAAATTCTTAAAAATATATAAAAAAAGGAATCATGAACCAATTTCAGTTTAGATCCAACAATCTCTAAATATTTCTTAAATCTTCTCTCAATTCCACTCTTTACTCAACCAAATCCTACATTAAGCCTCTAAATCCCTAAAATCCTCAGTCTTGCTAGGATTACTCTCTCATCCCTAAGATCACTACAACTCACGAGATATTATTCATTAATCAAATTACATTTAAATCTCAACTAAATTAGGAAAATAACTAAATAATTAAGGGAACCCATTCCCTTTATTAAATGTGTGATAAGACTCTTAAGTCTTATGAACTTTGAAGAATGCTCCTACAAGTTACTTTCAGATTTAGATTCAAGAAAGGATATAAGGCATTCAATATTAAGTATGATCTCAGGTGAAAATACAGTAGAACAATCATTCTCGAGATTCTCAAGGTTGGGAATAAAATATTAATGATGATGATAATAGTCCCAAGGCATTCCATCCAAATTCATAATTTCCATGATACTTTCATCCATTGGAAACATATTATCGAAAGTATCCGTAAATGATATTGGTTCCAGCCAAGATAATTTAGAATAACCATTAGCGATTACATTCACTTGATCATTTTCCAAGGGTAGTGGGTCAGAAAAATTTTGAACTTCCTGATAAGCTAAATAAAATGGGCTTAGAGGCATCTCGTTACCATATGTGGTTAATTATTATTATAAAGGTACAATCCAAGGATCATATGATTCTAGAGGGCTTGATGAGATCATATTGAGCTGCGAAACATTAAAAGAAATGTTTGGTGGAGGAAGTGAAAAAGTTCCTGTTACTGATGAATCCTTAAGAAAACCAACTATAATATATTCATAAGGAGTAGTCATTTTCCCCACAAAAGGCATGTTGTCAGTAGAGTTAGGATTAGAAGGATAGTAATATAATTGGTTTGCTTTCAATATTCCTGATGTTAATGTCTATGAGTCACCAGTGATCAAATGTACTCTTTCAATATCAGTTGATAGGGTCCTAGGTCAAATTTCTATAGTTTCAAATAAAATTTGATCATTTGTTAGTGTCTACACATGGGAAAAAGTTCTCTGCTTTGATAGACACAGGGGCTACCCATAGCTTCCTAAGTCGAAAGGCAGCTTCATCTCTTAGAAAGAGGAAGGCTAGCATCGAGAAAGAGTTGAGTGCTTTCAAGGCAGTCAACTCAAGGATAAAAGTAGCACGACTGGTGTCATGAAAATCACACATGTGAGAGTAGGGTCATGGTTTGGAAAGATAGACTTAAGAGTCATTGACATGGATGATCATTCTATGATGGACCATACCAATGATGGACGGAGACATTCTCTTAATTCTTGTGATCAATCTTAAACTATTTTATGAAAGATAGATAAACCATTTAAATATTTAGCTCAAACTCTTGTAGTAAACACCATACCTCAAGTCTCTCTTGCTCTCCAATATTATTAGGTTTAGTTATTATAACACAAAAATCATTCTACATTGCCAATAATTTTTTGTGCTTACACTGAAATCAATGAACACTATTAATCCAATGACTTTACAAGTAATGTACCATCATACATGCAATTATATCAAATCAGAAATCAACATATACTACATAATGAAATCAATGCGGATTGTTTTGTTACAAGTAACATTTCAATTTACCACATGTGCAAATGTGGGTTCACATTCTATCATTCATGTTACACTGAAATCAATGAACACTATTAATCCAATGACTTTACAAGTAATGTACCATCATACATGCAATTATATCAAATCAGAAATCAACATATACTACATAATGAAATCAATGCGGATTGTTTTGTTACAAGTAACATTTCAATTTACCACGTGCAAATGTAGGTTCACATTCTATCATTCATGTAGTTTTAAAAACTTTAGATACCATTAGAATTATAATTCAACTATCCAACAAAAAAATTTAACAATAAATATCACATGCCATGCCAATTATAATTCAACTATCCAACAAAAATATTTAACATTAAATATCAAATGTCAAATGTAATTCAATGACAACATTACTTCACATTCACATGCCAAAAGTACTAAAACCATCCAAAGAACACTGAAATCAATGAACAAGTTATTAATCCAATGACTTTACAAGTAATGTACCATCATATGTATGCAATTATATCAAATCATAAATCAACATATATAATGTAATGAAATCAATGGGGATTGTCTTGTTACAAGTAACATTTCAATTTACCACATGTGCAAATGTAGGTTCACATTCCATCATTCATGTAGTTTTAAAAACTTCAAATGCCATGCCAATTATAATTCAACTATCTAACAAAAACATTTAACATTAAGTATCACATGCCATGCCAATTATAATTCAACTATCTAACAAAAACATTTAACATTAAATATCACATGCCATGCCAATTATAATTCAACTATCCAACAAAAACATTTAACATATGTCAAAAAATATGTCCAAAAAACATATTGTAATAAAATATGTCCAAAAATTGTAAATCTCACTCAAGTATCAAACTGTATCAAGTTTAACAAATTTTAAAACCATCTAAATTTTGAAATAAAATCAAATCTACTGTATGTCTTGTCCGTCAAATGGAAGATCTAGCCTCTGGGTCCCGGTTGGCTCGCTATCTTGTAAAAGGAAAACCTACATACACAATGTACATGTACTTGAACATTAAAATTTGAAGTTTTAAAAATTAACGAGAATATATATATCTAGAACTTCATGTAAAAAACAAAATATAACAAAAAAATCACGCAATACCTCGTAAGGTTGCCTCTCCATTTGATGAAGAGTATCTGCCATAGAAACATCTCTAGTGGTAACCTGTACAATATACATGTACAGTTAAATATAAATTTATATATATATATATATACATAAATAATTTATATAAATTAAAAACTTTCAAATGAAAATACACGTGTGTACATATATATAAACTTATTTGAACAATAATATTAAAAAAAAGAACTAAAGACAACTTCTTCAAATGCTGTGGATGTCCCTATCTCCGTCGCTAAAGTCCTCGGATTAAAAAAATCTTCTATACAAACCTAAATTCAAAATTTTTTAAATAACTCAAAATATAGATCTCTCTCTATATATCTCAATTTTTTATGGAACTTTTTGAGGTAACATAAATTTTGAACTTGTGAAAAATTGTCCATACTTGGTCATATCCCAATGAAGTAGAAGGTGTATCTCCTAAAGAAGAAGAAGGTACCGGGATCCCAAAAACATCAGACGGAATCGGTACCTGTTAAAACATTTTATCGAATTATATATATACATACATGTACATGTGTGGCAACAATTATTTATTTTAGAGTCACTTAATAAACACTAACATACATGTGCCAACATATCATGATGGGCAGACCCATCTGCATCGTTTGAGCCAGAGGTCCCGAACGTAATATTAACATTTTCATCACGCATCATGCCTGAGAACTGCAAATGGTGTTTTAACATATAATCATACCTTTTTGTTAGGATAATGTACACATACAAATAAATGTATACATGTGTACATACACGTGTATTTATTACAAATTGTACACATGTATATGTAAATATAATTTCAAATCCTAAGGTCACTAACACATACCGTTCCGGTGCCCTCTTCCTCACGAAAAATTAGGTCTTGCAGACCATTGCGACAATTTATTGCATATGTTCGGAGATCTTCAACATTCATGTTGTAAATCTCCTCATCTGTATGATAAAAAAAATTGGCACGTGCATATTCACGTTCTCTTTGTCGATTTAAGCCAAGATCGACTCCACTCAATCCGCTATGAACATTTTCGATCATAACATCTCTTGCTTCACGACTTATTTGAGAAGTCGCATCCATCTCTGATCACAAGGTTTCGACTCGAGACGGTCGACTCACCAATGGCGGCTCAGGGCGAGGCAACTCCACATCTCGCTTTGCGCCCTTACGTTGACATAATCGACCTCTCCTCGGGCCAAAAAAATCTGAAGGAAGATCATTGTAGTCGGGTTTCATACCCTTAAAAAATTCTGCATAAAACATTTGTGCAAAATAAAGAGGAACCTCATCGTTCCATGGAAGCCTTCCAAAGGCCGCAAGATGTCGACTATACAAATATTTTGCTATGTCTGGGTGCTTGAAATACTGCACCTTCAACCTCTTTCTTTTTGGCCCTTCCTTAAAATTAAACATTGACTTAGCGTCTTGTTTTGAAACTTGTTTTTTTATGTCCTGCCATTTATCGGGACCTATCACTGCTTCTCTTCTCTGTCTCATCACTTCTACAAACGAATCAGTGGTTGGCCCCAAATCTTTGTACACTTTTACCATTTCACTCAATGAATGTGTAACTATCTGTAGGCTTTGTCTACTCTCAGCAGGTAGAGTCAAATCCTGGAGATCTCTCTGCAATTTTTCATAAAGGCTTTGACACCTTTATAAGGTGCATTCCGCCATGTTCGTTTCCCATGGTATATCAGTAATCTCAGCCGGATAAGTTGTGCTAGGTTGACAGCCTTCTTCTTCAATGTAGCGCGCTGCCCTGCGTCTTTTTTGACCACTGGCTCGAACATTTTCAGCCTCTGCATCAATATATATAAAATTTCATATATTAGAAAAAACACGTGTAAAAAAAGTTGTAAAAATTTAATGAAAAAATATTGAAATTGATGGCAACCTTGATGTTGTTGGTTAACATCATCTCCAACATGACCCTACTGAGAACCAGCCCCAGAATGATGTTGCTGAGAACCAGACCCACAGTGACCCTGTTGAGAACCAGCAGCCGTTGATTGTTGGCCTTCGGGGGAATAAATATCACCCCCTTCCGGCACCCTGCTACCTCGACCGGTTGAACCTTGGCCACGCTCCATTGATGGAGTAGAAAGCCTTCTCCTCTTGACTCCTAAAAATTAAAATATGAAACTTATTAACAACTAATTTCACTCACAAAGTTAATAAAAAAATCAATTCCATATGTACACACATGTATGGAGATTTAAGATTATATTTAAATACCGTGAACATCCTCCAATCCCTGACCCTCCATATGGGATTCAGCCGATATTTGTCTTTCATCCTCCATGATATATATCTATTGGTCAACATTCACAAAATAGATTTCAAAAAATCAATACCTCGAAGTAAAATCCAGTTTGGGGTTGTTAAATCCAATATGTTCTATATATTTCTTACATTTATGCCCTCCTATTTTTCTTTCCAACCAAGGTTTATAAAATAACATGAGAAGCAACATGAGACTTAGAACAATCATTTTCATTATCTATATGGAAGGCAAGAATGATTATATCCCCTTGAGCTTAAGGGTATGTAGTTTGTCAATTTTTATCATATATTTTTTGGTAAGTGTAAATGTTTTTTTAATCTATAGTACAAGTCATGAGTTCCCCACTTTTACCTTATGTAAAGCATGATTCTAGGATTACTAAAATTTGTACTTGGTTTTTTAAGAATATATCAAATAAAGTTTTTGAGAAGCAAATATGGCTTTTTCCTTAGAATTTGGCACTTAGAATTTCCTTACCCATATTTCTTGTTAATGATTATAACCTTAAAATGGCTAATATTGGTTTGTCATCATCATCTAAAAATGACTTGGCACATGAAAATTTACCATGTCCATCATCATCACTTCACACCATCTCATACATGACCCCTTATACATATTATATGCATGAATTTTTGAAATGTCATCCTCTCTACCTATCCCATGAATGGATTGTGACAACAGGTGAATAAAATACAATTTATAAGCAGAAGATAGTTTCTAGCTTGTCCTCCTCCATCCGCCCCATAGCTAGTGATTTCTCAATTTTCCACTTCCAACTTTCTATTCTCGAAATTCATTAGCAACTAATTTTATCGATAGCCACACCACTATACATATAATTATCATATTATACACTACTACATTAATGAACTCTAAGTTGTTTGTTATTGTAAAGTCCAATAACAAACAATTTTAATTGAGTTTAGTAGTGTATATAACAATTTCTTTGACTTCCAAGTGTGTTGTGACTAAATAGTAGAATTAACTACCAAAATGAATTTCCAAAATAAAATGTTGGAAGAGAAAAATAGGCAATCATTAGATATGGAGTGCGTGGAGGAGGACAAACTTATATTGATCATTTCCTTATCAAATTTCCTTTATTCACCTAATGTCACAATCAATCGTGGTCTAGATAGAAGGGATGACCTACCATAAATTCAATCATATAATGTGTAGAAGGGTCATATGTAGATGGTGTGAAGCGATGATTACAAACATGATAATTTTTCATCTACTAGGCCATTTTGAGATGATGATTACAAACTAGTGCTAGCCCATTAAAGGTTATAATCATTGGTGCCTAATGTGGGGTGGACAATTTAAATCAAGTTCGTATCAAAGTACAATTTAGCTCATTTTAGTCAAGGTTAGTTAGAAGAATTAGCTATTGGTTTCTACCTTAAATTTCCTTTGAAAATGAATGTGTACGTGATTTTGAGAGACATTAGAGACATTAGAGGAACAAGGTCCAAATTTTTGATGAAAATGTGCTATGAAAGTAAAGGGTTTTAAAGGCAAGCATGTACAAGGCATAGTTGAGCCAAATGTTCTTTAAGAAGGGCATAGTTGAGCCAAATGTTCTTCAAGAAGGGCCTAATTATTTGGGTCTTGGTTATGGAAAACATGGAAAATGCTCCAAAGCCAAGGAGGCTTGTGAGGTTTGTGTTCATGATGAATGGAAAATGTACATAGTTTACCTTAAAGTTGTTGTGTTTTACGAATATTAAAAAATGAAGAACTTCTATTTAGATCCATTCCAGAGATTGACTGCAGGGGCATTTACTAGATATGTCACCTTTCATAAAAGATGAGATCCAGAGGCTACCTGGCCCTTTACAGGCTCTGCCTATAGAACTTGTAGAAGTAAACACTAGAGGCATTAACAATATCAAAGAACTAGACATGGGAATGTGTCTCTTTCCCTACGCAAAAAAATAATTCTTGAGGTAGTTAATCTTCATAGACGGGTCATCAAGCAAGTCAATGTGATCATCCCTCCTTCCCTCCCTTCTAAAATAATTATGTTTTGCGGGTCAGAAAGCCAAAATATGGAGACAATTATCACCAAATCCAACGTACGATTATGCATGATGGAGAATATCTAGCGCTTTCCCTTGTTAAATATATTAACAAAGGAAAGCGCTAGATATTCTCCATCATGCATAATCGTACGTCGATGCTTATAGAGTGAAAAAACTAAAAGAATCAACTTGTAGGGTCATTTTAATGGGGGGTGGAGAATTCCTGGGTCTTTGCAAATTCAAAGTATGGTGCATGTTGCATGAAGCAAGATGTTGAAAGTAGAGTTATGTTAGACACACATAAATGCAACAAATATGGAAATTTGTACATGAGCTCTATTATTTCACTTAAGAGTCAGTTGTTTGAATTTAGGCATGTTTTGTCAACTTGTGTTTGGTTGATGGTTTTGTACACCAATATGTAAGAGTACACGGACATATTCACATGATGTGAATTTTTTGTTTCTTTGAAGGAGAAAAATGACGTGTTTTCAGTTTGATGGTTTTGCTTGTGACAAGACGTCACAAGATTTTGCGTAGGTCCACTCTATAGCGAGAGCCTCATGATTACAACCTATCCGTGAGAATCAAATGGGAGTGCATCCTTATTTTGAAAACAAGTAGGATTCTAAGCTACCTAGGACTCAGACCATCATTTTTAAATTTGAAATATAATGGTGTTGTTTGAATGCCTGAATCCACAACCCTAACACATGAAATCACTAATCTAATTACACATGAAATAAATAGTTATTTTCTTCAAAATTAAAAATATAAGTAAAAACTAGATTCAACATAGTTGAAAGAAAAAGAAGTGCCATTGAAATGGTTTGCTGACAAATGGTTAGATTTCTTATCCAATTAAGGCCTAGCATGTATTTTGATGTTTCATTAATTTCTTTGCAAATTCAAAGTATCCAGTGCATGTTGCATGAAGCAAGATGTTGAGAGTACATGAGCTCTATTATTTGTCTTCAGAGTCAGTTGTTTGAAGAGGCATGTTTTGTCAACTTGTTTGGTTGATGGTTTTGTACACCAATATGTAAGAGTACATGGACATATTCACATGATGTGAATTTTTTTTTCTTTGAAGGAGAAAATGATGTGTTTTCAGTTTGATGGTTTTTTTTTGTGACAAGATGTCACAAGATTTTGTGAAGGTCCACTCTTGAGCGAGAGCCTCATGATTACAACCTATCTGTGAGAATCAAATGGGAGTGCATCCTTATTTTGAAGGAGAAATTTCAATAGGCTTTAGGAAATTTAATTTCAAGTCATTTAATTTCACTAGAAATAATTTAGAGGTACATGATATGAATAGTATTTAGGAAGAACAATAGTCCCTCATGGAATATGAAGAAAGTAGCCACTTCATTTTGTATATATGCATGCTTTGAGTTACTCCTCAAAAAATTTCAAAACATGTGTATTTATTACTCTACCCATCCCGATTTTCATAGGATCCATAGCACATACATTTCTATATGCACACTAGTTGTTGTAAGGCCTAATTATTTCATCACTTTCAAAGGAATTACATCAGTTGTTTCTCCTAAATCTAGCATATAGTTGTGTAATAATATTTTATTTATAAATAGGAATATATGAAAATGTTTATGAATTACATTTTTATTCCCTTGATTCATCTTTTATAACTCTATAGGATAATCCTCAAACGTAGGGTCATCTACTTCATCAAATTTTAAGAACTTCTTAACCTCATATCTTTATTTCATATTTGCATAACTTCCACAAATGGGATAGAAACAAGATATTTTCCAAGTGTTGAAGTAAACCAACATTAATTTCATTGTACACTCTTTATATAGGTATGGTTGAATGTTTTACATCTGGTACATAGATCAATTTGTTGTTTTCATTGTTTACTCTTAGAAATTATTTGAAGTGGGAGCGAAGAGTTGGTTTCTTCCTAGGTTGTATTACATTTCTTTTAATATGTGATCCATGCCTTTCTCTAATTCATATTTTTATCTCTTGTATTAATTATGTTATTCTTTCTATGTATTGTTCAAGTACAAGGGGGTGAAATAATTTCTTATCATTTTCTAAGTGGTGAGGTCGTTTGAATCTCCAATAGTTGTGTTGGTGTGGTGGGAAACTATCAAATTGTATAGCTCATAGAGAAACAAATTCTGAAATAGAAATTAATATTAAGATATGGAATAAGTAGATACTTTATAGCCATAGATATGTTGTATTGTACGGTTACACATTCTGTACTAACTATAGACAAATAATTCAGAACTGAAACTAAGGTAGACAAACATATCTCTAAAATGTATATTTATGCTAAAAGTAGAAATTCAATATCTCTAAAATGTATATTTATGCTAAAAGTAGAAATTCAAAGCATCTTTGCAGAGAGAAAACATTCTAATATTTGATACTGAATTACATCTGAGCAACAGTTAGTTATACATGAATGAAAATAAAAAGTACAGTATTGTAAATAGTTACTAGTCCATAATAGAGATGTCTGACGGATAAATAAAGGTATCGCATAGTTAATAAATATTCATATACTGTCGTATATTTGGATGTAACAAATTATGATCTAAAATATATGCAGGAAATAGTATGTGCATAATTTCAAGATGCATTCGGGACATGTTACTGTGGACATAACACTGATTATAAATAAGTCATGGTATAGAAAATATAAAATATCTTCATTTAAACCAAATAGAGCCTTATATTTAGAAGCTAGAAACATATTTGTAAACTGTCCAGCCCTAAGAGTTATAGGATTACATATAATCTGTTTATAATAAATAAAATTACAATGAAACACTCTGTCTCCTTTTCAAAAATTTCTAATAGTTCTTAGAAATTCTACGCAGAACTACATGTAAGAAAACCAGTAGGTGTCCAACCAACCTCTGAAAAGAAATA
>CM076578.1:69995597-70304375 GCA_034641835.2 Pinus albicaulis
TTGGAGAGATCCCTCTCCGGGTCCAGGAGGGCTAGATCCTAGGGCCCCAAAGTGGTTCTGATGTTGTCTCATCTTTTGGTCTTGCCAATCTGGCCAAAACATGGGAACCCCAACAAGATGGAATATAAGCTTTGACTAAGCAATGTCTACGTCTCCATTCATGTATGTGATTTGAAATGTGAGTAGAGGTAGACTATTTTAATGAACTAAAAAGGTTGGTACCAGTGTTGTATCAAATAGGTAATTGAAAATGCATCAAAAACGTTGTTGCTAAGGGATTGAAGTTGTGGAAAGAGGCACGGGGTAACTCAATGTACCATTTTTCTGCTGCAGCTGTTAAAGTGCGTTGAAAAAGGCGTAATCTAGTAGAATCATCAATCAATGAATTCTAAGCACACCATAGATGATATTTCATGACGTGATTTGATGGGTCCTCTCCTAATTTACCTTAAAATTTAATTATATCACTTGGTAGCTTCGTAGGAATTTCCTGTCAAAATGGATAATAATAAATAGGATAGTTGGGATAGTTGTTTGAGGTGTACTTGGAACTATTTTTTGAACAGATGTTTGAACAGAAGACTGAAAATGTGTTTGAGGACTACCCTGGATAGGTTGTTGAACCGGTTGTTGAATATGTGTTTGTGGAATTTCTTGGACAGGATTTTAAATAGGTGTTTGTGAAATCCATTATACAGGTTGTTGGACGGGCATTGGAATACCGTGAATATGTATTTCTGGAATAGATTGTCCGAAGGCTGAACAAGTTGATAAAAATGCACTTCTGGAGAAACTTGAATAGGCTTTTGAACGTAAGATGATTTTCAAATAGTATTAATTTTTTGATAAGGAGCAATAATCAAGGGTTGATACACAACATGTGACTTGGACCAACCTAAGGTACCTAACCAAAATCTGAATAATTTTCGGTAAGAGGTTATGCTACAATTGTAGGGTAGGTTCTGACAATAAGTTTCCCTCCAGGTGGAGGATAAGATGGCTGCCTCCCAAATGGATAACAGATTCCAGCTGGGGTTACTTGAGGATTACTTATATTACCAAATATCATATTAATATATTTTTCTAATGCCAAAGGTATTTTAGGCATGGAATTCATGCTTTGAGCAGTAGAGGTAGTTAAAACATATGACCAAGTAGAAACTTGAGGAGAAGGAGTGGTTCCTGAAAAATTGCTAGATAGTGACTATTACCAAGCAGGAACCAATGGACCACTATATAATAAAGACTTTATAGATCTCGTATACATAGAGGTATCAGTAGGTGCACTCACAAGAGGAATTTATAACATGTTCCATCTAGGTGAAAAATAGAAAGGAGTGCGAAAACATGGAATACCTTGACCTAAATAGTTCAAGGGGGTAAAATACCAAGGATCTGGTAAAAAAGGATCAAATGGAAGTCTTGGAAAAAGGTAGTGGATCACGAGAAGTTATAGGTGTATGTGGTGATTCTTCCCCCTCTTCTTTAGTAATACCTTAAATTTTTATAATACCAAGAGGTAAATTAGTTGTAATTATAGCTCTTCTTCTAGGTGAAATCAATGTAGGAGTAGGGCCTATAGAATTTGAAGGTGATTTAGGCTAAAAAATGTCAGATTCATGTTCTTCAACGTTTGGTTCAGTTAATTATGTGTCTGAAATTTCTTCACTATGAGATTCTCCATGAACAATCTCAGTAACTTTAGGTCCAGTTGAACCAAGCCTGATTCTGCTTCATGTGATTGAATCACTTCAATATCTATTATTTGTGATTCTATAATTCTAGATGTCTCAAGTTGATCTAAGGTTCCAAATCCTGTCGATTTCAACCTTTATGCTTTAATATTCTCCAAATGACCAAGTGTATATTCAGGGGGTAAACCATGCATTCTACGCGATTGTCTCAGTGATCCAACCACGATGAATTTAATTAAAGTGCATTCCAATTTTATTCAATAAAATAAATAAAAAAGGGGTAACTAGGTATCAAGGATTACTAAGACATTGTGAACCACAAATTACAACCTTGATAAATCAAGGATTTACGTAGAACCATAAAATCTCCCCGAATGTTGTGTTCAGCATATAAAATATGATAAAGCGACCGACTCAGTTACTTATGGATGGTATGAAACCTAGAAGGGGGCCTCCAAAATATACTCGAGGTACATGGAGGTGCAGTCTATGTTAGTGTTGTCTAATGTGAGCATGTATGATAGGAAGCATCCCCATATACTTGTAATACATAGAAAATCAACTGATATACTCGAAGGCACATGGAGAACATTCCCATATACTTACTTCCCATTCCGTAAAATGTGTTGTACACAAGAAACTACATATGTTATGTTTATAGATGTTGGCAAACGTCTACTAACCTAGAACCAGTATATTTGATTGATTAATTTTTTTATTAATTTTACAGTTCCTCTTTGATTAAAGTTGATTTAGAGATGTGCTATAAATGATATCAGTTTTCACTTCCAACCCTAATGCAACAAATATTTCAAAAAATGAATCTTTTGCTTCAATGAATTTCTGGCTATGGTAAAGAGAGAGTCTTTTCAATATTCATGCAAGTGTATAAATTTTAAATTCACTATAGTTCCTTTCACGAATGCAAAAATTTCACTTTCAGATTGATCCAAAAGTAGAAATTTAACTGTAATATTTCAATTCACCCAAAAATTCAAAGATCACAAAGAATTTAACTCAACATACAACACCCAAAAATTATTTCAAAATATAACAGGAAAACCAACAAAGAATTTTAATATGAATATTTCAAATGAATGTTATCAACATAATACCTTCTAAAGTATAATTATGAGATACTTCAATACTGAAAGAATAATAACTTTTGATTTTGAATTCAACAAAAAGCACTTTTATAAGCGAAAAATACTTAATCTTGAAAAACACTAATTTCATTAATCGAATGTTTTTTCAAAAAATAGGTAAAGAAAAAATAAATCTAATTGTTCAACAAAATAAAGACAAGCATACACCAACTCAAAAATTAATAATCTTTCCTTTGATAAATAAGCAAATCATCAGATGAAGTCTTAACCCTAATTTGTAAAAATAATATTTTTTAAGAAGACTCTTCGCAACACCCAATTGAATGGAAATAAACTTTCTAAGGATGCAAACAAATGTAGCCAAGCATAAAAAATAAAAGTTCCTGGACATAGTAATTAGAAAACTTAAATTTTTGAAAATTTCAATTATTTGTAAAAATAATCAGTTTAATCCAATGCATATTCGCATTGGTGCTAAAAACTAAGTGCATAGATTTGCGAACTATTGCAAAAGGTAAAATGTGCAAGCCAAAATAAAATTAGAAAAAATAAAAACAAAGCCAAAAATAAAGAAAATGCAAACTTTCAATATCCAAAACTTAGTCAAATAAGGCTACGTGAAAAGGTTTAAAAGGTCAGAGGGAGATACGATGAAGAACAATTCATTCCCCAGTATGGTTTCCAATTTGTTGTGGCAGATAAATCCCTCTTGCAGACACGATCGATATCCCTAGATTCTTAAGAGATCTGTAACAAAGAAAATAAATAGCTGCTACCTTTCCTTAATTCACAACTGACACGAAATATGAGATATGCTAAATCCTCCTACCTTCTCTATGAAATTCATGTGGAATTCCTTCCAATGCTTTCATAAGCATTTCCTCGTTGCTTTGAAGTGAAAACTGCATGAACAGGGAAAAAAAAACAAGGCATAAAAGCATAGTGTAGAAAAAGATGAAACTTAAAACAAAAAAAAATTGCAACATTGCATATATCATAATATTCAATTCATATTCAATTATAAAACATACAAAAGATCAAGGAATTTTTCAAATAGCATTGAGAAAGGTGCAATTAGGAAATAAATAGTATCTTGTATATTCTATTTAGATATGTGTTGAGTTGCAGGGTGCAGCAGTGGAGGATTTCTTTGGATAATTTCTGAGCTTGTCTTTAGTGGAGGAACGTTTCTTTCCATTGAGAGATCATTAAAGAAGGTCCCTGTGCTTCATATCATATTTTAGCATCAGGCCAAGTCTTCATCATCACCTACAATGCAGTTCCAGTCCATAACTACATTATTTTAGAGTTTTGTTGCAGGGATGAGTTTAGTGCTCCATTTGGAGTGTTTTCTTTCTATTGAATGGATAAGCGCCTATTGAGAGAGTATTTTGGAGGAGTTATTTTTAGATCTACATCAGATTCGACCACCTCCTCTTTGTGCTTCAATTCCAATGATTCTTCATCCCTAGGGCTTTAGTTTCACCATTTGTATTTTGTGTATTTCCAGAAACCCTTCCTGGGTTATCTAGGAAATGTGTATGGGAGCATAGATCTCCATTTTTGGCCTTGTATGAGTATTGCATTATCAGATCCATTCATATATGTTTCCCAGCTGCAATATTAGTCATTAAAATTGTGTTGTACTTGCTTCAAAAATTTTGTGTAGCAGCTGCATCTCATGTATTGGTGCTTTTGGTTCATGGAGGCTTCTCTTGCCTAGCTTGAGGGGTTTGTTCTCCTATATTTTGTATACATTTGCTGCTGATATAATTAATACAATGGATCTATCTTTGCCTCACATATAATGTATTGACAGTTTTTCTGTTTTCCATTATTGTGTGCTATATTTATGCCCTCCCCATTTGGGAATATTACACATTAGTTTTCTTGTTACTTGTTGTTGTCTACCTCTTGCTCTGTTGGGGTCCTCAGCCCATACCCTAGGGTAATTCATCATGTAACATGGAGAGCCAAAATATTTCCAATAGGAAATAAACATAATACACGTAGAAGATCCTTTGTCAATTACTGTATTAAAAATTGGTTTAATTTTAACAAAACCTAGTATTTAAACTTCCAGTTGATGTGGGATTATAGGTATATGACTTTCAAGATCAAATATTATAATATTAGAGTCCAGAGGATAAATTTCTCCAATAGCTAACAATAGTAAATTACTTTGGGAAATATTTGTAGCACTTCAAGAGCCGACATTGCTGAAGGGGAAATTGCTAGGTCTTCAACAATGTTGTAATTCTGAGTAGCTCTAGCATGTGGATTAAAAGTTGACTTTCAAACAACACCTTTAGGAGGTGGATAGATCACCATGTCATAGTTTGGTTTCTCAATATTTAAAGGTTTATAAGGAGAATATATTGATGCGGAAGGTTGACGAGATTGACTAGATGCATTCCTGTTTACTACAATATTTTTGGATCCATAATCTTTAGATCTTGTTTCTACTATAACTTGTGAATTCATCATCATGATATATGTTCATGCAGATGAGGATGGATTATGTTTAACCATTTCACTGCCTTGAAAAGGAAAAGTATCCTTCAAAACAACAAGTGTGGGATAACCTTTTAAAAATTTACTAACCTCTACATGATGTGGTCATTCCTTTGTATAATGATCTTCATTACATATCAGACAAGGGTACTGATATTTATTCTTCTCTTTAGAAGGTTCATTTTTCATTGGTTTCTCCTTTTGAGAGGGATTTTTCTTTGGTTTATCTTTCCCCTTATTCTTACCTCCGGGTTGTTGATTTTTGGGGGTAGATGATCCTACTACATTAATTTTGAAATTAACTTCAAAATAAATGTTTTCACTAGGTGAATCTTGTATAGCCAAAGTCTGACTTTTTTTTAGAATTCTTCGTAGATGATTTACTCTTTTAATGTTGGATGAAAAAACTAATTACACCGTTAGCATTGTGAGATCCTGTAGGCATTGAATCTGGTTGACCTGAAATTATTGGGCGAGGTAGATTTGGGATATATTTGTACAAAGTGTCATATTGTGTAAAGATAAGGTCTAAGTACTCGAAACGATAAATTACCTTATCTTCCATTACAACACCTCCTTTAGTGACATCCTCTGTAATATTGGAAAGTAAATATGTAGTAAACCAGTTGGCCAATATTTGGTATGGAATATAAACTTTGAGTAAACAACGTCTACGTCTCCATTCATGTATATGATATGAAATGTGAGTAGAGGCAGACTATTTTAATGAAGTCAAAAGGTTGGTACCAGTGTCATATTGAATGGGTAACTGAAAATGCGTCAAAAATATTTTTTCTAAAGAATTTAAATTGTGGAAAGAGGCACGAGGTAACTCAATGTACCATTTTGTTGTTGCACTTGTTAAAGTGCGTTGAAAAAGGCGTAATCTGATAGGATCATCAATCAATGGATTTGAAGCACACCATAGATGATATTTCATGACATGATATGATGGGTCCTCTCCTGATTTACCTTTAAATTTCAGTATATCACTTGGAAACTTCATAGGAATTGTCTAAAAAAATGGATAATAATAGATAGGATCATTTATAGTTCGGGGTAAATATGGAAAATCTAAGGTTGTGATGAACGGTAAATGTCGATCAAAGTCTTTTTGTGGATATTGATAACCCTGAGGATTAAGTCCAACTCCTGGATGAGCATACCAAAGATATCCTGGAATAGTTTGAGAGGTTGGTATTTGCATTCCTCCAAGGTAACTTGGGTGAGACATACCAAGTTGTAGTTAAGATGGAATTGGAAAAGTGTGAGAAGGGTATGTTTGAATCTAAAAGGGTGGATTTTAATATGTTTGACCTTGTACCATTCCACCCTAGTAGTATTTCCCTTGTAAAAGTTGACCTTCAAAAAAATGACGTTGAAAAGGTTTCTTTGAATAGCCTGACCTTGATACAATGTTTGAATCATCTGTTTACTAGGTTGTCTGATAGGAATCTGTGTTGTAGACTAGAAAGTGGGACGATTTTTATAAGCAGATGCCTCAGGGATATCCTGTGTACATTGTTGAACTGGTATTTGAGGCATAACTAGGATGGTCGTTTGTCGTATAGTTGGTATAGTTGTTTGAGGTGTACTTGGAACCAGTTTTTGAGCTGTTTGAACAGAAGACTGAACATGTGTTTGAGGACTACCTTAGATAGGTTATTGAAGTTATTCTTGAATATGTGTTTGTGGAATTTCTTGGACAAGCTGTTGAATGAGTGTTTATGAAATTCCCTATACAGTTTGTTGGACAGGTATTGGAATACCTTGAATATGTATTTCTGGAATAGTTTGTGCAGAGGCTGAACAAGTTGATAAACATGCACTTGTGGAGCAACTTGAATAGGTTGTTGAACATAAGAGGGGTTCCAAATAGTATTCATTTTTTGATAAGGAGCAACAATCAAGGGTTGATACACAACAGGTGATTTGGACCAACCTAAGGTACATGGCCAAAATTTGAATAATTTTGGCAATAGGTTATCCTACAACTGTAGGGTAGGTTCCGACAATGAGTTTTCCTCTAGTTCGAGGATAATATGGATGCCTCCCAGATGGATAATAAATTCCAGTTGGGGTTACTTGAGGATTACATATATTACCAAATATCATATTATTATATTGGTCTAATGGAAAAGGTATTTCAGGCATGGAAGTCATTCTTTGAGCAGTAGAGGTAGATAAACGAGATGACCAAGTAGAAACTTTAGGAGAAGGAGTGGTTCCTGAAAAAGTGCTAGATAGTGACTATTACCTTGTAGGAACTAACAAACCACCATATAATAATGACTCTAGAGAGCTCGTATACATAGAGGTATCAGTAGGTGGACTCACAAGAGGAATTTCTAACATGTTCCATATAGGTGAAAAATATAAAGGAGTGAGAAAACATGGAATACCTTGACCTAAATAGTTCAAGGGGGTAAAATACCAAGGATCTTGTAAAAAAGGATCAAATGGAGGTCTTGGAAAAAAGTGGTGGATTATGAGGAGTTATAGGTGTATGTGGTAATTCTTCCTCCTCTTTTTCAGTAATACTTCAATGTTTATAATACCATGAGGTAAATCAGTTGTAATTATAGCTCTTCTTCGAGGTGAAGTTGATGCAGGAGTAGGGGCTATAGAAGCTGAAGGTGATTTAGGCTCAAAAATTTCAGATTGAGGTTCTTCAATGTTTGGTTCAGTTAATTTTGTGTCTAAAATGTCTCCACTATCAGATTATCCATGAACAATCTCAGTATCTTTAGGTCCAGTTTGAACCAAGCCTGATTCTGCTTCATGTGGTTGAATCTCTTCAGTCGCTATTATTTTTTATTCTATAATTATATATGTCTCAGGTTGATCTGAGGTTCCAAATCCTATCAATTTTGACGTTTATGCTTAAATATTCTCCAATGGACCAAGTGTATATTCAGGGGGTAAACCCCACATTCTACGTGAATGTCTCAGTGAACCAACCACAATGAATTGTATTCAAGTGTATTCCAATTTTATTCAATAAAATAAATAACAAAACTAAAAAAGGGGTAACTAGGTATCAATGTTAGGTCCCTATATTACTAGTGTAGTCCCTTATTGTTGTTAGTGTAGCCCCTTTATTGTTATTGTTGTTCCTATGTAACCCCAATATTGTTATTATTGTGGCCTTAAATTATTATTGTTAGGTTGGATAGGATTATATTGTGACCCCATGGACTCCTATATATAGAAGGAGGTTTTTTCATTTGTATCATACAAGAATTTTTCATTTATGTAATGTAAAGGAGGTTTCCCCCTTGAAGTGGCTTATTTCTAAGGCATTGATCTCTCTTTTCTTCTATTTTTGGATCTGGTTTCATAACATTTGGAATCAGAGCTTTGGATTCTAGGGTTTCGCTACTCCAGACAGGTCATCATGGAATTTTTTCTATAACGTTTTTAATAAGAAGGTTCAGAAGCTGAATTGTTTTTCACACGAAGCCAAAATCCTAAGGAATGTCATGTAAAAATTTTAGATTGTGGTTCACAATAATTTCAAAGATATGATCTATGGAAGTTAGGTTTTTGGAGGCTCCCGAATTTCATCTAAAATAGGTGACCTTAGTGAAATCGTCATAACTCTTGCTATGGGAATTAGATTGGAATTTTGTAAATAGTGGCAGAAATTACACAAACTCTAGTTTCTTGTGTATCAATTTTAGAGCTGAAGGAGGAAACAATGACATGTGGCACACCGTACAAGTTTTCGCTACTGAACAAGTCCATAATTAGGTCATTGTGGGAGATTGGGCATAAATTTGTCTTGAAGCATCCAAATTAAGTTGGACCTATAGCATTGGAAAGAGGATTAAGAGGGCTACTGCAAGATCAAATTTTAGTTATTGAAGATCTGGAATTATAGAGATACATCAGTTTCAATATCGAGCTCCTCAAAAGCAAGAAAAAGGTGTGTATCTTTTTTCAAATTGCATAAGTCTTGTTTGAAAAATAAATTTGAAGTGCTTCCAAGGGAATATTGAAACATAGATATCACTACTGGGTTCTAAAATGTGACCTAAAAATAATTCAATGCCCATCAAGATTTCAAAATGCTCTACTATGACTCATGAAGAGGAATAAGTGTAACATGACATATCAAAATTACAAGGGCAAGTGCACCAATTTTCTCTCTCGCGAGAGCAACAAAAAATGAAATGGAAGTTTTGAAGAAAGGCATGGAAGTTAAGATGGATGGTTTGAAAAAAGGCGTGGAAGGTTTTAAGAATGGCATAGAAGATAAGATGAATGGCATGGAAGATGACATGGAAGCTAATATGGATGACATGGAAGCTAAGATCGATGAAAAATTAAAAGACAACATGAAAGACATGAAAAATGATCTAAAAGCAGACATGGAAGGTTTGAAGGAAGGTTGAAGGAAGGTTTGACAAGGTTGATATAAGAAATGATTCCTAATGGTGGAAATATAGTAGAGGAAACTCATGATGAGAAAAAAATAAATATTAATCATGATTTCATAAAATCTAATGTTGGATTGAAGACCCACCATATTCCAAAGAGAGATATGAGGAAGTTTGATGGCAAGGATCCCGTAACATGGATACTACAGATGGAGCAATATTTTGATCCCAATAATGTGAAAAACACACAAAAGGTATGCATTGCAACTTTATATTTAGAACAAAATACATTTGTATGGTATCGATGGTTTTTTTCCATAAAAAAATTGTCACTTGGTCAATTTTTACGGAGGAAATGATAGCACAATATGAGGATACAAAGAGAAACAACTTATTTAGCCAATTGATAAATCTCAAACAAAAGGGTTGAGTGGTGGAACACATTGAGGACTTCCAAAAATTGAATATAAGGGTAGTTGATATTCCAGAGGAACACAAGATTGATGTCTTCATAGGGACTTTAAGGGATAACATCCAACATGAGGTTCGACTTTGGGAACTTGATTCATTGGAGAAGGCATTTAGGTTGGCAAGAAAAATAGAATGTAAAATTATGGCGACAGGGAAGTCTAGCACTCACATCTAGAACGATGGAAGTGTTTCTACTCCTAGACTTCCACAACAGAGAAGGTTGAAACCACAATAATTGGAAGAAAAACGAGCAAAAGGGCTTTGCTACAGTTGTGATAGAAAATACACTAAAGGTCATAAGTGTGTTGAGAAGAAATTATTTTACATAGATTGTGAAGAGGAGGAAGAAAATGAACAAGTAACTTCAAAAGAAGAGGATATACACTAGGAACCAACCCTAGAGAAATAAGAAATGAGTCTGACCATATCGTGTAATGCGTTGGCAGGAATTACGACTCAAACTCTCAAGATAGAAGGACACATCAAGAAGAAAAAGGTAATAGTGTTTATTGATTCAGGTAGTACCCATAATTTTATCCATTGTAAGGTAGCCAAGGAATTTAATTGCTTCCTATACCCAACACCATAATGTCAAGTGATGGTTGCAAATGAAGGAACTATAAATTGCTCTAGAAAATGCCATAATATCAAGCTATCCATGGGGGAATATGTATTGAATAGTCTAATCCTTTCCATTCCAATGGGATGTGTTGATGTTGTACTAGGAGTACAATGGTTACAATATTTGGGGACGATATCTTTTAATTTGAAGAACTTTTCTTAAAAAAAAATTGGAAGGAAAGGAAGTTGAATTACAGGGTATTACAGGGAAGCCGAGAAAGATAATAAGATCTAATTTCATGAGAAAACTTCTGAAGAAGGAAAATCAAGGCGTAATTGCACAAGTATGCTCACCAGAAGTTCCAACATCAAAATCATATATTTCTCCAGATCTCCAAAAATCCTTCGACAATCATTCCAAGGTGTTTGAAACTCCCAAAGGACTCCCACCTATTTTTGATCATAATCATGCTATTGATTTGATTCCAGGAAGTGTTCCTCCAAAAATCAGGCCTTACAGATACCCTTATGTCCAAAAGAGAAAAATTGAATGTATGATTTCTGAAATGTTAGAGGCTTGTATAATTCAACCTAGTCAAAGTTCTTTCTCTGCTCCAATATTATTGGTGCACAAGAAGGATGCATCATGGCACATGTGCCTAGATTATAGGGAGCTCAATAAGCTCACTATTAAAGATAAATTTCCCATTCCTATGATTGATGAATTATTGGATGAATTACATGGAGAAATTTATTTTACCAAGTTCGATATTTGTTCAAGATATCATCAAATTAGAATGAAGACTGAAGATATTCTGAAAACATCATTTCGAACTCATGATATTTAACATGATTTTTTGGTCATGCTCGGCCCAATACACCTTATACATTTCAAGGGTTGATGAATTCCATTTTCAAACCCTTCCTTAGAAAATTTTTGCTAGTATTTTTTGATGATATACTAATCTACAACAGGTCTTGGAAGGATCATGTTCAACATGTTGACAGGGTGCTCAAAACTATTGGAGGAGAAACAATTATATGAAAAAACATCCAAATGTTTCTTTGGAGTACAAGAGGTGGAATATATGGGTCATATTGTATCTCACGAGGGTGTTAAGGTAGACCCTAACAAAATTAAAGCCATTAAGCAATGGAAAGTCCCCACAACCATAAAGAAGTTGCGAGGATTTCTCAGGTTAACAGGGTATTATCACAAGTTTGTTAAGAATTATGGGAGAATAGCAGCACCTCTAACAACATTATTGAAGAAATATGCATTTTCATGGACTCCTAAAGCAACTAATGCCTTTGAACATCTTAAAGAGGCAATGTGCCTAGCACTAGTCTTAGCTATGCCAGACTTCACAAAAACCTTTATTGTGGAATGTGATGCCTTAGGAAATGGAATTGGTGTTTTTTTAATGCAAGAAGGAAGACCCATTTCTTTTGAAAGTCATTCAATCATAGGAAATTATTTACAGAAATCTATTTATGAGAAGTAAATGTTGGAAATACTACATGCACTAAAGAAATGGAAACCTTACCTAATGGGAAGACACTTCAAGGTAAAAACTGATCATGATAGTATTAAACACTCTCTTTGAACAAAGACTATCTTCGTAAGAGAAAAAAAAAAAGGGTCATGATGATGTTGGGTTATGACTTTGAAATCATCTACAAAAAAGGGAAGCTAAATGTTGTTGCGTATTCACTCTCAAGAAAGGATGAAGAGGTGGAAGCATTTCTTTGTGCCATTTCTATTATCCAACTAGATTGGATAACCCAAGCAAGGGATGAATGGAAAAAGGATGAAGAAATGTGGACACTCATTCAAAAATTGTAGCAATATCCTAGTACATATGATACATTTAGTTGGAAAAATGATTCCTTATGGTACAAATATCACTTATATATTTGTCAGAATTCCCAACTAAAACAAAATGTTCTTTTGGAAATGCACACTTCTCCTTTAGGAGGACACTCGGGATTTTTAAAAACTTACCATAGGGTGAATTTTTTTTTTTTTGGGATGGCCTTAAATCTGATATTCAAAAGTTTGTGGCAGAATTTTTGGTTTTCCAGCAAAATAAAGCTGAGACAATTAAGACACGGGGTCTTCTATAGCCTTTATCCATTCCAGGTCAATGGTGGGAGGAGATTTCAATGGATTTTATCACATGTTTACCTAAGTCCAAAGGAAAGAGTGTCATCATCGTGGTAGTTGATAGACTTACCAAGTATGCACACTTTTGTGCAATATCTCATCCATTTAAATAAAGTACAGTTGCTATTTCATTTATGGAAACAATTCAAAATCTACATGGAAACCCAAATATTATTGTAAGCAACATAGATCCCATTTTTACTGGAAATTTTTGGACGGAATTATTTTCTTGTTTGGGTACTCAACTAGCTCATAGCTCATCTTATCATCCTCAATTTGATGGTCAAACTGAGATAGTGAATAAATGTTTGGAAGGATAACTTTATTGTTTTGTATCTGATAAACAAACACAATGGGTCAAGTGGTTACCTCTGGCTGAATGGTGGTATAACACTTCCTTCCATACTGCAGCAAAAATGACCCCATTTATGGCACTTTATGGATATCATCCACCATCCATCACATCAAATTTAAGAGAAAATTCTAAGGTTCAAGCAGTGGAATATCACATCAAGCATCAACAAGAAGTTCTCCAACTCTTAAAGGATAACCTAAATTTGACACAAAATCGAATGAAACAACAGGAAGATCAACATCGTAGTGAGAAAAGTTTTGATGTAGGAGACTGGGTATTTATATGGCTACAACCATACAAAAAAATGTCCCTCAAGCAAGCTCAGAAGGATAATAAATTGTCGCCAAAGTACTATGGTCCTTACAAGGTGTTGCAAAATATTGGTACTATGGCATACAAATTGGAGCTTCATGCTTCTTCATGAGTGCGTCTAGTTTTCCATGTTTTATGCTTAAAGAAGGTTATAGGTGAAAAAGTTCCAGCTCAAACAATATTGTCAGAACTTGATGAGGAAGGAAAAATCATATTGGAACCTGAAGTAGTCACAGAAACAAGAACTCGACAGTTAAGAAATCGATCAATTTCAGAGTATCTCATCAAGTAGAAGAACTTACCCACTGAAGATTCTACATGGGAGGATGAGAATTTTATACAGAAGCATCCAGAGCTACTCAAGTGTTGAGAACAACACTTTTTTGAAGGAGAGAGGCATGCTAGGTCCCTATATTACTAGTGTAGTCCCTTATTGTTGTTAGTGTAGCCCCCTTATTATTAGTGTTGTACCCCTGTAACCCCAATATTATTATTATGGTGCCCTTACATTATTATTTTTAGGTCGGCTAGGATTATATTGTGACCCCGTGGACTCTCATATATAGAAGGAGGTTTTTTCGTTTGTGTCATCAAAGAATTGTTCATTTATATAATGTAAAGGAGCTTCCCCCCTCGAAGTGGCTTATTTATAAGGTGTTGATATCTCTTTTCTTCTATTTTTGTAGCTGATTTCATAACAATGAAGGATTACTAAGCCATTGTGAACCGCAAAATACAATCTAGGTAAATCAAGGATTTAGATACAGGCATGCAATCTCCCTGAATGTCGTGCTCAGTGTATCACAAATGACAAAACAACTGACTCAGTTACTTATGGATGGTATGAAATGTAGAAGGGGGGCTCTAAAATATACTCGAGTACATGGAGGTGCAATCTATGTTAGCATTATCAAATGTGAGCATGTATGATAGGAAGCATCCCCATATACTTGTAATACATGGAACATCGACCGATATACTCGAAGGCACATGGAGAACATTCCCATATACTTACTTACGTGAAATACCGACTACCTGCGTGCCACACACAAGAAACAACATCTGCCATTTTTATAGACGTTGGAACACATCTTCTAACGTAGAACCACTATATTTGATTGATTACATTTTTTATTAATTTTATAGTTCCTCTTTGATTAAAGTCGATTTAGAGATGTGCTGCAAATGATATAAGCTTTCACTTCCAACTCTAATGCAACAAATATGCCAAAAAATGAATCTTTTGCTTCAATGAATTTCTAGCTATGGTAAAGAGAGAGTCTTTTCACTATTCAAGCAAGTGTAGAAATTGTGAATTCACTATAGTTCCTTTCATGAATGCAAAATTTTCACTTTCATATTGATCCAAATGCAGAAATTTAACTTTAATATTTCAATTCACCCAAAAATTCAAATATCACAAAGAATTTCACTCGACATACAACACCCAAAATTATTTCAAAATCTAACAGGAAAACCAACAAAAAATTTTAAGATGAATCTTTCAAATGAATGTTATGAACATAAATACCTTCTAAAGTATAATTATGAGATACCTCATTATAGAAAGAAGAATAACTTTTGATTTCAAATTCAACATTGAAAGAAGCACTTTTATAAGCGAAAAAATAATTAATCTTGAAAAATACTAATTTCATTAATCGAATGAATTTTTCATAAAATAGGTAATGAAAAACTAAATTTGATTGTTCAACAAAATAAAGACAAGCATACACCAACTCAACAATTACTAATCTTTCCTTTGATAAATCAACAAATCATCAAATGAAGTCTTAACCCTAATTTGTAAAAATAACATATTTTTAAGAAGACACTCCACAACACCTAATTGAACTGAAATATATTTTCTGAGGATGCAAAAAAATGTAACCAAGCATACAAAACAAAAGTTCTTGGACTCAGTAAATGGAAAACTTAAATTTTCGAAAATTTCAAGTATTTGTGCAAGCGATTAGTTTAATCCAGTGCATATTCGAACTGTTTCTAAAGACTAAGTGCACAGATCTATGAACTATTGCAAAAGGTAAAATGTGCAAGCCGAGAAAAAATTAGAAATAATAAAAACAGTAAAAATTGTTGAGAAATTTTAGCAAGATGATGGAGCTAAGTGAAATGAAGTCGCCTTCACTAAGTGGGCCCGCAGGCAAATTCTGGCGCAAAGTCTATTTTTAGACTATGTCTATTTTTAGACATACGGAGCATAATTTAGGAATTCTACTTGGAGATTCTTGGAGTATGCGACATGTCGGTAAAAATAGATGAGACCCTAATTTTTAGGACCCAGGCTATTTTTAGACTGATCTCCTAAAAATATGGAAGTCAAATATTATTTACCCTTAATAATATTTTGTCTATAAACAGCAGTTTACTCTCTTGGCGCACTTCAGTTTGAGTCATGGAGGTGACTCATGCAACTGACACAAGGAATCACGTGGTTCCTAGGGTTTGATGGCATCTTGCATAGTTGGCTTCAGTTAGACTTCAGTGGCAGGAGTTTTGGAGGAGTTAACGGGACAAGTAGTGGAGTTGTGTTCTGTTTGTTTTAGTTGAACTAGTTGGGATTAGTTAACTAACTAATCAACTAGATATGAGTGGAGTAAATTAAATAATATTTAAATTACTAAATATTAACTCATTAGTCAACTCAAGAACACTTCAGTTCACTACAGTGCATGATCAGTTCAGTGGAGACCAGTGGAAGAGGTAGATGAAAGGGTGAGTAAAGCTATCAGTTGGAGGATCAGTTTTGCATGGAATTTGCATTACACTTGGAGGAATTGTCCATGACAATTGCGCAGTCAAGCCAAGGGGATTCGAACCTTGGATCTCTACATATCTCAGAGATTGTAATAGAGCAAGAGCCTACTTTGGAGTTTTGAACAGTGACTTGTTCAAGCGAGTCGGATGTCATGTTTATGAAGAGAAAATCTGAACTTGTGAGATTATTGTATGTTTGGTTCTGTGCTGAATTTCTCCATTATAATATACACAATAGCTGGGGGGTTTTCAGCTATAGGCTTTCCCCATACATACTGGGTTAATGTGTGATTGATTTGATGTGAGATTGCTTCTATATTATTTCCGCATGTGACAATTAATTGTGGAAGAAGGTTATGTGTTATGCATGCAATTCGAAATTGATGTATGATCAGGTTAATCTTCATTGAATAAGTGATTTATTCAGCTAATTTACTATGAAAAATCAACAAAATCCAAGCTTTCAATATCTAAAACTCGGTGGGATAAGGCTACGGGAAAAGGTTTAAAAGGTCAGAGGGAGAGATGATGAAGAAAAATTTATTCCCCAGTATGGTTGCCAAACTGTTATGGCAGATAAATCCCTCTTGCGGATAGGAGTGGTCTCCCTAGATTCTTAAGAGATCTGTAACAAACAAAACAAATAACTATTACCTTTCCTTAATTCACAACTGACACGAAATATGACATGTGTTAAATCCTCTTACCTTCTCTATGAAATGCATGTGGAAGTCCTTCTAATTCTTTCATAAGCCTTTCCTCGTTGCTTTGAAGTGAAATCTACATGAATAGAAAAAGACAAGGCATAAAAGCATAGTGTAGAAAAAGATGAAACTCAAATCAAATAAAAATTGCAACATTGCATATATCATAAGATTAAACTCATATATATTCAGTTATAAATCATGCAAAAGATCAAGGATTTTTTCAAATAGCATTGAGACAGGTAAAATTAGGAAATAAATAGTTGCTTGTATTAATTTCATAACAAGAAGAAGCAATACAAACTTTCCTTGATGATGTAAACCTCCTCCCAAAAGTCTCCAAGCCTCCCCTTTGGTGATAAGCCTTCCAAACCTATTCCAAAAACATAGGTTTACATTCGTAAGTCCTCCCTAACCCTCTGTTTTGTGTTGAATTTATAGGCCAAGAGGAGGAGGTTTGAGATCCTCTTCTCAAGGGATGAGATCCTCAAAAGGAGGGATTAAGGTTCCAAAAAGAGAGGAAGTTTGCTCCATTAACAAAGGGATAAGGCCAAAGTAAGCATAATCTCGAAGCTTTCATTTGGGAAATATTCCTCCAACAAAGCTTCTAGAAATCACTTTTTATTTTTACTTGCGTTAAGTTATTTTCACGATTCATAGTGGGAAAAAGAGTGTAATTTTGTGCTAGCTATAATGGTAAGATATGTGTCTACACATAATCTGGCTAGGGAACCACACAAATGCTCAAAAGTGGGTTTTTGTACCATGTAATATAGAATTCTCAATCTCTTTAGGATTGTTTTGCTTTTAACATTACAGGGGAAGGATTTGGAATATTTCAATGGATAGCGAAAGATCCGAATTGGTGGTCATTTTCCTAATGGTGACAAAATGACGTATAACAATTAGTTCAATTAGACATATCATGGTGTTCCTTGTCTCTGTGACATGTCATTCTTTATCAAGCATGTGGCGAAGGGGAAATTCCTAAACATTCCTTTATACAATCACTATATTGTTAATTTACTCAGCCAATTTTAAAAATATAATTATTTGACCTTTTCACTTTATAGCAACTTACCTTTTTCACCTTCACTAAGAATTTCTAGTTTAAATATTTTGCAAAATTACATAAATTACAAACAAAAGATAGATTCATGGGTTATGTGAAATGTCACAAAAATCAAAATTTTAGTTTTATGCATGACATGTGGCACCAAAAATTTGGATACATAATGGCATATAATTAAACGTTTCATGATTCACATGCACCAAAATCTTATTGAATCAACATGTCATACACAAGTTTAAAAGAGGTGTTATACAAATGAAACCAAATGTCCTTTTATTGTAATGTGCATAGGCCAAAAGTTTCATAAAATATATTACATGAAAGACAATAACTCTTTTAGGTAAACTACATAAGACAAAAGCTTCACACCTAACCCTTTTTCAAATGTGTTATACAACATATCACTCTCAAGTTACTTTGGTCACGGCATAACATTTCACACTCAAAATTAGTTCATTCATGATATATCATATTGTTCCTTGTATTTGTGACATGTCACACTTTCTCAAGCATGTGGCAAAGAGGAAATTCCTAAACATTCATTTATAGAATCAATATATTGTGGGTTTACTCAACTGATTTTAAAAATAAATTTCCTTTATCTTTTCACTTTATAGCATCTTACTTGTGCACCTTCACTAACAATTGGTAGTTTAAATATTTTGTAACATTACATAAATTGCAAACAAAAGGTAGATTCATGGGCTACGTGAAATGTCACTACACTGTAAAGTTTAGTTTTATGGATGACATGTGGCACCAAAACTTTGGATACATAATGGCATATAATTAAAAGTTTCATGATGCGCATACAACAAAATCTGATTGAATCAACATGTCACACACAAGTCTAAAAGAGGCATTATTGAAATGAAACCAAATGTCATTTTATTGTAATGTGCATAGGCCAAAAGTTTCATAAAATATATTACATGAAAGACAAAAAATATTTTAGGTAAACTACATAAGACAAAAAATTCGCACCTAACCCTTTTTCGAATGTGTTATACAACATATCACTCTCAAGTTACTTTGGTCATAGCATAACATTTCACACTCAAAATTGGTTCATTCATGACATGTCATGTTGTTCCGTGTCTTTGTGACACGTCGCACTTTATCAAACATGTAGCAAAGGGTGAATTCCTAAACATTCCTTTATATAATCACTATATTGTTAGTTTACTCAACCAATTTTAAAAATATATTTTTTTTAGCCTTTTCACTTTATAGCTTACCTTTTGTACCTTATTTTGTAACATTACATAAATTACAAACAAAGATAGATACATGGGCTATGTGAAATTTCACAACTATATAAAATTTAGTTTTATCCATAACATGTGGCATCAAAATTTTGAATACATAAATGACATATAATTAAAAGTTTCATGATGCACATACAACAAAATTTTATTAAATCAACATGTTACACAGAAGTCTAAAAGAGGTATTTTACAAATGAAAACAAATGTGTTTTTTAAGTGGTTAGTTCATTACGTTTTACTGCAATGTGCATAGGCCAAAAGATTCATAAAACAATATTTGATAAAAGATAAATAATTATTTTAGGTAAGCTACTTAAGACAAAAACTTCACATGTAGCACTTTCTCATGTGGCAAAGGGGAAATTCCTGAACTTTCCTTTATACAAGATTCACTATATTTAGTTTACTCAACCAATATTCTTTGAACTTTTCACTTTATAGCAGCGTACTTTTGGCACTTCCACTTAATATTTTTGTAACATTACATAAATTACAAAAGAGAAGATAGATATATTTTTGTAACAATTATATATTTTGGAGTTTTTTTTTTTTTTTTTTAAATTCTCAACTCCAAGAAACAATGAATGCAATATGTAGGGACTGTTGTCTATCCAAAGAATCATGAACTTCAGCTCCACAGCCAACCAGTACCGGGTACTTGGGAGAATCATTCAAATGCTCCTCGTCATCTCAAATCAACTATAATATGTGAATGGGAAGGATGAGAAAGACAATGAAACCCGTACATATATCATTCGTCGGGATGAGATTCTTCCGGGTACTGACCAAAACACACCTATTTAGTTATTTGAGCAGGGCTGCCAACTAACTCACGAGGGAACGATTCAGCTTTTGTGAAGAATCTTGAAGTTTCTCAGAATGATTTCTACAAGAAATTTGGCTCTCAGTTTGTGTATAATTCTGCTCGAGAAATGTCAGCTTTGCGTTATAAATCCCGTTTTTTTTAACGAAAGACTATTCGAAATAATCGACCAGTGTCAAATCGTACACTTTGGAATCCATATTTTCCGGGTATAGCATTGAAAATCATGAAACAACATATATTTTGAGTTTAGACCTATGTGGTTCAAAATATTTTGATTTAATTCTACAACCCATTAAATAATTTGAGTCAACATTTCAAACCAATAAGTTATATAATTGTTAGTGGGTTACAAAAATGAAGCACAAGCCTATTGAGGGAAGATTAGGTTTTTTCAGGTTAGGTTTTTTTCGCTGAAAGACAATAAAATAATAACCCAACCTTCCAAGCTTGGGTATTTTTCTATTCTTATTTACCAGCGAAACCTAAAAAAAGGTGAATGACCATCTCTCTCCGCTCAACAATTAAATAAAAATAGTGAGAACAATTCTTATAATACCTTCTTCCCATTTATAATTTTATCCGAGAGATTATTTCCTCTAATCACTTCCCTACTTTCAACCTTTATGCATGCGTTCATGTTTTTTACTCAATCATATCGTGTACAGCCAGAATATCGTGAGCAAAGCCTCCTTTTGTACATATTTTTGTCCTCTTTCCTTATCACATAACTTATTGTCAACCAAAGCGTCTTGTCATTTACTATGATTATACACCGCGCTTTCACTCTATCCATCTCTCTTATTGTCCCGTAATTTATTTACTTATTCTGTTCCATTTACTGTTGTGCCCTTCATCCTTATATCCTGCCATTGGAACAACCATTTCCTGTCTATTTGGTCGTAGGCGACCTCTCATTTCGAAGGGGGAGAGACCTTCTATTACACTCGTGCATGCGTTGTCATTATTTCATTGACTGATAAGATATTCCATGATCACGCGACATGCGGTAGTTTAAAAACCCTTCAAATAACACAATTAATATCAACTACACTTAGCTATTACAACATCTTGTTGTTCTATCGCTCTAAGTGTTTCTGTGTTTTTCAGTATTGCTGTGTTTTTTTTTTAGTATTTCTAAATTTTTCCATTACACTCATCCTTTGCAATAGTAGGAAGAATTCAAGCATTATGGGTGGTAAGACAGTGCACCATGAACCTTTAGTGTTAGAGGTCTTTGACAGAGCCAGGGAAATTCTGAACTGTGCAGGGTGGATATCCTATCTCACAGGATTTCAGCCCTCGAATGAGGAAATTGCCATTGAATTTCTACAGCATCTGCAGAATGGGGAATCCATGGTGAAAGGTAGAATAATTACACTCATAGACGTTGTAATAGCTGAAGTATCTGGGCTGCCGGCAGAAGGAACTATATGGTCACAAAAACATATATTGCTACACGAGGCGGTGGAAACTTTCAAAGACGAAGGTGAGCAAGTAGTCCGGAAAGGCAAAGGCATCCAACCATCTTCTCTGGCAGAACCATGGAAAGAATTAGCAAGCATTATCCAAAGATACATTACCTGCGATGGACGTCGAGATGTGGTACGACCACGACAACTTAAACTATTAGCTGTCTTGAAACAAAAAATCACTGTTAATATGCCATCTCTTTTGAATTATTTATAGCATGATACTGCTATTAGAATAAGACGGGCCAGACACCCTGAAACTATAATAAGTCACCATGGATTGATTAGATTAATCATCAGTGATAGCCTGGTTCAGTAAAACTTAACTTGGGATGGTTTCATGACGGCCCTAGAGAGCATGCAAAACCCTGTAATCCAACATCCCGCAATTGCGGAGACAAGCCAGCAAAACATTGTTCTGGAAATAAAAAGGCCTGTCCGTTCAAAGTTTGAACCCCATAAATGCAGGAGGTCTGTAAGAATTGAACTAGCCCAGAGGATTTCTACGAATATTCGGGATGAAATAAACCAACCTACAGAGACAACCAGTCCAGTTAGGATAAGAGATTATGAATCTGAAGAAGAGGCATCCAATTCTGCATCAGAGCCTAAGAAGAGGCCAATTCAAAATAAGAACAAGAACAAAATTATAATAATGAATGGGAAATTGAAACAGGACCAGATGATCCTTTGGAAGCTTTCGAGACAGGGATGGTCGAGGTCCTGGAAAATATTAATGTATATATGCAACCTAGAGAACCACTTGGTCCCAGGATAATGGAAACACAAGTCCTAGAGAATTCTGGGCATATAGAAACACTGCCATCTCCAGAGGCTGCGGACATAGAAATTTTTCAGGAATCTAACAACCAGTCCGATGACACGATTCTGTTGGAACACAACCATGAGGACCAATAGAAGTCTGCAGACATAGAAGTTAGTCACGAGTCTGACAATCAGTCAGGCGATACGGTTCTTTTGGAACACAACCCTAATGACCAACAAGCAGCTCTAGAAACCATTGATAAACTTGTTAGTGGAGCAGACATTCCTCAAAAGAGCCAAGTAGATGGGGCAAAACTTAAGAAGCTATGACAAAAATACCGTAAGCTCCAGAAGACAGTCAGAAGGCTACGACGAGAAGTTAAAAACTGTAAAAATCATAATATCACTCGTGAGGTAACCTCTGTAGCTACACAAACAATAATATTCAAGAATAAATCAATAGAAATTCAAACCGAACTCGCTCCCACTCGAACAATAGCCACCTAGGTTAATTTTCATGAAAATTTGGTAAATACGGCTATTCAAACGGAGGGTTGGTCCTCCCACAATAAGGAAATGCAGACTGAAGAGGTATTCTCTCACAGCATCGGCACTCAGACAAAAGGGCAATCCAAGGACCTCTTGTCAAGGAATGACCCTATTATTTTAAAACTTCGAGAAGAATTGACGCAAGCCCAGCTTTCTTTAGGGAAACATCAACAATAGACAGTCTCCCTGCAACAATACCAGAAGTTACAAAAAAAATTGAGGGAATTAGCCCTAGAAAATAATGAGGCTTTTGATAGGGCTAGACAGGAAGAATAAAAACTAAAGAGGATGAAAACTAAGCTGAATAGCGTCAGGGATCAGTTGAACACCATTTTTTCATTATATTCGGATATCTTGACCTATCGATCTCCTGCTACGAACTATGCCTTGTTCTTATTAGAACGATATTTATTGTTAAAAATCAAACTTGTTAGATCCGACAAGGCAATTGAGTTGAAGACAATGGAGGATTTTATAAATTGCTATAAGACATATGGAGTAAAGATCCAAATGCTTCTTTGTGAATTTTATTTACATAATTTCATATTAGATAAAGAAGTGGATGTGAATCCTAGCCCTTTTATTGGAGATGTTCAATTTCAGGCTTTTATCTCTTTTGCAGTCAACCAACTCAAGTGGTTGAAGGCTTATAATTTGTTCCAAAGATAGTAACACATCTTAGATCTTTGGGTAATAAGTGAACCTACTCACCCTCTGCAATTGTTTACTAACCATAAAATATTGATGACACAGGAGGGCGTGATTAAAATTTTAGGGCCCATACATAAGGAAATTTTGCAGAAAGGAACAACATATTTCCTCTCCATTCACGAAAGATCCCTGGTTGCATCCAAAATGAGATGGATGGTTTCAAGCAACAATGTTAAGGAAAGAGAACCATTTAATTATGGAAATTTCAAAGCTGCTGCAAGACGGTTAGTCCCATACATCAATGCTATCTTAAAATAAGGACCCTATTGGGTGGGATATCACTTTAGAAGCCCCATTATTTGGTATCCTCCTGAAGGGTATCAACCTAACTATGAGTTACCTAAAGGAAAAGAAGAGGCAGCCTTTGCAAACCTAGCACGACATCATGGTCTCAGGCCTATTACAGACAGATCTTCTCCAGCCTACTCTTTAACTTCTTTGCGTAAGAATTATTTATTTTTCATGGGGACATGAAAAAAGGTAAGCAGGGGAGTATGTTGAGCCTTTCAATAGGTATGTATTTAGTCTTGACTATTGTCCTTTTTCCTCTTCCTTATCCATCTTGTGCCATGATATAATAATATAATGAAAGGATTTTGATGAAGAATGAGTGAAAAATGATCCTGATACGATTTAACCATCCAAACTAATTCCCATTTCTTTTTATGCTGAAAAAACAGAAGGAATAGTAGGACCTAATCACGAGAAAGAAGACGTGTTAAATGCGATCGAATCGAAAGACAAATCAGTAAGGATTAGTGCAAGAACGAACGAACTATCTGAGGACAGAATTTTGTCATGGATCCCTCAGGATCCCCTGATCCTGAGGGATCACACTTATCTTTCCTTTTAGCTATAAAGGGACAGGTAGAGCTAGTTCTCAAAAAATCATGTATCTTTCACTTCTACATAATTTGTAATTGTAATTCACATAATGTAGTTCTGAACAACGAGATCGTATTGTGATTTCAAATGACTATGATGATTAACATATAATTCGCATTGTTGTTCATTCAAATATTTTGGAGTGGTTAAGTAGTATTCGTTGGTGGCTAAGGGCCCAGTCTCTGGTGGATCTCACTGTTGTTCCCTGTGTTATACTTTTCCATTTATGGAAAGTGTATTATGCTTTTCTTCTTTGCAGTTGAATTACTTTTGATAATTCAGATTTCTGGTATTTATTCCTTTGAATACGCATTTCCAATTTATTTCTTAAGGAATTAATTACTATTTAAAAGAACTGGTTTTGATTACTTAAAGCATAGACAATTATTTCAAATACTTTCCTTTGGTTCAATAGTTTAAATCCAGTTGAAAGAGCTCGGTTAATGCTTCAGTGCTCTCAGTTGATTGTCATGTGAATTAGTTGAATTAAGAATGAATCACAGTTTTGGGTTATAATGCTTGGATGAATCACTTTCTTTAAAGCTTCAAGATTTATGATTGCATCTATATGAAACGATTGATTTCAGCATTACTCTTTGTATGTATAGCTTTCACATATTGTGTACACGCTTGAGATAAAAAGACTTACCCAGGTTGATGATTAATGTGAGGCAATTAGGAGTTTTTAAAGAAACCTGTTAGCACCCAACAGCAATCTCCCTGAATGTCATGTTCGGTGTATCACAAATGACAAAACGACTGACTTAGTTACTTATGGATGGTATGAAACCTAGAAGGGGGGCTCCAAAATATACTCGAGTACATGGAGGTGCAGTCTATGTTAGCATTATCAAATGTGAGCATGTATGATAGGAAGCATCTCGATATACTTGTAATACATGGAACATCGACTGATATACCCGAAGGCACATGGAGAAAATTCCCATACACTTACTTATGTGAAATACTGATTACCCGCATGCCACACATAAGAAACAACATCTGCCATTTTTATAGATGTTGGAACATGTCTTCTAACGTAGAATCACTATATTTGATTGATTAAATTTTTTATTAATTTTATAGTTCCTTTTTTATTAAAGTTGATTTAGAGATGTGCTGTAAATGATATAAGTTTTCACTTCCAACCGTAATGCAGCAAATATGCCAAAAAATGAATCTTTTGCTTCAATAAATTTCTAGCTATGGTAAAGAGAGAGTATTTTCACTATTCATGCAAGTGCAGAAATTGTAAATTCACTATAGTTCCTTTCACGAATGCAAAATTTTCACTTTTATATTGATCAAAATGCAGAAATTTAACTTTAATATTTCAATTCACCCAAAAATTCAAATATCACAAAGAATTTCACTCAACATACAACACCCAAAATTCTTTCAAAATCTAACAGGAAAACCAACAAATTTTTTTAAGATGAAGATTCTTTCAAATGAATGTTATGAACATAAATACCTTCTAAAGTATAATTATGAGATACCTCACTACTGAAATAAGAATAACTTTTGATTTTGAATTCAACAAAAGAAACACTTTTATAAGAGAAAAAATGATTAATCTTGAAAAATACTAATTTCATTAATCGAATGAATTTTTCACAAAATAGGTAAATAAAAACTAAATCTAATTGTTCAACAAAATAAAGACAAGCATACATCAACTCAACAATTACTAATCTTTCCTTTGATAAATCAACAAATCATCAAATGAAGTCTTAACCCTAATTTGTAAAAATAAGATATTTTTAAGAAGACACTCCACAACACCTAATTGAACTGAAATAGACTTTCTAAGGATGCAAAAAAATGTAACCAAGCATACAAAACAAAAGTGCTTGGACTCAGTAAATGGAAAACTTAATTTTTCGAAAATTTCAAGTATTTGTGCAAGCGATTAGTTTAATCCAGTGCATATTTGCACTGTTTCTAAAGACTACGTGCACAGATCTATGAACTGTTGCAAAAGGTAAATTGCGCAAGCCGAGAAAAAATTAGAAAAAATAAAAACAAAGCCAAAAATCAACAAAATCCAAACTTTCAATATGTAAAACTAAATGGGATAAGGCTATGGGAAAAGGTTTAAAAGGTCAGAGAGAGAGATGATGAAGAACAATTCATTCCCCAGTATGGTTGCCAATTTGTTATGGCGGATAAATCCCTCTTGCGGACAGAAGCGGTCTCCCTAGATTCTAAGAGATCTATAACAAACAAAACAAATAACTATTACCTTTCCTTAATTCACAACTGACACAAAATATGATATATGTTAAATCCTCTTACCTTCTCTATGAAATGCATGTGGAAGTCCTTCCAATGCTTTCATAAGCCTTTCCTCATTTCTTTGAAGTGAAATCTACATGAATAGAAAAAGACAAGGCATAAAACCATAGTGTAGAAAAATATGAAACTCAAAACAAATTAAAATTGCAAAATTGCATATATCATAATATTAAACTCATATTCAGTTATAAATCATGCAAAAGATCAAGGATTTTTTCAAATAGCATTGAGACAGGTACAATTAGGAAATAAAAAGTTGCTTGTATTAATTCATAACAAGAAGAAGCAATACAAACTTTCCTTGATGATGTAAACCTCCTCCCAAAAGTCTCCAATCCTCCCCTTAGGTGATAAGCCTTCTAGACCTATTCCAAAAACATAGGTTTACATTCATAATTCCTCCCTAACCCTCTGTTTTTTGTTGAATTTATAGACCAAGAGGAGGAGGTTTGAGATCCTCTTCTCAAGGGATGATATCCTCAAAAGGAGGGATTAGGGTTCCAAAAAGAGAGGAAGTTTGCTCCATGAACATAGGGATAAGGCAAAAGTAAGCATAATCTCGAAGCTTTCATTTGGGAAATATTCCTCCAACAAAGCTTCTAGAAATCACTTTTTATTTTTACTTACGTTAAGTTATTTGCACGATTCATAGTGGGAAAAAGAGTGTAATTTTGCGCAGCTATAATGGTAAGATATGTGTCTGCACATAATCTGGCTAGGGAACCACACAAATGCTCAAAAGTGGGTTTTTGGACCATGTAATCTAGAATTCTCAATCTCTTTAGGATTGTTTTGCTTTTAACACTGCAGGGGAAGGCTTTGGAATATTTCAACGGATAGCGAAAGATCTGAATTGGTGGTCATTTTCCTTATGGTGACAAAATGATGTATAACAATTAGTTCAATTAGACATATCATGGTGTTCCTTGTCTCTGTGACATGTCGCACTTTATCAAGCATGTGGCGAAGGGGAAATTCCTAAACATTCCTTTATACAATCACTATATTGTTAATTTACTCAGCCGATTTTAAAAATAAAATTATTTGACCTTTTCACTTTATAGCAACTTACCTTTTTCACCTTCACTAAGAATTGCTAGTTTAAATATTTTTCAACATTACATAAATTACAAAAAAAATATAGATTCATGGGTTATGTGAAATGTCACGAAAATGTAAATTTTAGTTTTATGCATGACATGTGGCACCAAAACTTTGGATATATAATGGCATATAATTAAACGTTTCATGATTCACATGCACCAAAATCTTATTGAATTAACATGTCATACACAAGTTTAAAAGAGGTGTTATACAAATGAAACCAAATGTCCTTTTATTGTAATGTGCATAGGCCAAAAGTTTCATAAAATATATTACATGAAAGACAATAAATCTTTTAGGTAAACTACATAAGACAAAAGCTTCACACCTAACCCTTTTTCGAATGTGTTATGCAACATATCACTCTCAAGTTACTTTGGTCATGGCATAACATTTCACACTCAAAATTAGTTCATTCATGACATATCATATTGTTCCTTGTCTTTGTGACATGTCGCACTTTCTCAAGCATGTGGCAAAGAGGAAATTCCTAAATATTCATTTATAGAATCAATATATTGTGAGTTTACTCAACTGATTTTAAAAGTAAAGTTATTTTATCTTTTCACTTTATAGCATCTTACTTGTGCACCTTCACTAACAATTGCTAGTTTAAATATTTTGTAACATTACATAAATTGCAAACAAAAGGTAGATTCATGGGATACGTGAAATGCCACTACAATGTAAAGTTTAGTTTTATGGATGACATGTGGCACCAAAACCTTGCATACATAATGGCATATAATTAAAAGTTTCATGATGTGCATACAACAAAATCTGATTGACCTGTCACACACAAGTCTAAAAGAGGAGTTATACAAATGAAACCAAATTTCCTTTTATTCTAATGTGCATAGGCCAAAATTTTCATAAAATATATTACATGAAAGACAAAAAATACTTTAGGTAAACTACATAAGACAAAAAATTTGCACCTAACCCTTTTTCGAATGTGTTATACAACATATCACTCTCAAGTTACTTTGGTCAAAGCATAACATTTCACACTCAAAATTGGTTCATTCATGACATGTCATGTTGTTCCTTGTCTTTGTCACATGTCGCATTTTCTCAAACATGTGGCAAAGGGGAAACTCCTAAACATTCCTTTATATAATCGCTATATTGTTAGTTTACTCAACCAATTTTAAAAATGATTTTTTTAGCCTTTTCACTTTATAGCTTACCTTTTGTGCCTTATTTTGTAACATTACATAAATTACAAACAAAAATAGATACATGGGCTATGTGAAATTTCACAACCATATAAAATTTAGTTTTATGCATGACATGTGGCACCAAAATTTTGAATACATAATAACATATAATTAAAAGTTTCATGATGCACATACAACAAAATTTTATTGAATCAACATGTTACACAGAAGTCTAAAATAGGTGTTTTACAAATGAAAACAAATGTCTTTTTTAAGTGGTTAGTTCATTATGTTTTACTGCAATGTGCATAGGTCAAAAGATTCATAAAACAATATTTGATAAAAGATAAATAATTCTTTTAGGTAAACTACATACGACAAAAACTTCACATGTAGCACTTTCTCATGTGGCAAAGGGGAAATTCCTGAACTTTCCTTTATACAAGATTCACTATATTTAGTTTACTCAACCAATATTCTTTGACCTTTTCACTTTATAGCAGCGTACTTTTGGCACTTCTACTTAATATTTTTGTAACATTACATAAATTACAAAAGAGAAGATAGATATATGGGCAAGGCTTTGTCTAATCAGTTTTAAGTTTTTGATATTTTTGGTTGAAATCAGATAAAAATTGTTTTATTCAATTTTATTCTATATAACAATTATATATTTTGGAGTTTTTTTTTTTTTTTTTTAATTCTCAACTCCAGGAAACAATGAATGCAATATGTAGGGACTGTTGAGACTATCCAAAGAATCATGAACTTCAGCTCCACAACCAACCAGTACCGGGTACTTGGGTGAATCATTCAAATGCTCCTCGTCATCTCAAATCAACTATAATATGTGGACGGGAAGGATGAGAAAGACAATGAAACCCGTACATATACCATTTGTGGGGATGACATTCTTCCGCGTACTGACCAAAACACACCTATTCAGTCACTTGAACAGGGCTGCCAACTAACTCACGAGGGAACGATTCAGCTTTTGTGAAGAATCTTGAAGTTTCTCAGAATGGTTTCTGCAAGAAATATGGCTCTCAGTTTGTGTATAATTCTGATCGAGAAATGTCAGCCTTGCGTTATAAATCCCGTTTTTCTAACGAAAGACTATATCAAATAATCGACCAGTGTCAAACCGTACACTTTGGAATCCATATTTTCCGGGTATAGCGTTGAAAATCATGAAACAACATATATTTTGAGTTTAGACCTATGTGGTTCAAAATATTTTGATTTAATTCTACAACCCATTAAATAATTTGAGTCAACATTTCGAACCAATAACTTATATAATTGTTAGTGGGTCACAAAAATGAAGCACAAGCCTATTGAGGGAAGATTAGGTTTTTTCAGATTAGGTTTTTTCGCTGGAAGACAATAAAATAATAACCTAACTTCCTATTTTCTATTCTTATTTACCAGCGAAACCTAAAAAAAGGTGAACGACCATCTCCCTCTGCTCAACAATTAAATAAAAACATTGAGAACATGGTGTATTATATATATATATACATATATATACAAAAGGTGTTCCAATAATGCAAAGCTTTACGACTTTGGCTACACTGCATCGGTCATTTAGATGAATATGTCAGACTTTGGCTTTCTCGATTATATTATAATAATAATACTGTTATTGCAATCGAACATTGTCTGTTGTGTCTGATCTACCAAAACCCGTTCTGTGTCATTCTCTTTTACGGCTGTATATACCTAATGTCAATGGGAAGACTATAATGGGTTTTTTTAATTAGATCTTTCATACACTATTGGACATGATTTTCAATTTTCTGAATCGGTGGACAGAGTGGATGTGTTATTTTACCAAAATCTTTTGAAGTGGTCATGACGGATAAAACCATGGAGAGAATTAGCAGACATTTGGATGAAAAAACAAATTTAGATTACTTTAGGGCTTACACTTCTGTTACTTGATTCCTGCAAGCTGATGGTTTTATCATGGCAAGAAATCAATGCAAAGAAAAGGTTTTCTCAATAGAGTGTATATGTATTTGTGTAACATTAATAATAAAATTAATATTTATTTATTTTAATTTAAATATTAATTTATTTATTTATCTATTTTTTTAGAGAGATATGGAATAGGGAAAAAGTTAATTATACATATATACATTAGATATTATTTTTGGGATTGAAGTGTTTTAACTTAGTCATTTATATAGGATTATTTTTATGAGAGGTAGTCATAATTGACTAATTTATCATGGTTTTTGAATAGTCCACTTAACACTCATTGCATCTTCTGATGCTCACAGTGGTTACTACTACCTCTCATGGAAATAGTCATAGATGAATGACTTAATTAAAACACTTGAATCCCAAAAATAGTATCTAATGTATGTATGTATAATTAACCTTTTTCCTATTCTATAATGACTTACTTAAAGCAGTTGAATCCCAAAAATGATATCTAATATAATATAATGCAGAAACACTCATACTTAACATATAGACATGTTTTCTGTTTTTTATCTTTATTAACCACATGTTTTCTGTTTTTTATCTTTATTAACCATAATTTTATAATTTTGAGTTAATATGGATAGAAATTGATTAAATTAATAGATGTGTTTATATTTACTTTTATATATAAACTTGTTTATATGGTAAATTTTGTATTTTATTATTATAAATATCAAGTTTACTTTCAATATTTAATAAAAAAATAATAGCTTTATAATCATATTTTAATTGGAAGTTATAAAGGTATGATTAAATTTATTATTTAAATTTTACCAACATTTTTCATTTTTCTTGCATCAATATCATAAACTTCAACAATATTTAATTAAAAAATATTTTTGATGGTTACATTTTAATAGTTTGATAGTCATATTTTAATTAGAAGTTGAAAGGTTATGATTAAGCTTATTATTTAAATTATACGCACCTTCTTCTCTGTCTGTGTCTGCATCTATGTCTTAGATTTAAACCATATTTAATAGAAAAACAATATATTTGGTAATCACATTCTAATTAGAAGTTGAAAAGTTATGATTAAATTTATTATTATTCGAATTTTGCCAACCTTGCTGTCAATAATTACATTATGATAAAAAATATAAACATTCATCAAACATTTAACTATTTAACTTAACTGCAATTATACAACTATCATTGGATAAAAGTTAACCGGATAAAACAAAGTGAACATGGATCATGAATCTATAGTGATGTTGAGGGTTCATTGTTGCATACTGCATTTACAGCAACTATATTGTCCTGATGTGGTGGAATTATTAATAAGAAAACGCTGTTACGAAGTTTATGTGATCGATACAGATTTGTTCATTCATTATAAGGATATGAATAGATTTAAAGTAGTCTGCTATATCTGAACTGCCAAAGTACAAACTTTAGCAGGACTTCTGTGGAGTGTCGAACAGCCATAAAAACAAAATAAGGATCTGAATTAATAAAGTCTCTGCTATATTATCTGAACTGACAATGTACAGGCTTTAGTAGGACTTATGTCTTTAAATTGTCAAACAGAGACCTACAAAATAAAATAAGGATTTCGAAGAATAAAGTCCTCTGCTGGATGGCCAAGTACTGGTTTTAGCAGAAGTTTTGTCCTCAAACAGAAAATAATAGCATGGATAAGAGCTTGGTTTTTTCTTTTTTCTTTTTTTTTCTTTTATTGTTTTTTAATCTATAAGATTATATGATAATTTTTAGCAAAAGTGGGTTTGATTGTGGGGAAAAATTTTACAGTTAAGTCAAATGGATGACTTCTGGGGAAGTTTTGGTTACTTAACCTAGTTGAATCCTAAAAATAATTCTAACAATATAATTATATAACAAATTACAATAACCAAATATTCATAATAAAGCAATTGTGATATAATGTTGTATATAATGTGGTTATATAATATATTAGAAGAAACAAATATATATAATAAAGCCCTTGTGATATAATGTTGTTTATAATAACTAACTGGTTCTGAGATGCTGATAATTGCTTGTTACACCTTTTTTCTTTAAAAGTGTTAAGAACAATCCGACAAACTTGTAACATTTAAAGCTCTGAAATCTATTATATCTTAAATCTTGTTTATTTATAATCACTTCAACAGAAAATAATATAGTTTTTTCTTAACTATTTTGATTTCATGTGGCAAAGTCACTGCATGGCAATTATTTTGTCCAGCGGTATCCTTGATCTCCTCCTCCATTATCAACATGTAAACGCATGCCAAGAAAACCTTAAAAACAGTCTGGTGACTTCTGTTCCTTAATCTGATAATTGGCAATTGCTCTTCACTTAACAGAAACGTATTTCAAAATGGTTCGCTGTTCTTTGCTGCAGGCAGAAAAATATGAATATCTGGCCAAAATTTCTCAAATCCCATCTTTCAACTATGCCCACAAGCACAGATCCACCTTATTCTTTGGCCAAAATTCACAGTTTGGCATATATTCGTTAGCACAGATCCACTTTATTGTTTGGCCGAAACTCACAGTTTCAGATATATTCGTTATCACAGATCCATCAAATCCTTTGGGCATTTATGGGCTCAATATCGAAGAGCCAAACTCAATATAATCAGGTTGGCAAGAAATGGAAATATTTAAGGTACTATTGCTCCACATAGGGTCATTGTTGCAGATAATTATTCTAATTGACATTCACTTTTACATATGGTCTAACTTTAGGATGTGTCAGTCATGTTTATACTTCTAATTTAGAATGTGTCAGCATATCCTAGAGTTCTAATTTGCCAGGTAATGGTTTTCAATCTATTTAATCATGTAGCTTTAACCAATTAAATCAAGTAATTTCTCGAGCAATAACTCATAACAAATTATGTTATTTTAATTAGGATGCACAGTTATCTGTAGAAGTTTGGTCTCCACATTTGGTCTCCAGTTACTGATTCCATAAGTTTGTCTCCACTACTAATTTTCATTGTGGTGATTACTCCAACACTCTTTTCAAATATAGTACTGGGGAATAGAACTTAGATCCAGGCTTTGATATCATGTTAAGTTTGATCTTCACTTACGGATTTCATTGTGGTGATTATTCCAACACTTTTTCAAAAGCAGCTCCTGATTTCATTGTGGTGATTACTCCAATACTCTCTCAAAAGCAGCTGGGGATTTCATTGTGGTGATTACTCCAACACCCTCTCAAAAGCAGTTCCGGATTCCATTGTGGTGATTACTCCAACACCCTCTCAAATGCAACTCCCGGGAATCGAACTTGGTCCAGATAACTAAACTCTCCAAAGTGAAAATTATGGGAATTACAAATTCCATAGAAGTGTGGTGATTACTCCAACAAACTATCCAATCCCTAACAAAATGATGTACAAATGAAAACTGCTCTAGGCAAGATTTCTTCGAATTGAAAACATAAATCCAATCTCTAACAGAACTATGTACAGGTAAGACCTGCTCCAACCTAGATTTCTTCAAATTGAAAAACAACTTGTGTTATTTTATTTTTTTTACTTCCTCTGCACATTTATCACTCACTTGAGAGGCATTGGAGATTCCAACTTGGTCTCCACAAATCCAGCTATCCAATCGCTAACAAAATTATGTACAAGTGAGAACTGCTCGAGATTTCTTCAATTGAAAACAGAGATCCAATCCCTAACAAAACTATGTAAAAATAAGAGCTGCTCCAAGCTAGATTTCTTCAAATTGAAAAACAACTTGTGTTATTTATTATTTATATTTTTTTCATTTATCACTCACTTGAGAAGCATTGGAGATTCTAACTTGTGTCATACTCAAGATTCCAGACTTTTCAGGAAACCCCAATCCAAGAAATGAGCTGAGAATCAAACTTGGATTGCTTGCAGCAAAGAGTCAAACAAGGATTAATTGGGATAAATTTCGACACTTATGAGCAAGCCACAGCTCAACTGGACAATGATGTTCCCGAAAATCCCGTTCGCGCTTTTACTAAAGATACAAAATGCACGTGTATGTGTAAGAGGTATCTAGTTGTTCGAATCAATCAACAACTTTGAAAACGTTGCAGTAAAAAGGTATTTTCCACTTCATAATAGAAATTAAGTTTCAACATAAAAAGCAAAACTTGATTATTACATGTGCCTATTTTTACGGTACAGCAACCACTCAATTAATCCCCCTTTTCACACGCTGTACTGTATTGCGATGCCACAAGCAGCGTGGCGTACTGAAATTTTCTTTTCTTGATGTTAATATCATTGGGAATTTGATTTTCCAGGCAGTCAATGTACTACCACTGCTATGGCGTCCCTGTAGATTTGAAATGAAAACTCACGTCCGTTTTCAGCTGAGCTACATTCATTTAACACCAATAAATGTACATAGTACTGATTGAAGTTACAGGCGGAGAAGGTAACATGAGACCTGCCGTTTGCAACAAAGTCTGTTATTTGAACGTACAAGATGGAACCCAAAGCTATTTTGTCTGTGATTGCCTTGTTACCATCAACCGCAAGAGAAAAATCCAAAGAAAACAAAACCCAGGAGTCGGTTATTCGTACGTTTTACTGTTCTTACTGAGATAACTTTGAAAGCCATAATCTAATTGTTATAACTTTTTGAGATTAAATTTGTTTGAAATCCAGTAAGAAATGGTTGAAATTACAAGTTTGATTTGTCAGACTCTGTGAGGAAAAGGGTTAGAAGGTACAGAAAAGCTAATTTTAAATAATTAAAAGAATGAAATATGATAAAAAATTATTGAAAAAGTCAAAACTTAAAATTGTTAAAAAAACTCATTTTAGACATCAGTTTGTGGAGATCATGTTTTACTTGTTTCAAGGGTTAGCTTACTAGTGTTTAATCATTATTTTGGGGAGTTGTTTTATGGAGTCAGAGGAATTACCAGGACTGCTAAAATTGGCCGGAATTAGGAGCAAAAAAAATTTAAGAATTCTTGCAATAGCAGTGTTTGAATCATGTTTTTGATGGTGGAAATGGGTTCAGCACCATCAAAAACCTCCAAGCCACCCAAAATATTGAAATTTAATAACTATAACCTGGATTTACAAAAATCCCTGCCAGATTTTGTTAAAATCTCACAGGAATTTCCATGATTTCCAGTAGTTAAACTACAACTTATTTTGGAGTTTTTGTCTAAATACAATGAAAAATATTTTAGTAAAATTTTAATTTTTATAATTTAATATATATATATATATATATATATATATATATATATATATAACACCCTACAAAATTCTAACAGACAAATTAAACCTAAAAATATATTAGAAAAATCTCCAAACATAACGGATAGACTTTCCTCCGAGAAAAATCAACTATGAAATCTGATTGCCCGATAACTGAGCTATCTGGCAAGATTTCCTCTAAGGCGAAAATGGATAAAAATTCAAATATAATTAATTTGCATTAAAATAATCGGCCGAAATGGAAAAAAATTCAAAAATAATAACTTGAATAATGATAAATTGTTGGAGATTGCTTGTACATGATTAGTCACATGATAGAAATCCACATTGAAGATTAGTCTACCTTCAAGCAGACCTGAACTAAAAGAGTTGTGTGTGAAAGGGTAAAGTCCCAAATGGCATTTGACTCAAAGAGGCCCATTGATTCACAGGCTAGATACAATTTGAAACGACCTAAAACAAATAATCTTCTGAAAGAAAATATTTCTTCATGGAAACTCTTAACTACAAATCAAAGTTTATTACAAATTACAGATCTATCCCAAAAAAAAAAAAAACCTGGTCAGTTCAGATCTCGATTGAGTTCTTCGCCTATTGAAATTGCACATAACATTTTTGCAACCAGATCATGACCAGGAGAAATTTTTAACAGAGAATTTAAACAATAAGTTACACCAATTCAGACGAGGATAGTGCCATTTATTGTGCAAGAAAAAGGATATATCTCATTGCCGAGCACTGATTATGTGGGAGGCAGGAATTGTTCCAGAAGCCTTGAGCATGGTGCTCCAGTATTGTTTGCTTGCTTGATCCTGGTTCTGTTCTGGCTGTGCTTCTCTGTAAGAATTTGTGTCACCCATTGAAGAGGTTGTGGAATTGAGAAGAGGAATTAAACCAGGCTGGCTGTAAATGTTGTTTGAAGTGCAGCTGGTTGAAGATATCAATCCAGGCATGGAGTCACTGGGAGCTATGGCCTGTAACTGGCCTTCAACAGGCCATAACGTAGTGGCTGCATGAGAAAGATGGTTACTACATGGATGATTATTATCTATTTGACCCAAATTGTTGTATTCTTGGTCAGTTATAATACCATTGTGACCAAATGAAACCTTGGATTCAGCATTTATGTTACTAAGAATATTACTTCGTGCATTCATATCAAGCATGGCTTGTTTTGATAGATCTCCTTCACCATGAAGAAACTGATTATCATTTTTCACCAGTTGAGGACCACACAGGCTCTGAGGTTCTGTTTTGATTTGAATTCCATCCATAGTTGAACATGGAGATGCAAACCTCCCAATATTGAAGCCACTTTCATGGCTCAAACAGCCACTGCCATTAATGTCTGATGCAGAACATGCATTTGTCTGTAAAAACTGCTCCAAACTCTGAGGTACTGCACCCCTATAGTCTAAGGCCATTCCAGGCTGCTGTAGCCATGGTGGGTTGCCCATATTTTTTGTCAAATTGAACTGATCATTGCCAAATTCGGATTTGCACGGCCTCATGAACAGATCAGCTGTGGCTGATCCGTTGCCTGCCATAAACAAGGCTTGCCTCAAATACTCTCCTGTCAGCCGAGCTTCTGCTTCGAGTCTGGCGTTCTCCCATTGGGCCATATGACCAAAACCAGGTGTATTAAAAATTGAAGATTGGATATTTGGAAAACCCATCAGGTCTGTTCTTGGCCTGTGTGTCACAGGATCAATTCCCATCTGAAGAAGGCGTTTCTTCAAATGGGTGTTCCAGTAGTTCTTGATTTCATTGTCAGTCCTCCCAGGCAGATGCCCAGCTATAGTAGACCACCTGCAAATTCAGAATACAAGAAATTATCAATAACCTCTTCTTCAAAACCATTCAAGGAAATCTACACTACTCAATTTCATTACAGCTACCAGCATTTATTCCAAATCAGGACTGATCTGCAGCAGAACACTCACAAGCAATTTTTACAGAGCTGACAACAAATTCTTAAACACAGATACAACAAATTAACGTCATAATTCATTACTTGTTTCCAAGAACAGCATGCAGTTCAATTATAGTCTGTTCTTCCTCAAATGAAAACTGCCCACGTTTTATATCTGGTCTTAAATAGTTGGTCCATCTCAGCCTGCAACTTTTTCCACATCTCAAGAGCCCTGAAAATAAAGCAAGACTTGAATCAGTGATTCTTGTTTGCAACACTATATTAATCCACTATATATTAAAATTAGACCTTTATGATGGGTGGTGAGACCACTCAAAATTTAAAACATCAATAAATTCGTAAACAACATATATCCAAAAACTTATATCAGCAAAATAGATCTCTCCCATCTGTAATAATTCATTCTCAAAGCTACCATTACAGATTTGGCCATTGCTTTCTGTATATGATTGCCTTTTTGAAGCTGGGACGCCCCTTGTAGGTACCCAAAACTTTCAGCAAAATTACATCACATAGCAAAAGGATTGCAGAGTCCAGACATGAAATCCTATTGGATTATAGAGTACCTGCTCGCTTAGGAAGGGCACGCCAGCTACCATGGCCATGGCTTTGTATGTAATCAATCAGCTTTTGATCCTCCTCAGGTGTCCATGGCCCCTTCTTCAGCCCAATATTTTTTTCACAACAAGGTGTCCGCCCCATAATTAGCCTGATCTCTTCAGCCCAAGGAAAAGAATATCTTATCTCAGGCCCACAGACTCTGTGCAGAATCAATCAAGGCTATATAAAACTGAATTGTCTTCCTTCTCCAACCAGGCCAGGTGAGATATCTGCCACCATAGACAAGTACTATGGTATATAAACACAAAATTACAAAGACGACAGAGGCAGTGGGAGTGAGATATACAGTGTATATATAACCAAACATGTGGCGGAGAAGGCCGGAGATTCATAAAACGGGAATTTGTGGGTTTAAACCATGTTTACGTTGTAATGAAGTCAACCCTTTTGAAAAGGGCGAGGGGGAGCCACCGTCCAGAGAGGTGTCACCTTTACGTGTTCGACAACACGAGGATGGAAACGTCTCTCCATCTTTTCGGAAAGGTTTACTTATGAGGCATATTATTCACATATTTTAATTAACGTGGAAGAAATAAATCTGTACACGCAATAATTTTTTCCACCTCTGCCCATATAAATCTCTGCGAGGATGAAAACATGGGCGATAAACCCTACCTACAAGCCACCACCAAATCTATTCTCCCGAAATTTAGATTTGGACACTGCATCATCATTACCTCAGCTCCACAGGATTTTATGCCTGGTTTAACTATTCTATGTTTTGGAGTTGTTTGTCTCAATGTAATGAAACCATTTTTATTGAGTTGTCTAAAAAGTGGAAATATTTTTTTATGGAGTTGTTATCGAGGTGGAGGAATTTTTTGACCATCAAAAGTGGTTAGAATCTGTGCAATTTTTTTGAAGAAATCTTGCAGTAGCAGTGTTTGAATCAGGTTTTTGATGGTGGAAATAGATTCAGCACCATCAAAAATCTCAAAGGCACCCAAAATATTGAAGTTTGATAACCAAAACTTGAATTTACAAAAATCTCTATAAAATTTTATTAAAATCTTACCAGAATTTTCATGATTTTCAAATTAGACTACGACATTTTTTATTGAAATTAATGTAAACAATTTTTGGTTAAATTATTTTGAAATTATTGATCTCAATTAAATGAATTAATTTTTTATTGAAATCAGTCTAAACAATTTTTTGGTTAAATTATTTTTTTCTTAAATAAACAAATAAATCAATTTTTAAAAAAACCATAAAAACATTCCAATTATATAAATTTATAATTTAAATTTTATGATTTCAACATATTCTTCCTATCTGATATAATTTAAATTTTATGATTTCAACAAATTCTTCCTATCTGATAAGTTTGAAGAAAAAAACTCTCAATCTCAATTTTATATAAATTAGAGTAATGTCACCATTTTATTCATTCGCTTTACAAATAAATCCAAATTATAGACCGGTGATGTTCCTGTTGAGGTGGGCACATTGTTGTTTGTTTTTGTTGACATTGTATAAGTGATGTTGTTGACGGTTTTGGTGAAATCGTTGATCCATGTAACACTCAGATTCTTTATTTTATTGATAGTTTATTTTCTCACATTGATTGAAGATGCGTTCAACCAAAAAAAATTTGTTTTTTTCTATTTTATTGTTGTTCTAGATGAAGTGTTATTGAAAATCTTCATTTTATTATTTAATGTTATTTATCATATTATTAGGTATTTAGATAATACTGAAATGAGTCTCAATGAGACAAAGATAATAAAGTTAAAAAGAGCAGATACGTTTTCGTATGTTATATGCTTTTATGAATTTATTATATAAGATAGGTTTTTAAAGTAATTTTAACATTAAAATGGAAAAATCAATACAAAGTAACTATATATATATATATATATATTTATATATATTTATTTTTAGAGATAGTATTTAAAGTTTAAAGATATATATATTTTTATTTGGTTAGATAATAAAATTGAAGTTTAAGTATTGAGGGGTTTTCACAGTGTGTTATATTAGATATTATTTTTGGGATTCAACTGTGTTAAGTAAGTCATTTATCTATGACTATTTTCATTAGAGATAGTTCTACTAACTAATTTCCACTTCTTCACTCTTGTGAGCATCACCCAATGCAATGAGTGCTAAGTGGACTTTCAAAAATCATGAGAAATGGAAATGGTCATAGATGAATGACTTACTTAAAGCAGTTGAATCCTAAAAATGATATCTAATATAATGCACTACGAAAATCCCTCAATACTTAAATACCAAGAGTGAAGGGAGCTCTCCTTGAATTGTTCATGATGCACAATACTTCCTAAGGATTGTTCATGATGCACAATACTTGCTAAGGTTTTGAAAATAGGGTAGGAAACTAAGTGGGCTTGATTGTGGAGAAAAAATCCACAGTTAAGCATGCTTGAGCTAGAGGCGATATGGTATGGGTGACCTCCCGAGAAGTCCTAGTTACCTAGAGCAAGCCCCAAAAATGATGCTTGACGCTATGTGATTCATTTCACTAGTTTCAATCCCACTTCTTCACCCATGTGACCATCACTTGATGCAATGAGTGTTAAGTGGAGTATTCAAAAATCATGAGAAATTAGTTAGTACCACTACCTCTCATGGAAATGGTCATAGATGAAGAAATTAGTCAATACAACTACCTCTCATGGTAATGGTCATAGATGAATGACTTACTTGGTCATAGATGAATGACTTACTTAATGCAGTTGAATCCCAAAAATGATATCTAATATAATGCCCTGCAAAAACCCCTCAATACTTAAATATCAAGAGAGCATGAGAAATTAGTCAATACAAATACCTCATGGAAATGGTCATAGAATTAAAAAAATTTAAATATTTATATATATGTTTTATTTTTTTTAATTTCCATATTTCATCTTCAAGTCCAATGTATTGGAGTGTTTTAACAAGTTTAATTAAAAGCTTCATTATATTAAAATTTATGGACAAAAATATGGATGAAAAAAATCATGGGTTGAAGACCACCACTCTCACTCATTAACTCTTTTGCCAATTCAAATTTATCTTAACTTTCATTTTTAAAGTTACATTGAAAAGCTTCAACAAATTTATTTAAAGGCTTCACAACATTAAAGTGTATGGGAAAACCATGGATTACCAAAACCATGAGTTGGAGAGCACCACTCTCACTCATTAAGTCTTTTACCAAGTCAAGTTTATCCTAACATTCCTTCTTTGAACTTTATTTGGTATAATTATCCAAATCCTACACCTCTCAATATTAATAACTACTTAGTATACAGGCCTCATATCACCCAAGCCTACTTATAAACTTGGTAATTTACAACAAGTATACATACTTAACAAGGATGTAATTAAATTTTCGATTACATTATTAGTCTTTTCCAATGGAGGACTCTAGCAATAGATTGCCGTGTTAACTATTATTAACCATTATTAGTTAAGCGTTGACCAATGCAATAATCACATAAGAATAACTTTATCAACATGTTTTGAACCATCTAGTGTGGAGATGAATAGGGTTGGCAAAGCTATTCTTATGTGATTATTAAGAGTAGCACTAGATGGTTTGAAATGTGGTTGCAACAAATCCTTGAAAATGACTCATACTCACGTAAATAAAATAGTTACCATGAGTTACTTCTCACCATAATTTAAACAACTCTTTGCATAAAAAATGGACACGAATAAGATGTAAATAAATATACTTACCTCCACTTACTTCCCACCATTATTTATGTTTTCCTCAACATTTATGTACGAGTAAAATTGTAAATATGTAGAGATACTAGTGACTACCATACACCAAAATTTATGCAAGTCCTTGTACCTCATCAAATAATTAATTTATTTGCTTCACATTTCAATTTATTAGTTCCTTCTAAAGCAATAGGACACAATTTGATTTTCCTATTGAGCACTTTTAATTTAGCATTGAACAATATAGATTATAATTTTTTATGCAAATTTCCAAAAATTTCTCAAAGCATAATCTCTAACTTGAGTGGCAAAGACTAAACTTCTCACTTGTTTACTAAGTTTTTCCATTAAGAATACATTCTACCACATCCATTATTTCTTTTATTGTTTGGTTACTACTTCATAAAACCTGACAACCTTCCTAAAACCTCACAATCATAAACATCCATGACACATCATCTCAAAATCAACACAAATTGATATATTAATACCATTAACCAAATATGGCCAAATAGTCCAAATGAACTTTCACTGCTCGCCCCATTAGAATATAGCATCCCAAACCTATCTAAAGATTTCATTACAAAACAAAAAAATATAAGCCCAAAAACCACCAATAATATCTTAAAATAAATTTCACTTATTAACACTTTTACTGAATCAACTTTATTCTTACCATTATCTTTTTTAATATTTTAAACTAATTACATAACACTTTCATATAAAATATTTATTTTACAAAACATATTAAACAAATTTAACAACCATTTTACATAACTTCACTCAACCTATCAATATACACTAACTGCAATCTTAAATAAAATTGCATTACTTACCAATATAGACCAAATACATTTTTAATATAAACTGTCTTAAAAATCTTCCTCCAACATTTTAAACTAATTACACACCATTATAATATTTATTTTTCGAAAACATATCAAACGCATTTAACAACCACCTTACATATTTTCACATTACCTATCATTGCACACCAACTACATTCCATGTTATTATGTCGGTTAATTAATTTCGTGTGACATATATAAGAATCTTAGGTCACATAACTATTTAATAAACTTTAAAAAAATAATATTTAATAATGTATCTTTTAAAATAAACAATATAACATAGATATTTTAAACTTTTACAGAATTACTTCTGATATCACTATTTCATATAAAAATATATCCATATACCGAATCATCTAAGTTGGATTAACTATATGTATATGATGTTGTACTTTGATGTAACAACTCTTACTTTTATATATATAAAAAAATATGAAGTTAGAACATTTTTACCAAAAAAATATTTGAAAATTATTTTACCATAGCGTAAGGGATTAAACAATGTTCAACATTTCTCGAAGTCCAATGGAATTAGATGCTCAGATTCGTTTCTGCAAGAAAATAATTTGTACAAGAAATGCACTGGTTGGCAGCCATGGTAGTCCGATGTATCCTTTTGAAAGTGTCCAGGCATTTTATGTTATTAAGATACATAACAAGTAATCTTCAAGGTCTCCTCATCAGACCAAATAATATAAAAAAATAGGCAAATAGAATTACCTAGTGTCCAATGGATTAAATTAACTTCTTGTTGATGTACAGATAGGTTTGTGGTTGAGACGGTAATGTTATGATTATGACTCGCGTTTAAATGCACATTTCCACATGTATCATTACTTAAAATATAATTTATAAGTTTAAATTATTTATTAACTAATTTTTTATTTAAAAAAATATATTTATTATAATTTTACATATATATTACACTAATTTAAATTTTATATATAACTTAATAAAAAATATTTTTAAGGATTTATTTTAATGTGTAGATATATATTTTTTTAATGGTTAAAATGTAAATTATAAAGTTTACTTGTGTAACTTGGATGAAATGATGTTAGGGGTTTTGTTAAGGCACTATGTGGTATAAAGGTCACTAGTTTGAAGCTTTTTGGGAAAAAATATAGCCACACTAAGGGTTGGTGTGGTCTACACACTGTGTGGTGTAAAAGTCATAAGTTTGAAACTTCTTGGGAAAAAATCTAGTCACACTAAGGTTTGGTGTGGTCTAGGCACTCTGTGGTGTAAAAGTCACAAGTTTGAAACTCATTGAGATAAGGGTTGGTGTGGTCTAGGCTACACAGCAAAAAAAATGTAAATTATAAATTATTTAAAAATATTTTGGTAAAAATATTCAAGTTTTTAAGAATCCAAAATTTTAAATTTTTTCTCTTGTATAATTATGTTGAATTATTTACCAACCTAGATCCATCTTAATTGTGGATCTACTTTTTCTCTTGTATAATTATGTTGAATTATTTACCAGCATAGATCCATCTTAACTGTGGATTTACTAAGTGCTGAGAGGATTCTAATCTTTTAAGTTCCAAACCACTTTTGGAGTGAAAATATATTTGATCCCTCTAGTCCCTTAAGTTCCAAATCACTTTTGGAGTGAAAAGACATTTGATCCCTCTAGTTGCTTGGGTATTATATAAATTTCACATCTCTATAAATAAAAGTATTCTCATTTTTTATTTTATTAAAACTTTGATTTAATATCTATGGAATATCCAGAAGATATTTTTAGTATTAGTGAGGGTAGAGGGTTTAGATATATCTCAAAAGTATAACCTTTTTTTATTTAGTTAAAATATATATAAAAATAATTTAAAATAAAATATTTATAAAATATTTTGATTGTGAAATGAGTTATGGTTTTTGGGATCATTGCAGAGGAATGTCACAATAGTAAAACTGATCTCTTCTGTTGTTTTGTAAACTTTAGAAAAGCTTTCGACAATGTCCCTCAAGATAAGGTCTCGGAGAGGCTTAAAGAGATCATGGTTCCTCCTCAACCGAGGGTTGTTGTGATCTGCCTCTACGAGACTGTCATTTCCAAGCTTAAGACCAACGAAGGGTGGTCTACAGATATTAAATTCCATATCAAGGTTAAGCAAGGGTGTTTCCTATCCCCTACCCTTTTTGGTATTTACATTGATAAACTAGAGGACTGCTTGGAAATTGCAGGTTGCAAGGGCACCGAGGTCAATGGCATAATCAATAATTTTCTCCTTTATGATGATTATATTGTTCTTCTTGCAAAAATCCATGATGACCTAGACAAGCAGCTTAAGACTCTTCATGTCTACTGCTCCAAGATGGGTATGACTGTTTGTTGAGATTCAACAAGAAGATTCAACAACCATGCTTAGTGCATTAAGCACCTAGTTGCATTTAGAACTTGGTTGCATTAAGCACCCAGACTAGGGTGCAGCCCACAGTGCTATTTTTGGGTGCATGTCTATTTTAGTTATCCCTTAATTAAGATGGAGATTAAACTGTAATCTATTCTCAATGTCGACTTGAATGAGTTAACTGAAAGTGATAAATTCGGTTAGCTATTCGATTTGGTTGTTGGTGAGGCATGCAGAGTAATTCTAGTTGTAACAGAGTTCGAAGTGCAGTGGTGCAAATTGTAAATCAGATTGACTCAGTTAAGTGATTTAAACTCAGTTGTGATAGTTGTAACTGAGGATACACTAGTGAGAGATTTAGTGAATTAAATATTAATTAATTCACAATCAGTGATCTCACATGCAACTGAAGATTTACTATTATTAGTTGCATGCATGTCAGATCCAGTGGAGACCCAGTTGAGTTCTAGGTGAAAGGGAAGTTAACTATCATTTGTAGGATTATTGGCTTGCACACTTGCAACCAAACACCAATTGGAGTTCCCATGATACTTGTGTAGTCAAGGCAGACAAGAATTCCTATCTTTTAGGGATATTTACCATCAAGGATTGCACCAGAAAGGCAGGTTGTCTGGAGGCTGAGTATTAGAGGGCTCTTGTGAGAAGAGTTTTGTATGTAGTTGTTTCATGATCCATGATTAATATGCAATAGAAGATACTGGGGTTTTTAGCTGTAATCTTTCCTCGCGAAATTATTTGTGTTGTGTGTGATTGATCTTTCTTCATGTTCATGGGATTAATGATTGTGTTTTTAATTCCGCAAAAGATTTGTAGAAGTGATTTAGTATTTAACTTTAGTACATTGTTAGATTAGGTGAATCCAAGATATACATGCATGTTGTCTAATTTATACATGGTATTAGAGCACAGGAAATTGCAGAAGTGAAGCAAGAACTGAGTTTGTGACTGGATAGAATTCAAATTTGCAGAAAGAATTTCTTGGTGCTACAATCGATTCAAGATCGAAATGGCCTTCAATGGCTTGAGGTTAGAGTATGCACTTGAGGGCAACTTGAACTACATCGCTTGGAAGGATAGTATGGAGGAAGTACTCGAAGACAATGGGTTGAAGAAATTCATTGACAAAGATGTTCGTAAACCTGATGCTCCAGATGTTGCAAATCTTGATGCATGGAAAAAGAAAGTTGCAAAGGTGAGGAGGATCCTGTTGGAGGGAGTACGAGACCACATTGTCTCAAGCCTCCATGGGAAAGCCACACCATATGTAATGTGGAATGCTTTGAAGGATCTATTCCAAAGCAGCAGCGACCATAGGAAATTGGCACTCAAAGATAAACTCAAGAAGATCAAGATGGAAAAGGGCAACACCATTCCAAAATATCTAACAATTTTTTTCCAATGTCAGGATGAACTAGGGAGCATTGGAATAACAGTTGCTGATGATGATTTGGTGAGATTGGCTCTCCTAGGACTTCCCAAGAGTTGGTACAGTTATCAAGACTCTGTAAATGGAAGGGAAAAATTGGTAGATTGGGAACGACTGTGGTCAGATTTGGTGCACGAGGAGTTCAGATGGAATACCAGAGATGGATATTCATCTAAGAATGAGGATGAAGAGGATTGTGCTTTGGCTGCCAAGGCGAGGAAGGGGAAGGGGAATAAATTCCATTCTAAATCTGAGTCCAAGAATGGCAAGAAGAAGGACATGTCCAAGGTGAAGTGTTTTCACTGTCACGATCATGGGAATTTTGCTACTAACTATCCACAAAATAAGAAGAACAAGAAGGTTGGAGGATTTGTAGCTAGTGAGGCCTGTAATATTCCCATTTAGCCCAAGCTAATTGGAATATCTTATTTTTCCTTATTTTATCTTGCATTTCATGTTTATGAATAAAATATGAAGGAGGACTTGTAAAACTCCTAAAAACCATGAATAAATCAATTCCTATGTAAACAGAGACATATCTGGGCCATGTAAATAATCTCTTGCAGGTGTGAATGGGCTTAAAGCACAAGACTGGGTCAACCTTGACCAAATCAACAGCGCAGTCTAGGTGCATTGAACCTCATGGATACATAGCGCAGTTCTAGAGGGAGGCTCCACATGTGAAAGGGGTTAACTCATTGAGGTGGTTTAGGGTTTGAGAGGGCTTTCATCCTATAAAATAAGGAGGAGGAAAACAAGAGAAGGTTGTTGACGTTATTATTTTCTGAAGGTTTTGTCTATTTAGACACACCTCTGTTGGGGTTTCCTGTTTAGGAAATCCCACCTCCTTCCTTAAGCAGCTCTTAGAGGAGCATTGTTTGTCTAGTCCACTATCTGGCATTTGGCCAAGCCTCATCTTGCATCTACAGAGTAGTTCTTCTTAGGATTGGGTTTTCTATGTGAGCTACAGCGAGTTGAACTCTAGATCTGCAAAGATATAGCTTGTATTGGAACCTCTTCTCAGTGAGTGTGTCTTTTAACCTCCTAGAAGAGTGCATCCATTGTTGAGCTTCAGTTTTTCATCTTGGCATCAGGCCAACTCAGTTAATCAAGCTGCAACACAGTCTCCCTTGAGGGACTGTGTTATTTTCATGGAGATAAGATCTCTTCATATCTAAGTCATTTCAGTGCTCTTTGTCAGTGGAGGAGGCCTCTACTCTATTGGAGGAAGGGTATTGGAGTGCATGAGCCTTAGTTCTGATCTTGGCATGGGGCCATCAACTGTCTAACCCCTACAACATAGTTTCTACTCCAGATCTGTGTTATTCTTGTAGGAGGTGTTGCAAGGAGTTTGGGTGCATCAATGGGAGAGCTGGGTTTTTAAGTGTTGAGGATCCACTCTTCACATTGGAGATTTGTGGGAAGAGATATATACATTGTACTTTTCAGATCTGATCTCCATAATCTAAATGCTTCAGTAATCCTAAATATTTCTGCAGATCTGTTTTCTTAGATCTCAGATCTACTACTCATGCTTGGTGCAAACCTCGAAATTCCAAGGGGATCTGAAAGAGGAGCTTTTCTAGTGCATGGATCTGATATAGATCTGACATTTTATTCATATATCTGCTCTAGATCTGACATGTAACATACAACAGTGCATCTCAATAATAATAACACTGTCAAAGCAGCTTTTTGTCAAACATATGGTTGTAGCCCTCTTTTGAGGAGATTTCTTCTATCTATGCCTTGTATTTTCAGCTATGTACTTGATGGATTGAATTGTAAACTTATTTTCTACCGCGAATACTATTGAGACATATTTTATGAGCCTCCTATCACTGCTCTACAGAAACTTCGTTATTTCCTAAGAAAAATTCTTTGTTATTGCTGGAGTCTCTCTTTGAGGCATTTCTGAAGACAACTAGGTGTGGGAGATCTGTTTAACCCATCTAGGAGGATTTATTTTTGATGCCCACTTGGATTTAGGACATAAATACTCAGATATAAGGGATCCAAGTGCTGGATTTCATTTATGTAGCAGCCATTACTAGAAAATGTGTTTTCCAATCATGCCTTGCTAGCTGTTCCAGATTTGGAATATTACAGTGGTATCAGAGTTGCCATCTTGGCTCAACCTATGGATTCCAGATCTAATCAAAGCAAGATCTTTAGCACAACCTGTACATTCTTGGAGCCAATATGTCTTCATAGGAAGGAGAACCTCTCAATGACAAAGAGCAGAGGTATCATGGGAGAAGATAGAAGAAAAATGGTTACACCATTGAAACCCATTTATATGGAAGAATAAAAGGGGTAGAGTTCTCTAACATTATTTCTCAATCTTTGCATGAGCTGGAGGGAGAAATCAGGGGAGTAAGGGATGGAAGATCAGTAGATCTCTTGATGAGGTTTGCACAAGAGGATAGCCCCACTACTTCATATGATGTGTGTGAGAATTCAACTACACAATCTAGTCAAAAACATGGTAGCACACCTGATTTCTTGTCAAAGGAAGGAGGAAGAGGAGAAGCACCAAAGGAGGGATCTGTTGGTGAATGTCTCCAAGAATATGGATCTCAATCAGAGGGATTCAAAGAGCATATCAGTTTCCCGGAGTTTTGTCAACTCAAAGAAGAAAGGGCCTACAGCTACAGTGGGAGGAAATGGTGCATGCAACACACTTTGGGTAGATTCTCTCTACCTACATTTGATGGATCACCTAAAGACTTAGCCAGGTCTTGGGTAAAGAAGATTGGCACTTACTTTCAGCTGCATCAAGTATCAGAAGAAGAAGCCTTGAGACTAGCAGCATTGCATCTTCAAGGGAAGTCTTATGCTTGGTGGTTGTTTGAGTCTTCTTCCTTGAAAGGGAGGAACATCTCTTCTTATGCAAGATTCACTAGAAGACTAGTGGAAAGATTTGATGAGAGACATTTTTAGACTTCTTGGGGGGAGCAGATCAAGCCCAAGAAATCTGAATCTTTGCATGAGTTGGGAGATTCCATGGAGCCAACTCCAATCCTAAACATTGTTGAAGGGGTCGAAAATTTGCTGCACTTTGTACCAGAGGCAAAGGGCCCAATGCAGCAAGATCTCTTTGCCCAAAAGGAAGACTTGAGGATTCCTCCCTCACTAAGAAGTCAAGGCAAAGGATTTCTTGATGATGAAGCATTCTCCACTAATAGGGAGAAGGGGGAGAAAGATCAAAGGAGATCCTCCAGTGCTGTGCAAGAAGGAGGAGATCTATTTTCAAGAGGAGATGGATATGAATAAATGGCTTCCCTTAGGGGGATTCTTGCACCTTTGCAAGGAATCCCAGAGGTTCTTCCATATGGAGGATGTGAGCAACATGTGTCTTTGCTAGAAGGCAATGAGACAAAACAAAGGAGGGGTCAACAGCTGATCCACTATCTGAAAAAGGGGCAAGGGCTCCAATAAGAGGCACTCTTACACCATTAAGAGGGGTCTCCAAGTTTCATGGTACTTCCACATAGCAATCAGAGATGGATTTATGCAGTGGAAGCAGTCATGATATGTTCCCATCTATTGTTTACATGGGGATGAACCATGAGACATCATTATACTATGGTGTACCATTTGGGAGACCACCTGAATCATATTTGATGGAATATGTCTCATACATTGATGCTCCTTTCATAGATCCGAGGAAGGAAGGAGCACTAGTAGACCATGCTACAACGCTGAGAGTGTGGGGGAGTACAGAGAAAGGAAAAGTAATTTTCCTTTGACATCATTATCCATTCTCACCTCTCAAATTGCATTGAGAAGGTATGCTGCAAGAAGAGAAAATGACACCATCATGAAGCATGGGAGGCCAGATTTGAATCAGAAGACAAACTTGTTTGAAGAACACTCTTTCCTGTTGGAAGAGAGATGGTGGTCTCACATGCATGCTTTGGCCAAAACAGAGAGGCCTTGGATAGATGATAGCCTTCCATGGAAGACTAACTCCCAAGAGCTTCCTTCTTCTCTGAAGCATGTGCATGAGAAAGGAGGGCAACAAGGAAGGAATAGCAACCTTCCATCTCATACCTTTGGCATGGGAAATGACAAAAAGGAGAAGAGTGGGAGGTATGGCCTTCCAACATACACCTTGGACATGGAGGATGTTAAGGAGAAAAGTAGCAACATGGCAGCCACTTCAGTTGACATATTATCAGTGCTGTCATTATGGGGCACACTAGATCCCTATTGGGAATTCCAACAACTGGTGGAATATTCCAAGGATCTCCATACATGCATGGATTTTGTGGAGTTTCAGCAGCAATAGGACTCTAAGGGAGAATTAAATCAGCCCTCTCTTCCTCCCCTTGAAAGAGAGAGTAGATCTATACACCACTCCATTGGTGGGAGGAGAATTGTTGGTGGAGAGCATGCTCTTAATACATGTACTTTCTATTCTAACTTCATGCATCCTTACACCTTGTTTTTGCAGGCCATGAATCTAAGAAGGAGTGTTATATTTTTTCAATCTCATGGAAAATATGGGGCTACAACCATTTTTGTACTTGGCCACTCCCTTGGTGGACAAAGGGAGATCTTGTTTCATGATGGGTGCTTTCCTAAGGCACCAAACATATCTCACACATTCAGCTACAGTGAGATGACATGGGCTGCAAGTAAGTGGTGGGAAAACCACTTGCCACATCTAGATCTGATGTAGGCAGGAGATGCCCTGCATTGGTACCATATATGGAATTATGATCCACCTGCTCATGTCCCAATTTTTGTTTATATATTTTTAGTTTTGATTCCATACATGGATGATGTACTTGTCTTATTTTTGGGATTGTATGGAGGGAGGATAGGAGGCATGTGTGTACCACATGGGATGGAGGCTCTCTTTGTATGCTTTTCTACATATTTATGGAGAGTAGGGGTTCAGCCATGTTTTTTTCAATGGCATTCTTGACACCTTATGGGATGGATCATGAACATCTCATAATGATGTTGGAGAGACAACTCATGGGAGGATGGATTGGTGAACACTCAGCTTATTCAGAAAGCTTGATCTTTGATGATGTCACCAATGGAGGAGAAGTCTTGCAACACTCACCTTATCAGTTGCTTAAGGACAAGCAACATTTTGGAGGGGAGGACTGTAATATTCCCATTTAGCCCAAGGTAATGAGAATATCTTATTTTGCCTTATTTTATCTTGCATTTCATTTTTATGAATAAAATATGAAGGAGGACATGTAAAACTCCTAAAAACCATGAATAAATCAATGCCTATGTAAACAAAGACATATCTGGGCCATGTAAATAATCTCTTGCAGGTGTGAATGGGCTTAAAGCACAATACTGGGTCAACCTTGACCAAAATCAATAGCACAGTCTAGGTGTAATGAACCTCATGGATACACAGTGCAGTTCTAGATGGAGGCTCCACATCTGAAAGGGGTTAACTCATTGAGGTGGTTTAGGGTTTGAGAGGGCTTTCATCCTATAAAAGAAGGAGGAGGACAACAACAGAAGGTTGTTGATGTTATTATTTTCTAAAAGTTTTGTCTGTTGAGACGCACCTCTGTTGGGGTTTCCTGTTTAGGAACTCCCACCTCCTTCCTTGAGTAGCTCTTGGAGGAGCCTTTTTTGTCTAGTCCACTATCCAACATTTGGCCAAGCCGCATCTTGCATCTACAGTGCAGTTCTGCTTAGGATTGGGTTGTCTATGTGAGCTGCAACAAGTGGAACTCTAGATCTGCAAAGATCTAGCTTGTATTGGAACCTCTTCTCAGTGAGTGTGTCTTTTAACCTCCTGGAAGAGTGCATCCATTGTTGAGCTTCAGTTTTGCATCTTGGCATCAGGCCAACTCAGTTAATCAAGCTGTAGCACAGTCTCCCTTGAGGAACTACGTTATTTTCATGGAGATAAGATCTCTTCAGATCTAACTCATTTTAGTGCTCTTTCTCAGTGGAGGAGGCCTCTACTCTATTGGAGGAAGGGTATTGGAGTGCATGAGCCTCAGTTCTGATCTTGGCATGGGGCCATCAGCTGTTTAACCCCTACAGCACAATTTCTACTCCAGATCTATGTTATTCTTGTAGGAGGTGTTGCAGGGAGTTTGGGTGCATCAATGGGAGAGCTGGGTTTGGAGTGTTGAGGATCCACTCTTCACATTGGAGATTTGTGGGAAGAGATCTATGCATTGTGCTTTTTAGATCTGATCTGAATAATCTAAATTCTTTATTAATCCTGAATATTTCTGCAAATCTTCTTTCTTAGATCTCAAATCTACTACTCATGCTTGGTGCAAACCCCGAAATTCCAAGGGTGTCTGAAAGAGGAGCTTTTCTAGTGCATGGATCTGATATAGATCTAACATTTTATGCATAGATCTACTCTAGATCTAACATGTAACATACAATATTTCTGCTCAATAAGAATAATGTTGTCTAGGCAGCTTTTTGTCAAACATATGGTTGTAGCCCTCTTTTGAGGAGATTTCTTCTATCTGTGCCTTGTATTTTCAGCTATGTACTTGATGGATTGAATTGTAAACTTATTTGCTGCTGTGAATACTATTGAGACATATTTTATGAGCCTCCTATCACTTCTCTGTAGAAACTGCGTTATTTCCTAAGCAAAATTCTTTGTTATTGCTGGAGTCTCTCTTTGAGGCATTTCTGAAGACAACTAGCTGTGGGATGTCTATCTAACCCACCTAGGAGGATTTCTTTCTAATGCCCACTTGGATTTAGGACTTAGATACTCATATCTAAGGGATCCAAGTGCTGGATTTCATTTCTGTAGCAGCCATTACTGGAAAATGCGTTTTCCAGTCATGCCTTGCTAGCTGTTCCAGATTCGGAATATTACAAGGCCCTTGCCTCGCAATTTGAGCTTGAATTCTCATTGATCGCATTCATGGTGTCTAGTGAATTGGGATCTTTGTGGTATTTGGATAGTGTCACTTCCTTTCACATGACGGGAGATATGGAACTTTTTAGTGACTTGGAGGCGAAAGATCTCCAGATGCATATTGATATGGGCGACGATGGACGGTACAGTGCTACCTGGATTGGTACCATTACCTTTCAGAGGGAGTCACGTAAACCATTTCAATTAAAAAATGTGATGCATGTACTAAGTCTGAAGAAAAATTTGGTCTCAGTCGCGATGTTGGAGGATAGAGGCTATGACATTGTTTTTAGTAATGGAAAATATTTCCTGCAACATATAACAACGGGTCAAGCCAAGAGGATAGGGATTTGAGTTAAGAATCTCTACAAGCTAGAGGTAGATGGATGCCAAAAAATGATGGGCAAGGCAGATCAAGTGGTGAGCTGGGATGAGGGCGAATTATGGCACAAGAAATTGGGCCATTTTCACCATGGAGCCTTGAAAGTCATGCAGTATATTTCTACTGGTCTTCCCAGGGGTACATTATGGGTGAAACACAAGCAATGTTGCGTGACCAAGGCCTACTAATGCATTTGTGGGTGGAAGCATTCAATACAGGGGTACATGTGCAAGACCATTCTCCTCATAGAGTACTTAGCATGAGTACACCTGAAGAGGCTTTCACTGGTAAGAAACTTGATGTTTCAAACTTTAAGATTTTTGGCTCATCTATTTATGTGCATATGACCAAGGACGCCAAGAAGAAGCTGGAACCAAAAAATGAGGTTAGGATTTTTGTGGGATATAATGAAACACCCCATAATTATCGTGTGTATTTGCCAAACAACAGAATGACTATTGTGTGACGAGATATCAAATTTTATGAGGAGAAAGCCATGTGGTTGTCCCTTGAGAGGGAGGTGGACTTGCATGTAGAGGAGGAACTGTTGGTTCCCAAGGATGAGTCTCAACATGTGGATCAGCCACATGAGGAGGTTCATGGAGTGGAAGAAAACACTCATGCAAAGCCATCCATCAGAAATGGCAGAAGGTGCACCACGGACGCTGATAGGATGAGAATTGATGTTGCACATACTGTAGGAGCCCCTACTTCTCAACGTAGACAGAGACAGTCTCCTAACCGATTTACTGGATACATGGCTCTTATGATCAAATGTATTGTGACTAAACCATTTTCCTTTCAGGAAGCAGTGTAGCAGCCAACTTGGGTTGATACAATGGTGGAGGATTATGACTCCATTGTCAAGAATAGTGCATGGGAGATAGTCCCAAGACCGGTAGAAAAATCAGTGGTTGGATCGAGATGGATCTACAAGGTAAAGAAAGTTGTTGATGGGAGTGTGGAGAAATAGAAGGCTAGATTTTTGGCCCAGGGTTTCTCACAGATCAAGGGGATAGATTATGATGAGACTTTTTTACCTGCCGCAAGGTACTCTTACATAAGACCCATCCTTGCACTCTCAGCGTAGATGGGCTGGCGCATTCATCAGATGGATGTGAAAACTGCGTTTCTAAATGGGATCATTGAGGAAGAGGTGTACATAGAGTAGCCTGAAGGTTTCGAAGTATTCATTAGTGAGTCGCATGTGTGCAGACTCAAAAGAGAGTTGTATGGGCCAAAGCAAGCACCTCGTGCTTGGTACACTTGGATAGATAGCTATTTCACCAGACTGGGCTTCAAAAAAAGTGAAGCAGATGCAAACCTATACCAGATTTTGGTTGAGGTAAGCTATTGATCATTGTTCTTTATGTTTATGATCTAATTTTGACTGGTGATGAGAAGCTGATACACTCATGCAAGGAGGATCTTGCAAGGGAGTTCGAAATGAAGGACATGGGACTCCTTCATTATTTCCTTAGATTGGAAATATGGCAGCGGGATGGTGAAATTTTTGTGTCTCAAGGAAAGTATGCAAAGGAGATATTGGGTAAGTTTAACATGGAGTGCTGCAAACCCATGGATACTCCTCTTCCAGGAAATTGGAGGAAAGAGGATGCTACTTCTAGAGAGGTAGTGGATGCTATTGTCTATTGAGAGTTAGTGGGTTTGCTAATGTATTTGGTGAACACAAGACCAGACATTTGCTACGTAGTTAACCAGCTGAGTCAAGCTATGGTTAAGCCTACCAAGATCTTTTGGAAGGCGTGGAAGCATGTCCAGAGATACTTGAGGGGAACATCATGGTATGGTCTATGGTACAGATGAATGGATGGAGTGAAGCTACATGGCTTCATGGATGCAGATTGGGCTGGCAGTCCATCAGACATAAAGAGCACATCAAGGGGGATCTTTAGCATTGGATCGACAAAATTTTCCTGGTATAGTAGGAAACAACAATCCGTGGCACTCTGTTCAGCGAAAATGGAATATATGGCAGCAAGTCAAGCTGCATGTGAGGATATCTGGATGAGAAAGATCTTGGTTGGTTTGTTTGGTTCTCAGATGGATCCGACAGTCATTCATTGTGATAATTAGAGCTGCATTAAACTCTCGATTAATCTTGTGTTTCATGATAGGTCCAAGCATATAGATATCTGGTACCATAATCTCATAGATTGTGTGCAGAGAATGATCATGTTGCTTCAGTACATTCCCATGGAAGATCACGATGTAGATATTCTGACAAAGGCGCTCTCTAGTAGAAAATTCAAATACCATAGAGACAAGATCGGGGTGAAGGATAATCCCTTTCCTATTGAGAGGGAGTGTTGAGATCAGCACCCATGCCTAGTGCATTAAGCACCTAGTTGCATTCAACACCCACACTAGGGTGGGGCCCACAGTTCTATTTTTGGGTGCATGTCTATTTTGGTTATCCCTTAATTAAGATGGAAATTAAACTGTAATCTATTATCAATGTGGACTTGAATGAGTTAACTGAAAGTGATAAATTCAGTTAGCTGGTGGATTTAGAGTTAGAGATTGTTGGTGAGGCATGCAGAGTAATTCTAGTTGTAACAGAGTTTGAAGTGTAATGGTGCATGAGTTGGTGCAAGTTGTAAATTAGTTTAACTCAGTTAAGTGAGTTAAACTCAGTTGTGCTAGTTGTATCTGAAGATACACTAGTGAGAGATTCAGTGAATTAAATATTAATTAATTCACAATCAGTGATCTCACATGTAACTAAGGATTTACTATTATTAGCTGCATGCATGTCAGAGCTAGTTGATGTAATATTCCCACTTAGCCCAAGCTAATGGGAATATTCAATTTTTCTTTGTCTCGTATTTGATTTTCATGTTGATAAATAAAATGTAAAGGAGGATATGTAAAACTCCTAAAACATCAAAATAAATCAATGCCCAATGTAAACAAGGCTAAATTTGGGCCATTTTATAAAACACACTTGAGTGTGAAAGAGGTTGATCACTTGACCAAGTCAACCATGACCATATCTACAACACAGTCTAGATGCATTGAACCTCCTTGAGGCACAACACAGTTTTAGATGGAGGCTCTAGATGCGAATGGAGCTAAATTGATGAAGTGGTTTAGGGTTTAACAAGACTCCTATCTTATAAAAGGAAGAGGAGAGCAGCATGAGAGGGGTTGTTGTTGAAGATATAATTTTAGAAGAATTTTTCTGCTTAGACATTTCTCATTCTCTAGCTATTTAGCTGAGAATAGTGCTGCTTAGCACTTGGGTGTTCCTGAGCGGGAATCCCACCTCCTTCCTAGAGCAGCTCTTGGAGGAGTTTTTATTGTCTTTGTACACTATTAGGCTTGGGAAAAGCTTCACCTTACACCTACAACGCTGATCCTGTTGAGGGTTGGGTTGTCCTTTTGAGTTGCAACAAGTGGGAGATAGATCTTCTTAAATCTATGCATATCCAGCCTCTCTTTTCACTGGGAAAGTCTGCTATCCCATTGGAAAGAGTGTCCTAGATGATCAGAGCTTCAGATCCAAAACTTGGCATCAGGCCAAATCATTCTCAGAGCCTACATCGCATTTTCTATCCCTGAACTACATTATTTTCAAGTTTGCAGTTGCAGGGTGTTTTGTTTGCATTTTGGAGGAGAGATCTCCAGTGTTAGGATTCTTCCTCTCACTGTGGTGATCCATGGATTGGCCACATGTTTGTCTCAGATCTAATTTGATATTATATTATATGATTCGGGAATTTCTAAATATTTCTACAGATCTGCAACTCTAGATCTCAGATATACTCTCTGTGCCTCATGTTTTGCACAAAACCCCAAGGGGAATTTATAGATGAGCTTTTATTGTACATAGATCTGAATTAGATATATATTTTTATGTACATATCTACTCTAGTTCTTAGCTATATTATATTTTTTCTTCAGCCCCAATAAAATAACGCTGTTGAGTTTATGCAGACTTTTCTGTGGCTGTAGCACCTCATTTCTGAGGGTTTATTTCTGTTTAAGTCTTGTAATTTTCTTTGTACATTGTATGGGCTATAATATAAATCTGATTTTCTATTGTACACATGATATGTGAGCCTCCATACTGATCTACTACAAGTATTGGGCTGAACTGCGTTATTTTCCAGCAGTGTTCCTTGTATTGCTGCAGTCCCCTCTTTGGGCAGTTTTCAAGCCCTCCCAGGTGTGGGAGATCTGTTTAACCCACCTAGAAAGGATTTTTTTTTATCTCCTCTTGGATTTAGGTCTTAGATACTCAAATGTAAGGGATCCAAGAGATTATTCTAAGATCTATAGTAGCCATTCCTGAAAAATGCATTTTTCAGGCATGCCTTGCTAGCAGTCCCGATTTTGGGATACTACAGTGGCATACGAGAAACCTTCTTGGCTCAGCTTGTGAGATTCAAGCATTATGGAGTCCTCTCATGAGGAGGAGTAAATCTGCAAGAAGAATTAGAGCAAACCCTTTTTTTCTGGAAAGAAGAGGTTCACAAAACTTCTATCTCAAGTTCTGCAGGGAATCAATAAGGACATCAAATAAATGAGGAGGGAAAAGCATGGAGATCCCTCAAGTAGATCTACAAGATATAGACATGAGGAAGGTTCTAAGTCCCGATCTCATGGATATGAGCACTCAGCCATATCATCAAATCTACAACGTTCTGTCAGCAGCTTCTTCATGAAGAGGAAGGAAGGAGATGTGCCAAAGAGAGAGAATCACTTGAGCTTCCAAGGATCTTGCAAGATCAAGGAAGAGAAGGCTGAGGATGATAATTCAGTCATGAGCAAAGCACATCTAAGACCTCATGAAGAGGGAGATGGAGAATTTTCTCCAAAGGGAGAAACTCTTGCACTCTTGCGAGGAGTTCCAAGGAATCTTACATATGGAGATTGTGGCACAATCCTTGTGCAGCCTGTGCCATCATCCTCAAAGGGCGAGATCTTGAATATAGAAGAATGAAAAGAGGAGGGCAAGAATCACATGATGAGGAGCACATACCCCTCTCTGTTTCAGAAGTTTGATGCACAAAGAAGGCATGAGGATCTATGCAATGAAGGCAAGGACAAGTCAGTCCATACATCTATGTATCCTGCTCTATGCCTTGATGTCTCTTTGCTTGGAGGCATTCCACCAGGGAGACCCCCTGATTGGGAGAAATCCAAAGTGTTCTCTCAACTATATGCAACAACAACATATCTATCTAAAGAGGGAACCTTGAGAGGATCTATTACAGCGCTGAGAATCATGGATGGGGAGCTAAGAAATTTTCTGAAATTGACTTTGCTATCCTCCATTCATCTATTTTCACTGGAAAGAAGAGATTCAGAAATCTATGTTGAAATGAGCATGGTATCATAAGGCCACTCCATAGCCTTGGATCAGAAAAACATACTCCAATATATAATGAAAATTTCTACATATGACAAGAAGGTATTTCCATTCTTGTATGCAGGAGAAAAACTATGGAGGTTTTGGAGGAGGAGGACCTTTGACTCTCCTAAACTTCAATCTTGTCTTGAGCAAGATCAACTGCAAGAAAGGCAACAAAAGAAAGTTGGGAATGCTCCAACATGTGACTTTGAAATCAAGCATGTCAAGGATGAGAGCCATCATATGCAAAATGCTTCATTTCAGACTACTACAACATTGTCAATGTTGGGAAGCCTAGATCCTTATTGGGAGTCCCTACTCTTGATGGAATATTCCAAGGACCTCTTCACATGTAAGGTTCTTGATGAGAAAATTATAGATAGGAGGTATAAAGTAGTTAATGGAGTCATTTATTCCTATGATAAGATCTACTTATCTAAAAAATCCAAACTCAAGGACAAACTACTTAATGCAACCTATGAGATCTTGATATGAGGAAGTGCATGGATCATTTTCTGGTTGAGGAGGAACATAGCTCGTGGGAGAAGACATCATCAACACCTCCTTATTCATTGAGTGTGAGAGGGGACTCATCCATGAGTTACCTCACTAGTGTAAGAAAAGTATATGGAGGAACTTGAATCTCTGAATATCATGATGTATCTACTGTATGCTTGTATTTTTCTAACACTCATGTGCAGGGCTTTGCTCCAAGTGGGAGCATTATTTCTGATGGGTTTCATACTTGGGGCTATGAACAATGATGATTTTGGCCATTCCTTGAAGGGTCTGGGAGATATGATATACTCTTCATGGTGTGATTTATTTACCCCAACTATTATGCACTTTCTCCAAGCATGTAAGAAGGTTGGGGCAGCAAATAGGTGTTGGGGAAAACACTTGTCATATCATATTCTAAGGCAGTTAGGAGTAAAACTGCACTGGTTGCACTTGAGGGACCATTTTCCTTCTCCGTTATTTCATATGGTAGCTAGCATGATTCTCATTATGATTCCATATGCTGAAATTGTTTTTGTCTTTGTTTGGAACATGGATGGAGGGGAGACACATTGGTTGGATGTGTCCTTTGGGAAAGGAGCTTCCCACACTATTTGCACTACATGCTTCAAGGGTAGCATGGGGTATTATATGGCCACTATGGTATACCACTTGTTTCTTTGTAAGGTGAGCGATATGTGTTGTTTGGGGCATGCCTCTCATATGTATTTGGGGGGAGTTTTTCTATGAATTACCGAGCTGGAAGGTGATTCGTTTTATTTGGATGATAGCATAGAGGTGGGAGACCTTCATTGATGATGAAATTCCCCATGACTGTCATCACTTCTATCTTGAGGAGGCCATGGATCAGCAAGAAGGTTTCCACATAGACATTCCATTCTTTCATGAGGAAGGCCATTGGGTTCACACTTGGGAGGAACCATTGGGAGATGAAATTTTTGCAGAAATTTTGAAGCAATGGTGGAGACTATTGGATGAGGAGGCCACAAGAGAAGGAGGGGAGATTTTGCAGCACTCACCTTATCAGTTTCTTGAGGACAAGCAACATTTTGGAGGGGAGGATTGTAATATTCCCACTTAGCCCAAGGTAATGGGAATATTCAATTTTTCTTTGTCTTGTATTTGATTTTCGTGTTGATAAATAAAATGTAAAGGAGGACATGTAAAACTCATAAAACATCAAAATAAATCAATGCCCAACGTAAACAAGGCTAAATCTGGGCCATTTTATAAAACACACTTGAGTGTGAAAGAGGTTTATCACTTGACCAATTCAACCATGACCATATCTACAACACAGTCTAGGTGCATTGAACCCCCTCGAGGCACAACCCAGTTCTAGATGGAGGCTCTACATGTGAATGGAGCTAAACTGATGAAGTGGTTTAGGGTTTTAAAAGAATTCTATCTTATAAAAGGAAGAGGAGAGAAACATGAGAGGGGTTGTTGTTGAAGATATTATTTCAGAAGAATTTTTCTGCTTAGACATTTCTCATTCTCTAGCTATTTAGCTGAGAAGAGTGCTGCTTAGCACTTGGGTGTTCCTGAGCAGGAATCCCACCTCCTTCCTAGAGTGGCTCTTGGAGGAGTTTTTCTTGTCTTTTCAACTATTAGGCTTGGACCAAGCTTCACCTTACACCTACAGCACTAATCCTGTTGAGGGTTGGGTTGTCCTTGTGATTTGCAGCAAGTGGGAGATAGAACTTCTCAGATCTATGTATATCTAGCCTCTCTTTTTACTGGGAAAGTCTGTTATCCCATTGGAAAAAGTGTTCTAGATCATCAAATATTTAGATCCAGACCTTGGCATTAGGAAAAATCATTCTCAGAGCTTACAACGCAATTTATATCCCTGAACTACGTTATTTTCAAGTTTGCAGTTGCAGGGTTTTTTGTCTGCATTTTGGAGGAGAGATCTCCTGTGTTAGGATTCTTCCTCTCACTGTGGTGATCCATGGATTGGCCACCCAATACATGTTTTTTTCACATCTGATCTAATATTCTATTACATGATTCAGGAATTTCTGAATATTTCTGAAGATCTGTAGCTCTAGATCTCAGATCTACTCTCTGTGCCTCATGTTTTGCACAAAACCCCAAGGGGAATGTATAGATGATATTTTCTTGTACAAAGATCTGAATTATATCTATATTTTTGTGTACATATCTACTCTAGATCTAAGCTATATTATATTGGTGCTTCAGCCCCAATAAAATAATGTTTTTGCGTTTATGCAGACTTTTTTGTGGCTGTAGCACCTCATTTCTGAGGGTTTATTTATGTTTAAGTCTTCTACTTTCCTTTGTACACTGTATGGGCTGTAATATAAATCTGATTTTCTGTTGTACACATGATATGTGAGCCTCCATACTGATCTAATACAAATACTGGGCTAAACTGCATTATTTTCTAGCAGTGTTCTTTGTCTTGCTGCAGTCCCCTCTTTGGGCAGTTTTCAAGCCTTGCTAGGTGTGGGAGATCTGTTTAACCCACCTAGAAAGATTTGTTTCTGATCTCCTCTTGGATTTAGGTCTTAGATACTTAGATATAAGGGATCTAAGGGCTGATTCTAAGAGATGTAGTAGACATTCCTAAAAAAATGTGTTTTTCAAGCATGCCTTGCTAGCAGTCACGATTTTGGGATACTACAGTGGTATCAGAGCAACCTTCTTGGCTCAGCCTATGAGCTTCAAGCATTATGGAGTCTTCTCATGAGGAGGAGGAGATCTGTAAGAATAATTAGAGGAAACCCTTATTTTCTAGAGAGAAGAGATTCATAAAAATTCTATCTCAAGTTCTACGGGGAACTAGCAAGGACATCAAAGAAATGAGGAGGGAAAAACATGGAGATCCCTCAAGAAAATATACAAGATCTATATATGAGGAAGGTTCTAAGTCCTGATCTCATGAATATGAGCACTCAGCCACATCATCAAATCTACAACGTTATGTCAGCAACTTCTTCATGAAGAGGAAGGAAGGATATGTGCCAAAGAGAGAGAATCACTTGAGCTTCCAAGAATCTTGCAAGATCAAGGAAGAGAAGGTTGAGGATGATAATACAGTCATGATGAGAGCACATCTAAGACCTCATGAAGAGGGAGATAGAGCATTTTCTCCAAAGGGAGAAACTCTTGCACTCTTGCAAGGAGTTCCAAGGAATCTCACATATGGAGATTGTGGCACAATCCTTGTGCAGCCTGTGCCATCATCCTCAAAGGGTGAGATCTTGAAGATAGAATAAGTAAAAGAGGAGGGAAAGCATCACAAGATGAGGAGCACATACCCCTCTCTGTTTCAAAATTTTGATACACAAAGAAGGCATGAGGATCTATGCAATGAAGGCAAGGACAAGTCAGTCCATACATCTATGTATCCTACTCTATGCCTTGATGTCTCTTTGCATGGAGGAATTCCACCAGGGAGACCCCTTGAATGGGAGAAATCCAAAGTTTTCTCTCAACTATATGCAGCAGCAACATATCTATCTAAAGAGGGAACATTGAGAGGAGCTATTACGGCGCTGAGAATCATTGATGGGGAGCTAAGCAATTTTATGAAATTGACTTTGCTATCCTCCATTCATCTATTTGCGCTAGAAAGAAGAGATTCAAAAATCTGTGTTTACATGAGCATGGTATCAGAAGGCCACTCCATAGCCTTGGAGTAGAAAAAGGTACTCCAATATATAATGAAAATTTCTGAATATGACAAGAAGGTATTTCCATTCTTGTATGCAGGAGCAAAACTATGGAAGTTTTGGAGGAGGAGGACCTTTGACTCTCCTAAACTTCAATATTGTCTTGAGAAAGATCAGCTGCAACAAAGGAAGAAAAAGAAGGTTGAGAATACTCCAACATGTGACTTTTACATCAAGCATGTCAAGGAGGAGAGCCATCATATGACAGATGCTTCATTTCAGACTACTACAATGCTGTCAATGTTGGGAAGCCTAGATCCTTATTGGGAGTCCCTACTCTTGATGGATTATTCCAAGGACCTCTTCATATGTAAGGTTCTTGATGAGAAAATGATAGATAGGAGGTATAAAGTAGTTAATGGAGTCATTTATTCCTATGATTAGATCGACTTATCTAAAAAATTAAAACTCAAGGACAAACTACTTAATGCAACCTATGAGATCTTGATTTCTAAACCCACTAGCTTCATTACAACATGCCATACTTTATTGGAGGGATTCATGTGGGAATATTTCAATAAGGAGATGCACTCTCATATGAGGAAGTGCATGGATCATTTTCTGGTTGAGGAGGAACATAGCTCATGGGAGAAGACATCATCAACACCTCCTTATTCATTGAGTGTGAGAGGGGACTCATCCATAAGTTACCTCACTAATGTAAGACAAGTATATGGAGGAAATTGCATCTCTAAATATCATGATGTATCTACTATATCCTTGTATTTTTCTAACACTCATGTGCAGGGCTTTGCTCCAAGTGGGAGCATTATTTCTGATGGGTTTCATAGGCCACTTGGGGCTATGAACAATGATGATTTTGGCCATTCCTTGAAGGGTCTGGGAGAGATGATATACTATTCATGGTGTGATTTATTTACCCCAACTATTATGCACTTTCTCCAAGCATGCAAGAAGGTTGGGGCAGCAAATAGGTGTTGGGGAAAACACTTGTCATATCATATTCTAAGGAAGTTAGGAGTAAAACTGCACTGGTTGCACCTAAGGGACCATTTTCCTTCTCCGTTATTTCATATGGTAGCTAGCATGACTCTCATTATGATTCCATATGCTGAATTTTTTTTTGTCTTTGTTTGGAACATGGATGGAGGGGAGACACATTGGTTGAATGTGTCCTTTGGGAAAGGAGCTTCCCACACTATTTGCACTACATGCTTCAAGGGGAGCATGGGATATTATATGGCCACTATGGTAGACCACTTGTTTCTTTGTAATATGAGCCATATGTTTGTTTGGGGCATGCCTCTCATATGTATTGGAGGGGATTTTTTCTATGAATTACCGAGCTGGAAGGTGACTCATTTTATTTGGATGATAGCATGGAGGTGGGAGACCTTCATTGATGAGGAAATTCCCAATGACTGTCATCACTTCTATATTGAGGAGGCCATGGATCAGCAAGAAGGTTTCCACATAGACCTTCCATTCTTTCGTGAGGAAGGCCATTGGGTTTATTCACCAAAGGCCAACTTGCACACTTGGGAGGAACCATTGGGAGATGAAATTTTTGTATAAATTCTAAAGCAATGGTGGAGACTATTGGATGAGGATGCCACAAGAGAAGGAGGGGAGATTTTGCAGCACTCACCTTATCAGTTGCTTGAGGACAAGCAACATTTTGGAGGGGAGGACTGTAATATTCCCACTTAGCCCAAGCTAATGGGAATATTCAATTTTGATTTGTCTTGTATTTGATTTTCATGTTGATAAATAAAATGTAAAGGAGGACATGTAAAACTCCTAAAACATCAAAATAAATCAATGCCCAATGTAAACAGCGCTAAATATGGGCCATTTTATAAAACACACTTGAGTGTGAAAGAGGTTGATCACTTGACCAAGTCAACCATGACCATATATATAGCGTAGTCTATATGCATTGAACCTCCTTGAGGCACAGTGCAGTTCTAGATGGAGGCTCTACATGTGAATGGAGTTAAATTGATGAAGTGGTTTAGGGTTTGACAAGACTCCTATCTTATAAAAGGAAGAGGAGAGCAGCATGAGAGGGGTTGTTGTTGAATATATCATTTCAGAAGAGTTTGTCTGCTTAGAAGTTTCTCATTCTCTAGATGTTTAGCTGAGAATAGTGCTGCTTAGCACTTGCGTGTTCCTGAGCGGGAATCCCACCTGCTTCCTAGAGCAGCTCTTGGAGGAGTTTTTCTTGTCTTGTCCACTATCAGGCTTGGGTCAATCTTCATCTTACACGTACAGTGCTGATCCTGTTGAGGGTTGGGTTCTCCTTGTGAGTTGCAGCAAGTGGGAGATAGTTCTTCTCAGATCTATGCATATCTAGCCTCTCTTTTCACTGGGAAAGTCTTCTATCCCATTGGCAAGAGTGTCCTAGATCATTAGAGCTTCAGATCCAGACCTTGGCATCAGGCCAAATAATTTTCAGAGCCTACAGCACAGTTTCTATTCCTGAAATACGTTATTTGCAAGTTTGTAGTTGCAGGGTGTTTTGTTTGCATTTTGGAGGAGAGATCTCCGATGTTAGGATTCTTCCTCTCATTGTGGTGATCCCTGGATTGGCCACCCAATCCATGTTTGTTTCATATATGATATGCTATTCTATTATATGATTCAGGAATTTATGAATATTTCTGAAGATCTGCAACTCTAGATCTTAGATCTACTCTCTGTGCCTCATGTTTTGCACAAAACCCCAAAGGGAATGTATAGATGAGATTTTGTTGTGCACAAATCTGAATTAGATCTATATTTTTATGTACATATCTGCTCTAGGTCTGAGCTATATTATATTGCTGCTTCATCCCCAATAAAATAACGCTGTTGAGTTTATGCAGACTTTTCTGTGGCTGGAGCACCTCATTTCTAAGGGTTTATTTCTGTTTAAGTCTTCTACTTTCCTTTGTACACTGTATGGGCTGTAATATAAATCTGATTTTATTTTGTACACATGATATGTGATCCTCCATACTGATCTACTGCAAGTACTGGGATGAACTACATTATTTTCCAGCAGTGTTCTTTGTATTGTTGCAGTCGCCTCTTTAGGAAGTTTTCAAGCCCTCCTAGGTGTGGGAGATCTGTTTAACCCACCTAGAAAAATGTGTTTTTCAGGCATGCCTTTCTGGCAGTCCCGATTTTGGGATACTACAATGGTATCAGAGAAACCTTCTTGGTTCAGCCTGTGAGCTTTAAGAATTATGGAGTCTTCTCATGAGGAGGATGAGATCTTCAAGAAGAATTAGAGAAAACCCTTTTTTCCTGGAGAGAAGAGGTTCACAAAAATTCTATCTCAAGTTCTACGGGGAATCAGCAAGGACATCAAAGAAATGAGGAGGGAAAAGCATGGAGATCCCTCAATCAGATCTACAAGATCTATACATGAGGAAGGTTCTAATTTCTCATCTCATTTATATGAGCACTCAGCCATATCATAAAATCTGCAACGTTCTGTCAACAACTTCTTCATGAAGAGGAAGGAAGGAGATGTGCCAAAGAGAGAGAATCACTTGAGCTTCCAAGGATCTTGCAAGATCAAGGAAGAGAAGGCTGAGGATGATACGTAGTCATGACAAGAGCACATCTAAGACCTCATGAAGAGGGATATGGAGCATTTTCTCCAAAGGGAGAAACTCTTGCACTCTTGCAAGGGGTTCCAAGGAATCTCACATATGGATATTTTGGCACAATCCTTTCGCAGCCTCTACCATCATCCTCAAAGGGTGAGATCTTGAATATAGAAGAAGGAAATAGGAGGGCAAGCATCACATGTTGAGGATCACATACCCCTCTCTATTTTAGAAGTTTGATGCACAAATAAGGCATGAGGATCTATGCAATGAAGGCAAGGACAAGTCAGTCCATACATCTATGTATCCTACTCTGTGCCTTAATGTCTCTTTGCATGGAGGCATTCCACCAGGGAGACCCCCTAATTGGGAGAAAGCCAAAGCTTTCCCTCAACTATATGCAAAAAAAACATATCTATCTAAAGAGGGAACCTTGAGAGGAGCTATTACAGCACTGAGAATCATTGATGGGGAGCTAAGAAATTTTCTGAAATTGACTTTGCTATCCTCCATTCATCTATTTGCGCTAGAAAGAAGAGATTCAGAAATTTGTGTTGACATGAGCATGGTATCAGAAGGCCACTCCATAGCCTTGGAGCAGCAAAAGATACTGCAATATATAGTGAAAATTTCTGAATATGAAAAGAAGGTATTTCCATTCTTGTATGTAGGAGAAAAACTGTGGAAGTTTTGGAGGAGAATGACCTTTGACTCCACTAAACTTCAATCTTGTCTTGAGAAAGATTAGCTGCAAGAAAGGCAGCAAAAGAAAGTTGGGAATACTCCAACATGTGACTTTTACATCAAGCATGTCAAGGAGGAGAGCCATCATATGTCAGATGCTTCATTTCAGACTACTACAACGCTGTCAATGTTGGGAAGCCTAGATTCTTATTGGGAGTCCCTACTCTTGATGGAATATTCCAAGGAACGCTTCACATGTAAGGTTCTTGATGAGAAAATGATAGATAGGAGGTATAAAGTAGTTAATGGAGTCATTTATTCCTATGATCATATCTACTTATCTAAAAACTCCAAACTCTAGGAAAAACTACTTAATGCAACCTATGAGATCTTGGTATGTGTTGGTATGTCAAATGCACTGAAAACCATTGATTGAAGATTAGAATGCGTGCTTAGGTGTTGAATTGGCTTCAAATTGTGCATTGTATATTTTCAAAGCATTTTAACCATGTATATGTCTTGAACCATTATGATGAAGGCCACGTAATTTTGGTTGAGTAGTGCATTTGTTCATGAGTTTGGTTCCATTTAAGGTTACTATGGGCAGTTTTTAATGTTGTTGGAGTTGATTCATGCGCATGAGGTGGCAACATTTAAAAAATAAGAAGTTTCTTTAAGAAATAACCTCCATGACCTTCAATATTATGGTGTGACCTTGAAGGAATAAATACCAATTTTTTGTTATTTTGTGGTCCAAGTTAAGAGTGGCATTTAGGTTTGTCGTGATATTGTTTACCGTGCCTTGAATTATAAAGGAGTCTTTAAATATTAATGGGATTATCCTTATTTTGAGTGGATCTAAGTGGATTTTCCTCTTATTATTGGGCACATTTATATTGAAGAATATTACATTACTAGTTATCCGTTTTTATAAGTACCTTTTGGTCATTTGCTGACTTTAGTTGTTTGAATAATGGTGAAATTCATGAATTATTATAGTCATTAAGCACTCTAATCATAAATTCTGTTGAAAGCATAGTTAAAGTAAAAAATGACACTATTTATGATATTCAAACCTATCTGCAAAATGCATAAGAAAACATTGAATTTTTGTAGCTTGAATCACATCTACAACAAGAGGAGTTATAGGAGTGTAGTCATAATTATAAACTTGTCTTTGTTCAGGAAAATCCTCTCTTTGAGACTAAGACAAAATCCTATCAACTGCAAAAAACTAATCAGATCAATAAGGTTGAGGTTGAGGCAATGACTAGAGCAACAGTTGATTTGCATGCACAAGCAGAAATTCAATTTGCACTTCCCCAGCCCATCATTATACCTTGGGAACAGATTTTGAGCAATAAGCAAAGAAAAGGTCTTGGATATGACAAGGAGGTGTCCTTTCATACTCTGGATTTTTCAAAGCCCATCAAATTTCAGAGTGCAAGATTTCTTCATGAGAGTTCACCTTCACCTGTTCCAAACCCTGCTCCTCCACGACAATAGATTATGTAATTCCAACATTGTGAGAAAGATGGCCATGTGAAATATCATTTTTTTGATCTTCACCCATGCAATAATTTTGGTCAGTGTTAGTATCCTATAAATCATAGGATCTCAAGCTGACTGGATACTTCATTTTTCTTGCAAGGTTTTTATTATTGAAAGGATTTTCAAAATTCAAATGATTTCACATAAAAGAAAAAAGGAAGAAAAGGAAGAAAAGAGGGTATAAAAATAGAAAAAAATAGGAAAAATTAAAAGAGAAAAAAAGGAAAAAAGAAAGAAGAACCCCAAAAAGAAATAAAGCTGAAAGCACTGCAAGTTCAAATGCCACTACTTGTTAGTTATGTTAGTCCAGTCATACAGTTTAATCATGATTGGACAATTTCTCAATTTCTGTTTATAGGTTAGAGAATAAATATTTTCCAAAACGTTTAATCTTGGCTTATCAGTAGATAGTTAGAAAATGAGATTGGCTCAACAGTTTAAGATGAGACGATGGCTGAAATAAGGATAGGTGTTAGGATAGAAAATTCAAAAGAAAAAGGGTTTAAGGGCTTGCTAGTCCAAATTCACCCTAAAAATAAGAAAAATGTTAGATGAGTAGCTTTGGGTAGATAGATAGTTTGAAGAGGAAGAATGGAAGGTCAATGTGAAGACAATTTCACCAAGATACAACATCTGAGTTTCATTTTTTATTTTCTATAAGGAGGAATCCAAGAAAGGGATTGCTTATTTCTCAAAAGATGGGAAAGGGGAAATGTTTTAAAGGTCTCATTTCAATGTCGTCCAGACATACCTTATGTCAATTGTTACCCTAAGTCCCGATGCTAAATTCGTTGTATGCCTAAAAACCCCCAAACCCACATTATTTGCATTTATCCTAAGTCCTACAATATCCCGACACTTATTCACAAACCCGACCCCACCATCCCATCACCCCATCACTTCGCGCACTAAACGACCTCCACCTTACCCTCCATCCCCGCTCTTCACTACACATCTGATGACCCTCACTCCATTTCGCCACCCCCCCCCCTCCCCCTCAGCCTCCGGACATTAAATAAGGGGGGGGGTTCCAAAATGGGCATTATATATTACTGCCCACTCTGATATGTGGCACAACCATGCAATTTCGCACCCCTCGCTTGATTATCGCTTACTACCTACGACCCCCTCTGAAAAGCAGTTTCCGCCATCAACCAAACCGCTGTAAACCTATGACCATTGCCACTGCCGCTGCGCCACGACCTCTATCGCCTGTCTGTTTCGCCCCATCACATCCCCTCCCTCCAGAAGCCCATTTTGCCATGAATGGTCGGGCCACTATCCAACAGACCCATGCCAACTCAACGGTCACCCCCAACTACACGTTAAAGCCCAAATTCACCGCTACAGCAGAGTTTGCCTTGCTGATATTGTTGAATTACTACAGGTGTTGGACTGGTGGATATCTACAGAGAAATCACGAACCAGCCACTGTTGCCAAAGGGGTAGCGTTCATCAAAGAAAAATTTATCAGCGATTTTTCAGTCTGAGTATAGTTCCCATTTCGAATGATTTAGTTGCGATCCCGATCCCCTTCAGTCTTATCCATTCCCAAGTGCCAATCCATATCGTTTCCCCCTTCTTTGCTTCCTTTTTCTTACAACCCATTCTCCATTGCAGGTGAGAAAGAAAATAAAGAAAACAAATCATGCCTCCCAAGGAGTACCAACAACCTTTCAATCCCATGGTCTATCCTCAGGTAGACTTAGACCATATCCCCTTAGCTGACAGGTACTACAAAATCCATGAGATAGAGTCAGATTTTGACTTGTTTGATGTCTACTGTTGGCTCGAGGATAAGCTCCTTGATGAAGTAGATGATATAATCCTATGGGAGACCAAGCTTCTATATTACATATTTCCTAAAACCCATAGCTGCCATGAGCTAATAAGAAAATTTCAATCCTGCTATGACATTAACCAGAGAACCATAGTGAACCCTGGAGGAGAGATTTTATTTTACATAAAAGGCACATCCATTCAAGAGATGATGCAAGCCCCCATTGTTGAGAACACTATCCCTTTTTCATATGAGGCCCTTATAGGATTATACCAAGGGTTATATTTTTCTAGCAGGGCCAAGACCTTAGAGCTTTTCATGGCCACAAATGCATCAATGGCTACCACCAATCCCCCATATCCATCATCCACCTTCCCGGATAGGACCAAGCACATTATCACTACTTTATCTTATTTTTTAAGATATCATAATGATCAATCGGTAGATGAAGCCATAATTAGTTTCTTGTCTATCCTTACCTCAGATGCTAAGCCCACTGTTATGCTAAACTATGCTCAGGTTATTGCTGATGCAATTCATGATCAGTTCCTGAAGTTCTAGACAAAAGGGGTATTCAAATACACCTTTGTGTTGGTGTACATGTTTTCCTGTTTTCAATCCAGTAAATTCGAATTTGACATGATGAAGCAGGATGATGACTCTCAACCCCAATCTATAATCTTCTGGAAAAATTTATTGAGGAAGGAGCAAAAAAATTATTCCTACAAGAGTTTTGTAGACCTATTCGTTCATCCAACAATCATTGCACTCAGTAGTACCACAGATCCAAGGATCAGTGAGGAAATCAAGAAGGTGATGGAGTTTACAGAGCAGATCAGAACATAGGATTGGTACCTCTACCAAAACTACAAAGAGATCAGGGTTTATGGCAATGACTTTTCCCCCTATAAACTGCCTAAGTAACTCTCCATGAGAATCTTTTCACTTGAGTATATCAAACAAATGATAGATTCAGATGAGGTGCATTTTTCCTCCACCAAGAAGAAGTCACAATTCAGGATCAATTCAAAAATTGGTCCATTCATCTGCAACAGCAAGGCATCACGGGAGGAGGCAGATAAAATCTTGAAGGAGATGCAGTTCACACATAGTTTCATTTGGTCCTATGATCCCATGGGGATCATCTCCAAGAAGAGGGTGGAAAACAAGTCCACGCCCTACATTCATACCCACAGATTGGAGATATAAAAGTATATGAACCAAGAAGGATTGGTAGTAGACACACTCCAGAAAGCAGAAGATCAGGTCATATCTACTTCAGGAATTCAAATACCAACTCCACAAGAAAGGAAAGCTGTAGGAGTTCAAGATGACAAAGGAAAGGAGCCTGAAAAGGAGATAGGAAGAAAGAGGACTAGGAGGATCAAACAGACATGGACATTGATTCCTCCACTAGCGAATTCAAAATGAAATAAAGGAAGAGAGCCAAAATCTGCGTGGGCCTTGACCAAGGCAGTGAGAAGGACCAACAAACTATCATCACAATTGGGGATTCACCAAGTTCATCTCCAGTAGGTGGCCAAACAATCTTCTTAACATATTCTGCCAGCGTACCTTTCCAACAGAAGAATGTGCAAACTCCAACATCTACGTCCACTATAGAGCAAAAGGATGAAGACATCTATGACACATTCAAGGATATCAAAATAAGGAATGGGGTTCTAAAGACCAACACATACAATGAGTTTTGGAAACAAATAGACAACTCCTAGAGTAGACTTCTGTCAGTCTTTGACTCTAAGAAGGGAAGAATGAGGATGGGATTCTTAGAAGCACAAATTCCTCAGCTCAAAGTTGCAACAAACTACAAGAAGACCTCTTTTGAGTTTTACATAAAGAACATTCATCCAATAGACCAGATGGAGATGCACAAGCAGACAGGAGAAATGATATCCTCCACCCTGACTAGTACAACTATGAGCCTCTCAAAACTGCAGGTGACCTTTTCCAACACACAGTCATAGTCGAAGGTGGAAAAAATCTCTGCCATAGCCAAAGACTCAAGGATAAAATATCTGGAGGATTTAGTGATGCAACTCAGGTACAATCCATCATACATAGTAGCGGCAGAAAAATTTGTGAGAAATAAGATTGCATACATAGCTACCTTGAGGAGGAAGCTTAAGATGCCAGTGACAGACGACCCTATGGCCAAGGAGATAGAAGCACCTAAAACACAGAAGGAAAAAATGCTGCATTTAATTGTTGAAGAAACATAACAGATTAAGAAAATGGAGATTGAGATGGATAAAATGATAAAAGAAAGGAAGAAAGCAATAAGAGATGTAGTGAAGGGGGCAACAAAAGAAGAAGCTAAGGCCATTATTCCCCTACAAGCATTTACTCTCACAGTGATTCCAACATCCACAACATCTATAGATACACCGGGGGAAAGCACTGAGGAGCTAGCCAAAGCAATGGATAACATGTTCTTATAGACAACCGGAATTAAAAAGCTGCAAGATCAACTCAGTGACCTACAAGAGCAATTCAAAAGGAAAGATTTAGAGCATGCCACAGAGTTGCAGATTAGTAGAAAGCTAAATGAAAGTTTGCATAAGTCCCTTTAGGATTCCTCAATTGGAAGCATGGTAGGGAGAGTGAAACAAATTATATGGTTAGATATAATTTAATCTGTGAATGATATATGGCCATCAATTCAGATAATTATTGAACAAAGGGACCTATTTGATTTAGTGAAAGTTTCCATTGAGAAAAAAAAATGAGGAAACTGGGGACAAGCCCCAAACTGCCAATAACATCATCAGATTCCTGAATGTTGGAAATACTGAGAGGGGGGGTGAATTAGTATTTCTTTCAATTAGAGCATTAGTTAATCTTCAATTATTATCAGTGTTTTTACAATGATAGCAGCAAACAAGAGGAACACAAATTCACACAGTTTTTAAGGTGGAAACCCACTCTGGGACAAAAACCACCTAATGCTTTTCTAATAATTCTTTAATATTCAACTCCAATTGAAAATAAAGCTCCAACTTCCTAGAATCTAGAAAAGCATTCTTCTCCATCTCCCACTAGATGGACGCTCCAACGCCCAAGATTATTCAGTAGTCAACTGAACGGATGCCCCAACACCCAATGAGCTACAACTCACCCTAGCACCACCCTACCACCCTATAGAAGAATAAAAGAAGAATTGACTCTCGTACCAGGGAAAATGGTCCACTTTACAGTGATATAGAATGATGCAGAGGAAGAAGATATACTAGACCATAACCCCAACTTTGACACAACCACCTAATGATGATCCTAGACCTCTCAACACTGCCTCTTCAACCCTTGGCAGATAGACACTAGTACAATTTGTACAATAATGTATTTACAATGAATAAGTACAATGGTACCTTTACAATGATTGTATGTAGTGCTGCCCACTTGAAGAATTCATATGATGAACTTCTTGCTGCTGTTATTCACCTTAGTTGCTGCTCCTTTCATGCTACCCTCTACTGCACCCTTCTTTTCTTTTCTGCCGTAGAAAGTCTGGTCCTTTGCAATCCTTGACAACACATGATCTAGCTTTTTCTTGCCTTCTAGGAGCTCGATATTAAATCTGGTGTATCTCCATTATTTCAGATCCTCAATATCTAATTTTTTATCCTGTAGTATTCCTCTGAGTCGTCTTTCCAATTCCACAGGTCTGACCCAATTTGGATTTTTCAAGGGAGAGTTATACTTAATTTCTCACAATGCCCTAATTATGGACTGCTTCAGTAGAGCGCACTTGTACGGCATGCCACGTGTCATTTTTCTTCATTTGGCTTTGAGATTGATAGAGTGAAAGCTACATACTATGAACTATCTGTTGCTTTTTACATAATTCCAATCTGATACTCATAGAGAGATTTAGGACGATTTTACCAAGGTCACTTCTTTGAGATGAATTTCAGGAGCCTGCAAAAAGCCTAACTTCCATAGATCATATCTCCAAAAATATTGCACACCTTGATCTAAAATTTTTACTGCAGCTTCCTTAGGATTTCTGCTTCACCTCATAAACATTTCAGCTTCTGAACCTTCGTAGAAAACAAGTTATAGTGAAAATTCCACGATCACCTGTTTCAGATGGCCGAATCCCTTGCATAAGGAGGAAATGAAGATCACAATTTATATGAATGCTTAAGTTGAGAGGGGCTTCAACAAGTGAACGTGGGAGGGATTTTAGGAGCTTAAAAAATATTAATTATGACTTTTCAATGACCCATGACCCAACCCCATGGGGTTTTAGCCCAGTAACTGGGGTACAAACTTCAAACATGAATATCTCTCAAACCGTGAAGAATTACATGGCGTGCCATATATCAATGGAAACATCTTGACAAGTAGAAACCATCAAAAGAATTATTTACCTAGAATTTATTAATTTGGTAGGTCAAAATTCCCATTCAATATTGGGTTAGCCCCTGGTGCTGCTTGGGTTGACATCAATAACAACCACTGATCAACACTGAATTCTAAAAGCAGTAAGGAATTGGAGCAACTGGAAGTGATAGACAGAACAACCTCTGTGCTAGAGGTAAAAAGGGTGTTGAAAAAAAAATATTCTAGTTACACAGCTAGAAGAAAGATGCCACCAGCTGGAGATTGGAGTAAGTATATTTTTCAATAGGATTGAGCCACTGAACAAAAGGGGATTGTCGTCCATATTTGTTATCAATGATAAGCTGATTCCTAGGATTGATTATGTAAAAATTCTCACATAGATCTCAAAGGACACATCCAAGCTCACAAATCTAAAGAAAACTATGATTGGGAAAGCATTTTATGAAGTCATCAACAACGATGTCTTCATACAGCATGAGATTAAGCACATTTTTCAATTGAGACCAACGTTTGTGAAGTAAACAAAGACTGATAAAGTCTACAAAAAGTTGAATAGAACTAAGATTTCGACTCCAGAGAATTGGGAAAGTTTATGTAGACTCCAGGGAGGATGACAACTCATCTTGATGACAAAGCAGGCATCTCAATGAATTTTCAGTGTCGGCACATCCAGTGAATTAGAACAAATCAGCCATATCAACTCTGTCATCACAATAGACCGCTACAACACTGAATAATGGCTTCACAAGGACGTTAGACATATATTAAGGGGGGCGTTACAATGAATGACGCTTCCACAGTGACTTTAGACATATGTTAAAAAATTGTCACAACGAGTCCATGTAGAAGATGCATAGACCAAGTTTCAGTTACTTTTGTAGTAAATCAATTTATTGCCCTTTTGATAATGGCAATCCGGTGCAATTACTTTAAATGTAATTTTTCATTATGTAATAGGCGTTGGACCCTAGTTTTGTAAGCACTTTTCATTGCAAGTACTTGTAATTTTTCAAGCTAGAGCATCAATAAAGATACCAGTCTACAAGATTCATGCGTTGTGGTGTCCTGGTGATTTTTTTCCTTGTTCATGTTTTATGTCTTTCCATTGTAATCTTTTCATGTGTACCATTTAAATTCTAATTGTAAAACAGAAAGGTTAGATCAAGATTTACTGTTTAGAGTACCTTAATTATGACTGTCTTTACAATTTCAATGTTTTCTTATGATGCATGGTTTAATAATTTTTACTTGCTCTTAAGTCATGACTGAAATCACTTTTCTTCACCTCATAATTCCAGTCATTTACAAACACCATTATTCGCAACTAGCTTGCCTTGCACTTGCTCTAGGATTTGATGCATATACCCAGCCTATTGCAACTCCATATCCCAATGGAAACTGTTTACAGAATACCCCTTAAATAAAACCACGAAAAATCAAACAAACAAACCGAACAATAAATTTAACTAGCCTAATATCATAAAACTTCAACAAATCCAAATATTATAGAGAGATCCCTCTCTAAGTCTAGGAGGGCTAGATCCTAGGCTTAAAGTTGTTTTGATGTTGTGCTTTATAGTTTAGTATTTCCAATCTTATAAATTATAGACTGATAACATATTGGCAACCATAATGGGGACAAATAGCTGAAAATTTTCAATTTTCATCCAAATTTAGAAAACCCCAGCTAAAAAGCATTATATGATACAACTTTCTTTTAAAGATTGGTTCCTTACAGTCTTAAATAATCTGTTGGTATGTGATTTTGGACTAAATTTTGGCTACCAAAATAATATCCACCAGATCCCATCCAGATCCAAATCCCCATCCTATTGTAGACTATCTCGAGAAGATCTTGAGTAAAACTCCTAGAATAGACACTAAAACCAGTGACAAGATTCTTTACAGGTCTAGCTCCTTACCTGATAACTTTTTCACGTTGCAAGACGTTCAATTTGATTTACACTTTGAACAAGGTCTCTTCGGAACAAAATCTCAGAATTGGACTAACCTTACAGTTTTTTATCCATCCACATTCCATACCCCTACCCAGCCACCTTCACCCATTGTTCATCTCTCTCCACCACCTCCACCTATCATGGCAGATAGATATTCCCCATTGGTGCTGCCACTACCTTTACCTCCTATGCCCCAGGACTACTAGTCCAATATTCCACAGTTTGACAACACTAGTCCTATGACTGTCCAACAACACATAGACAAAATGAATGATTGTTTTGACCTACAAGAAATTGATGATGATGGTGTCAAATTGAGAATGTTTTCCTAGAGTTTAGGAGGTGAAGTCAGGAAATGGTTTAAATGTTTGACTGCTAAAAGTATCCATGATATCCCTTCTTTTCACCAAACATTCATCAACAGATGGGAGGTTAAGAAAAATCCACTACAGATTTTATTATAATATGAAACTATTAAGAGATCTCCCGAAGAGAGTGTGCAAGACTATTGTACTAGATTCAACAACTTATATAACACACTCCCTGCTAATATGAGACCACCCTAAGGGATATTCCTGCTTAAATTCTCGGATGGATTTGACCCAGACATGGCCTACCAGCTTAGGGAAAGAGACTCATCAACCTTAGAGGAAATGCAAAAGGATGCTATGAGTGTTGAAGCTATTTTTTTAGCTAAAAGGGATAGGATGAGGAACGAGAGGAGAGTCACAATAAGAGAAGAACATGTAGCTTCTACATCCGATGCCAAAATTGAAAATTTGGTAAGGACTATGGAAAGGATGATGGAGAGGATGAGTTTGAATAAAAGAGAAATACCCAGAGAAAATCAACTAGCGCCCCAAAACAAAAATCAGAACCCAAGAAGAAACCCTCCACAACTTAGACATAGAGAGAAAAGAGGTCCTGATCAATAGATTAGGCCTCCCTTTCAAGAAAAATATGCTAATGACGATGAAGGAATAGTGGAGGAAGAAGAGGAAAATAGTATAAATTTGATGGGGATTATTGATGATGATCCTATTTTTTTCACCGAAGAAGAGCAAGACTTGTTTTTGCTAGCCCAAACAGACCTCAGTCCTGAAGAATCTGATTACTACAAACTGGGTTTTGAGAATGCCATTATGGAAGTCCATAGACAATACAAATTAAGGAGCAAGAAGAATTTGGATAATTCGAATAAAGGGAATTCAGAAAACTCTACCAAGAAAGTATTTGAATCCAAAGTCAAGAACACAACAAAAAACACAAAGAAAAATTTAAATAACTCAGAAAATAAAAACATAGGGAACATTATCAAGAAATAAGTAGATGTTCCTGCCAGAAACGTTGAGAAGGACATCCCCAGTACAAGAAAATAGACTGAAGTTACCCAAAGAATAGAGACTGGAAGGATTGATCTGTCAAACCCACTGAGAAATCAAAATCCTTTCATTATTAAGAGAAAAATTGTGAAGGTAAAGATTTATATCCCTCTCACTGAATTGATCAACAATAATGTCTACAAATATTAGGTCCTAAAAGTGTTAAATATAGGGGAGATCACCGACACTGTCAATTTAAGTGATGACCAGCCCCAACTTTTGTTTGGGCTAGAGGTCGATGATAGAACACAGGAAGGAGGGGTCCCTCCTTTTTATGTCAGCTTAAATGTTCATGAAAAAATAATTCATAATTCCATGTTGGATTTGGGCGCATCACACAACCTATTGCCCCAGGCTATCATGGAGAAACTTGGCCTTGAAATCACTAGACCTTATAGATATTTATACTCTTTTGATTCTAGAAAGGTTAAGTGCCTAGGTCTTATTAAAGATATTTGTGCCACTCTAGCTCAAATGCTTGAAAAGAGTTTAGTGATGGACATTGTTGTGTCTGATATTCCCCCTAAATATGGAATGTTATTATCTCTCTCATGGGGAGCAAAATTACAAGGGACATTGCAACTAGACATGACATACACTACCATCCTGGTGTTTGGTCAAACAAGAAAGCTTTAAATGGAAACGCTAATGAAGTACATGGTAAGTAGCCAATATAAGCCTCACAATTACCCTCTGTACTCTGTTCACACCGACCTTGATTCTTTCATTTTATACAATGATGGAATCATTGATTCACAGGTTTCCCAGATAGAAGATGACCCCATAAAAAATATTGACAGTCGAATACAAACAAAACAACTAGATCCAGCCAATGAACCTCTTTGGAACATGAGTTTTGATGGCTCATGTGGCAAAGTGGGCTCCGGGGCAGGAATTTGTGTGTATAATATAGGAAACAATAGTGCACAAGATCATTCATACAAATTAAATTTCCAGTGCACAAACAACATTGAAGAATATGAGGCTTTTCTTTTGGGACTAATAATGTTGAAAAAATTAGGAGAAAAAAGGATCTTTGTACATGGGGATTCTGAGTTGGTCATAAAACAAGTTAAAGGACTTTATGCAGCCAAACACCCTAGACTAAGAGCTTATAGAAATGATGTCCTTGATTTATTGAGAACCTTTGAGGAATATGATTTGGCAGTAATTCTGAGAAACGAGAATGTCTTAGAAAACGCCCTAGCTTTTTCAGAAAGTACCTGTAAACTGCCTCACCCAAACAAACATCATACAATAGAAGTCAAACATCGTCCTTCTGTGCCAGATAACATGAGGTACTGGAAATTTTTTGGCAGTGATAAACAAATTGAAATATTCCTACAATCTAAAGATGAATTTGAAGACACTAATGTGGATATTGATGGTGACGAGTACAATCTTACTGATGAACAAAGTATTGAGGAAGAACAAACTATTGTTCTAGAAAACACTATTTTAGATGTAAATACCAATGTAACTATTCCAGTTAAAAACATTGTACATAATACCGATAATCAAAAAGACCTTGAAAAAGATGAATTTGAAATACTCCAACTTAAAGACAATAATCTGCCTAGAGGGCTGGTCCCTTTAGAAGAATTGTTTAACTTTAATGATGTGGCCAAAAAACCCAAAAATAGAGCTAACTGAAACAAAGATTGAGGAATGTAATATAGGCACAAAACATAACCCAAAAATCATCAAACTGCCTAATCTCTGCTTTCTATTACAAAGAAAAAATACATAGCCTTGTTCAAAGAATTCATTGATGAGTTTGCATGGAGCTATGAGGATTTGAAGTCCTATGATACCAGCATCATTAAACACAAGATTCAAATTAAAGAAAATAAAAATCCATTCACACAGAAACTATGGAGAATAAATCTTGTTTTAATGCCTTTAGTTGAGAAAGCTATTAAAAATACATATGAAGCAAAAACCACAGTGCTGCTCTGATACTCCAAATGGGTTTCCAATATTGTCCCAACTAGAAAGAAAACATGCGAAATTAGACTCTTCATTGACTTTATAAATCTTAATAAGGTATCTCTTAAGGATAATTACCTGCTACCACATATTTCAAAGGGTAGTAGGTTCCAGTAGGATATCATTGTTAGATGGTTTCTCTGGTTACAATAAAGTGTTAGTACAACCTGATGACCAATATAAGACAACTTTTACAACTCCTTGGGGGACTTTCATGTATGTGAAGATGCCCTTTGGATTAATGAATGCTGGAGCTACCTTTCAAAGGGCCATGGACATTGCATTTTCTAATGACATTGGCCACTTTATCGTTATTTATTTGGATGACATCACTATGATTTCTAAAACTGATGAAGAACATTTAGCACGCTTGAGAGGAGTTTTTGAAAAATGCAGAAAATTTGGAATTTCCCTAAATCCTATGAATACATTTTTTGGGTTAGAAAAAGGAAAAATGTTAGGCAATATTATCTCTAAGGATGGAATTAGAATTGACCCTAGTAGAACTGAAGGAATATTAAAAATCAGCCATCCCAGAAATCTAAAGGAACTCCAATCCTTCATTAGTAAAATCAACTTCCTGAGGAGGTTTATACTCAACTTAGCAGAACTTTTAAGGAACATCACTAATATGCTCAAGAATGGATCAAAAATAAAATGGACCATAAAAGAAAAACAGTCTTTTGATTTGGTCAAGCTAGTATTGACAAAAGCCCCAGTACTAATAAGTCCAGATTTCACTAAATATTTCATGATTTTTTCTTTCACCTCTGAACATACTATTGTTGTTGTTTTATTATAGAAAAACAGTGAAGGACAAGAACAACCCACATCTTTTTTGAGCAAGGAATTAAGAGATGCATCATTGAAATATAATATCATGGAAAAACAAGCTTTTGCATTGGTTAAAGCATTGAAATATTTTAGAGTCTATATTTTACATTCACATATCATTTCTTATGTTCCAAATGCAGTTTTCAAAGATATCTTAACACAAAACAACCCTGATGAAAAAAGAGGGAAATGGATTGTAGTGATCCCAGAGTATGATTTGGAAATCAAGCCTACCAAGTTGATCAAAGGCCAAGGATTAGCTGAATTGATGGTAGAATATAACTTTCACGCACTAGACATCAACATGGTACATGCATTAGATGATCAAGAGGAACTAGCAACTCCACCAATTGATGAAGCATTCTTGAATTCTCCATGGTATGCTAATATTTTGTATGTATTGTCAAACCTAAATGCTCCTCCTGGTTTGTCTAAAACCAAGGCTAGATTTCTAAAACTCAAGGCGGTTAAATTCTGCATTTTAGACAATGTTTTATATTGGAAAGATATCAGAGGTATTTTTCTTAAATGTTTAATGAAGGATGATGCAGATAGAGTAATGCAGGAGTTCCATGGAGGTGACTGTGGTGGTCATCTCAATTGGAAAACCACTGCCAACAAGATCATGAGAGCTAGTTTTTATTGGCCCACCCTTTTTCCTGATGTCCATAAGATGGTTACTGCTTGTCATAAATGTCAAATATTTGAAGGAAAGAGAAAGCTACCGCCCTTACCCCTGAAACCCATTTCTGTAGAAAGCCCTTTCCAGCAATGGGGACTAGACCTCATTGGAGAAATTCATCCCCCATCCTCTACACAACATAATGGATCCTTACGGCTACAGATTATTTCACCAAATGGATAGAGGCCATCGCTTATATAAATGCCAATGACTCTGTCATTATAAAATTCCTAGAGACCAACATCCTTTCTATATTTGGTTGCCCTAGAAAAATCATTACAGACAATGCTACAACCTTTAGATCAAAAAATATGGTCAACTTCTATCACAGGTATCATATAACATTTGGGCATTCAACAACCTATTACCCTTAAGGCAATGGATTGGATGAATCTTCGAATAAATCTTGGTGAACATTATTAAAAATCTTCTGGAGGAGAACAAGAAATCATGGCTGATAAGTTGATCAATGCTCTTTGGGTTGATAGGCTCACCAAAAATAATTCAATTGGCATGTATATTTTAGTCATCAGTAATTTACTAGCTGAAGATGACTAAATATCAGTCCTAGATTTATAAAAAAAAAATCATGAATATTGTGAGTTTTAGAAATCTCACTGCCCTCATTATCCTTAATTTTTTTTTTTCACTATTTTACTACTCTGCCATTCCCTGTTTAAATTATCACTCCTAAAGGGCCCCTCCTGGGCTTATGCCACTCATCAAATTTTGTTTTTCCCACCTACCACCCCAGCCCTCTGTTTTGCCTTTACCCCACCACTTCACCTTCATCCATGATTATCACTCAACCTATCCTTTCCCATTTTCATCAGGGTCCTCAAAACTTGATGGTCTCACAAATACCTCTATGATCTCTTTAGATCAGTCAATTACATCAGTTTCTATAGGTTCAAATACACCAATTGGTCAAAAGGCTTTGTTTTTACACTGTTAAGATCCCAAGCCTAATTTCAGTCAAGGAACAAGTTAGAACCCTACCGCTAGATCATTAGGTTTTCCCTAGGTTGTAGGATCTTCATTTGTTTTTCAAGCTCTATTTTTCTTATACTAAGAACTATTTCTAATGAAAAATAAGAGCAACACATTTTTGCCCAAGAAAGAGCAGGAGGTCTCCAAAGAAAGTTATTTTGCCAATTTCAAGTCCTGCAAAAGGTAAGTGTGCTTGACATTTCTGTAGGAATGTCAAGAGGTAAATCAACAGGGGAAATTGATAGGGTAACTGATGAGTTCTAAAAGAAAGCAGAGAACACTATGTTTAAAGGGGAGATCAAAGTTTTTAAAGCCTGATTAGATAAAAAGTATGCCAAACAAAAACCCAATGCAACAAGACACATAAAATAGGATCAAGCTCTCATCTTAACTATTTGCATTTAGTGGTTAAAGAATCGAAAACATGGTATGATATCCAAGGTAAAAATGAAAAGTTGTGAGGATGCTACCACTGTATGGATGGCTAAAGTTATCAAAGTGATTTCAGCATGTTTAAAGGTCAGAGGGAAAAGTAAGTTTGTTTACCTGCAAAAGTGAAAATGTTCAAAGACATAATCTAACCAAAGAAGGTGAGCCTTGTCACTCAAACAAAATCTGCAGAACAGAGAGGTTAACATTATCAATGGACAAGTGTTAAAGCATAAACTCAGGCACCTGCAAAACAAAAGGGTTAAAGGAAATATCAATGAAAATTTAAAAGGTTTAACAAACATTAGTAAAGTGTTTTTTCTTGTTTTAATTTATTCTCCTAAGCTACAAAGGCCATTTTCCACCCTTCAGTTACTCATTTCATTGGTAAAGGTCATTAAAAGTAGTCAGAGAAGGAATTTTGATGTTCTAGAAAACTTGGGCAAATTTTCCCCTATGTTGCACGCCTGGAACCCCCTGCTATGCTCTTGGAGATTGTTTGCCATGTAAACTGCACTAATTGTTGTGGGCCTATGACCGATCTCTATGCGCTCATTGTCGTGCAAACCAGGTAGCCCATGCTCGGAACATGCGTGCATCCTCACTTGACTACTTCCATTGCTGCATGCAGAGACCCGACAATCCCATGTGCTACACGCTCATCACTGCACGAAGAGACCCGACATGCCCGCTCACCCTACTGTCCAACTTTTTCTTCTGTTGCATGGGAATTCATTGAGGCTTGCTCGACCAAGTGATCCAATAGAACTGGCATGCAGCCCTATGCTGTGTGTTCAGTAGTCACCTGACTGTCCTGACGCTGCACGCCTGCGCTGCACGTTCAACAGTTACTTGATTGGCCTGGCGCTACGCGCCTGCGCTGTGCATTTAGCTAGGAGGATTTCTGCAATAACTCAAGCCCTAAATATGCTGCAAAATTCATCAAAGTCACCACCAATGGTTCCATACCACCTCTGAAGGGTAAGTAAAAGGCACCTCCTCACTTTCAAGTTCTTGTCATTGAATTAGAGGAATAAACCCTAGATGTTTCCATCAATTTCACAAAGCAGAATTAGGGTTTTTACCTTCAAGGCAAGAGTAAAAACCAAAATGTCGAGGGAAAATAATAGTGGCAGTGGTGACAGAGGCTAAGGGCCTATAAGACAACAGCAAAAGGGTGGAAGAGTAAACAGGTTTGAACCATTGAACACCAAGGAGTTCATGGCCTCTCCTATGACAAATGCATATTTCCAAGAGGTGGGTTGTTTTGACTTCTGTGAAAGGGTACAACGGGTCCAAAGTCACCCCGAGTTGACCAGAAATTTTATCCTTAACCTCCATGATCATCAAGTAAATTTAACAGGAGTAAAATTTGAGCTATCCACCAATACCATTTCTATGGCCACCAGGATACCTAGTATGGGAGAGAAGTGGTTCAACCAGGAAAATTTGGACCAAAGCGATTATCAACCTTTATTGAAACCTAGACACCAAGCTGACTGCAAATCCATTTTTCCATTTTCACATCTACTGGAGAGATATGCGCCCTTGATGAACGTCATCATCAAATATTTTACATGTGAGGGTAAGTTTTCTAATCTTTATTCCTACCATATAAGACTGCTCATGCACTTCACCAAGTTAAAGCTACTACATTTTCCCTATATCTTTAGAGAAGTATTGATAAGATGTCTTAAATTGTGCAAAACAAACATCCTTCACAAAAAATGAAAAGTCTTTTTCACCATTCTCTTATCAAGATGATTAAGTTACATCAATTAGAGCAACATGGTATTCCATGGGAGGTGTTCATCACCCATAAAGTTTTCACAAACCCACACCCTCATCATCAACCAAATTTACCCTCTTCATCTCATCCACCTCCCTCCACTCCTCCATCACCCCCCACTGACTATGACTCATTATCTGCACATGAATCCTCCCCTAAAGAAAACCTCCCTTACTCACCTTCTCCTAAAGCATCAGATCAAGAAGAGGACAGTGACAAAGAGTTCAACGATGAAGAATAGGTAGAGGATGATGAGGAAGATACAAATGATGAGGAAGACACAAATGATGAAGAAGAAGAGGTAGATGATGATGAAGAGACAAATGATGCGGAAGAGGAAGAAGGCAGAAATAGAAAATGATGAAGAGGCAGAGGCAGATGATGATGAAGAGACAAATGGTGAAGAGGCAGAGGAGGATGATGAAGAAGAGACATAGGCAGATAACTAAGAAAAAGGCAGTGAGCAAAATAGTGATGAAGAGGCAGAAAATGATAAAGGAAAGGTTAGTGATACAAAGGATGATGAAGAAGAAGGCAATGAACAAGACAACAAGGAGGAAAACAATCATGAAAATCATGAGAACTGTCATGACAGTCATGAAGACAGTGGAAAAAGTGAAGAGGGTGATTATGAAAATGAAGATAACAGTAGTGGAGAGGCAAGCAGCTTCAATGATGAAAAAAATGAAGATGATGATTATGCAGAAAATGAAGAAGAGGTTAATGACAGTCATGAAAATAATGAAGAAAATGAAGGGGCTGATAGTCAAATTGAAAATCATAGAAATGAAGAAGTAAGAAGCTTTAAGGAAGAACAAAATGACAATGCAGAAATCAGTGAAGAGGTTGAGAGTGGTGATGATGTTGAGAACAAAGAGGACAATGATGAAGAAGAAAACATGATGACAGATGATACTAATGATGAAAATGAAGAGTTTGATGACAACAACAAGGATCACAGCCATGAGGAAGACACCAACAAGATCCCAGGAAAACCTCTTCCATTGACATATCAAAGAGGAACAAGGTTTGTGTTTGTTGCCTCTAAGAGGCAAGGGACCATGCCATCCACCTCAGCTCAGCCACTAGATAAAGGCAAACAAGAGGTAAAGGAGGAGGAAGAAGAAGATCATGATGTTGAAAGGGAGTTTGAAATCATTCAGATAGACAGTGATGAGGAGAATGAAGCAAGGATCTCAAACTTGATCATCCAGAACAAAAATGCCCTCATTGAAGACCTCCAAGAAAATCTAGATAGGGCCAAGAATGTGAATGATGCCCTTGAGATGGAAAACAGGAAGCTGGGAGCATAAATTGCCATTTATGAGGCTAGGGAAATCAAGGCCCGGAAAGAAGCTCAAAGGGCACAAGTAAAGCTAGAAGAGTTCAAGGGTACCTATGAAGAAAGTGAGGATGAAGAAGGGTAGTCTAGGAGGAGACCTAGAACCATGGGATTGAAGAAGGCATTGGTAAGACAAAGAGAACAAGAATCATCCCTGGCAGAGCAACTCCCTCTAGATGAGTTTTTGGCCATGGAGATAGCATATGATCGGGAGCCTTGGTTGGAAAGAGCCAACATACACTTGGAGGCTAATTTGAAGAAAGAAAATCAAGATATTGATCTCCAAAGGAAGATGACCAAGCGTTATGCTCGGAGAAACCAAGTTGCAAGGGCTAAAATCAAGAAGGCCCAAACCAAGATCCAAGCACTAAAAGAGGAAAAAGGTGAAGTTAACCTTAGAATCTTGGCACAAGCTTCTCTACAGGCCTCTCAAAACCCATGAGGTACACATCCACCAAATTTGGGAGAATTTTGACAAATTTTGGTTTTTTGCTTATTTGGAGGGCCAAGGGGGTAGCATACATGGTGCTACGCATTTTCTCAAAGCATCTTCAGGAGGAAAGGCTTAAATTTTTGGAATCATCAGCTCAAGTATAGCATGCTCACAAAGTTTCAGTTCAATTGGAGTTGTTTTGGTCCTCCAAAAGGGTAAAAAACACCCTAATTTTTACCTTTCTGCCTAGTTTTCAGGACATGTGTTGCGCCTTTAGCAATCTTGGGATGTTTGTTTTTTGGACAGGTTATAGGGGTCAAATTAGAAAACTAAGGGTAATTATGTAAAGTATACTCAACAGGCTTTCCAAAGAGCCATCTCGGAGCCCATTCGACATCTGGAAGGCCTTCAAAACCTTGCTGCTAGTTGACCCAGTTTTCCTGCTCCTGTGTTATGCCCTTGGCATGGAAATTCATCCTAAAACTCAGTGTTGCGCCCTTATAGAGGAAAATTCAACAATGTATGCTTGGAAATTTTTTGGAGGCTTGGCAGAGCCCAAATGTCAATTTATTTTCTAAAAATGCCCGAAAATATATTTTGTATAGATATTTTGTGCCTTGGGCCTTGTAACATCTCAAGGAAAAAAGTGACATTTATGATTAATTAATAGGCTTCTAGAGAATTAATTAGGGTTTAGTCCTCCAATGCATGATAAATAGAGCATGAAGGCTTCATTTTTTATGTTGGATATTTGTTGAGCATGCTATGAAATATACTTGGAGTTTATTGGTGAAACTGGTTGTTGGTGCCTTGTGATGCTGTTGGATTGTGCTTCTATGGATCAAGATCACTCTTAGAATTCATTAAGCTTGTTCAAATGGTGATGTATTCCATATTTATGTTTGTTTTCTTTAGTTATTCATTGTGTTTATGGTTCATTTATTCATAGAACAAAAATAGAGAATGGGATTTATCTTATTGATACCCTACTTCTGCCTTCTTTCTTGACTTCTATGTTTTCTTCCTCAAATTTTGCTAAAGAAATCCTTAAGTGCTCTTTAGTGTTACTGATATGTTCTGTTAGAATACTATTTGTTTCCAAGCAAGTTTTTTAGAGTCCTTCACTACACTCTTAGCTTGCTTAATTGTTGTTTTTAAGACTTGGTTAGCCTAGTTAATATTGAGGAATCCTGCATTGCTCTTCAAGATTTCATTATTAGAAGCTCTTTCTTGTTTATTGGTTTGTTAAAGGATCCTTTTTTACCCATTTAACTCACTATGTTCACAACTCCATGTTACTTCACTCTCCCTTGACCTAATTAGATCCATTTTATCTTGCCAACTTGCCCTTTGAGCTATCCTTGATTCATTTTTACACCTTTAAAATACTTTTGCAGACTCTATAGCCCAATGGATTGATATTCCCAACTATATTAAACTACTTAACAACTTGCCCAACCAACCAATCAAACAAACAAACCCTAAAAATTAACAACTAGTCTAAAATCGAAACCTAAAAAGAAAACAAGTTCACATCCTTTGCACAAAATAGAGAGAGCCCTCTCTGAGTCCATGAAGGCTAGGTCCTAATACTCCAAAGACTAATCTGATGTTACCCCTGTTCATTTTTTCTCACCAATCTAACAAATTACGGGGACCTAACATAATGGTGATCATGGTGGGACTCTGAGAAAATAACATCCTAAGCCCTCCTTAAAACCTCAAAAACACTCATGTAAATTAGTATCTATTTATTTATTGCCACCCTATCACCTAACATAATGGCGATCATGGTGGGACCCTGAGTACATAATATTCTGAATATCTCTTACAGACTCACAGACCCTCGGTGAAACATAGATAACTCAAATTGTCAGCCAAGAGTAGAATCTAATTGTCTCACCATTCTAGCAAGATGATGACTTAACTGGAGGACACTCATAGAAACCTTAGGGCTACATAAAGGAACTCAGAAAACCCTAAAACATCCCCAGATTGGTTTTTGTAAATTGTTGGTGGTGGACCACAAATACTTATCTTCAAAATATTAAAAACATCCATCTGGAAACTCCACTAGCCTTTAGTAGGCCTTCTAACTTTACTATGTGTTCATAAACTTCCTTAGGATTGTGTCAAATTAGCCCTGAGAAGTTTAGAAGCCTAGTCACACACTGTGCGAGTTTAGTAAACACTTAGAGAGGTCTGCCTTCTGAAAGCAGTCATAAAATTTCAGCCTCTCTACACTTTAGGTTTGAAATCTGACTTCACAAAGGATCTGCACCAGATCTCGCTCACACCCAAACCCTCCTACCATAGTTTAAAACCCGGAAAATATTTTGCGGCAAACTCCTAGAACTAAAGATTCAACTACTGTTAGGACCATTCATATAGAAAGTTATGATCCTGAACATCTTACAGCCTTTCAAGATCCCCAGTTTGACTTACACCATCCAAGAAACCTTTTCCAAACTAAGTCAGAAAGTGGGATCAAACAGACTGACCTTGAGCCCATAGATTTGTAGCAAAGTTCTAGCAGAGAAGCCTCTCCTTCCACTCCTCCTGATTTTCAGCTTCTCCATCACTTTGTCTCTTTTCATTCTAAGTCTGTTCAAAATCAGTTTGCTGGACCAAGTACTTCCACCACACCCATTCATACCACCATTCTGAAAAACACACCACTTCATCCTACATCCCCTCTCACAAACAATCCCTTTATAAATCCTCCTTGGATTCCATTAGCTCCCATCATGGCAGCATGGTACGCCCCTCTAATACTACCACAACCTCCGATACCTTTGCCAAATGACTACCAATCTAGAATTTCCCACTTTACCGGAGATGAATCTACCACTGCCCAACAACATGTAGATAGAATAAATGATGCTTTTGACTACATGGATTTAGAAGAGGAAACCATAAAGATGAGGATGTTTGCCCAGAGCCTAGGGGGAGAAGCTAAAAAATGGTTCAAAATCTTGACTTCTAACATCATACATGATCTCCCTTCCCTTTACCAGACATTCATAAACAAATGGGAGATTAAGAAGAACCCTCTCCAAATTCTCTCAAAATATAACAACCTCAAGAGAAATGTCGAGGAAAGCATCCAAGACTATTGCACTTGGTTCAATTGTGTGTTCAATGCCCTCCACCTCACATGAAACCCCCACAAGGCCTAGAACTAGTGAAATTTCCAGAAGGCTTTGATCCAGACATGACCTACCAACTAAGAGAGAGGGATCCCCAAACTTTAGAGGACATGAAAAGGGGAGCTGTGAGACATAGAGCCCAACCTGATTGAAAAGAGGGCTAGGACGAGGTCAGAAAAGATAGTCACGTACAAAGATGAAACTATGGCCTCAACCTCCTCATCCGATGCTAAAATTGATAGCCTAGTTAAAAAAATGGAGAGAATGATAGAGATGATAAACTTGAATGAAAATCCTGGGAAAATCAACCAAATCCCCAAAATAGAAATATGAATCCGAAATTCAGAAGAGACCCACCCCAAATCAGACAGAGAGACAATGACCAACAAATTAGGCCTCCTTTCCAAGACAATTATTTAGATGAGGAGGAAAGAGAAATGGAACAACTGGAAGAAAACCATGTAAACTTGATAGATTCTGTCAATGAGGGTGATGATTTTCTCACATAAGAATAACAAGGGTTCTTTTCCTCAAATCAAAATGATAAAACAAACTATGAGGAGTCTAAAGAGTATAAGTTGGGATTTGAGAATGCCATAATGGTGGTCCATAGACAATATGATCTTAGGAGTAAGAAAAACTAAGAGGCCTCCAAAACAAACAAACAAGAAACTGTTGTTAAAAAGACCCCTGTAAATATAATGAAAAAGACAGCAGAGAACACAATCACCATGGCTAAGAAACATGATTAAAACAAAGATAAAACTAGCCAACAAAATGGTGACCCAAGCTACCCTAGTACCTCCACTAGTGGCCCTGGAAAATCTGCTCAAAATGATAGTCCTAACAAAACTCAACCAACCAAAATTGCGGAAAGAGCTATGTGCGACAAAACAGATGTAAATATGTCAAAAACACTAACACCTTTCAACTTTGAGGGAGATATTTCCAAAATCAAAATAAGCATGCCCCTTGCTGAACTAGTAACTCAGGATGTATATAGCAATCAAGTCTTGAAAGATTTGAATATACGAAATGATACCGAGTCCTTGAACTTAATTGATGAAAAACCAAATCTATTGTTTGGACTTGAAGTAGAGGGAAAATATCAAGGAGTTGTCCCTCCATTCTATGTCAGCTTAAACATTCATGAAAAAAAATTGCATAATGCTATGCTAGACTCCGAAGCCTCACACAATCTCATGCCTAAGGTGGTAATGGATAGATTAGGCTAAGAAATAACCAAACCTTACAACGACTTATACTCATTCGATTCAAGGAGAGTCAAGTGTTTGGGTCTAATCAAGGATTTGTGTGTCAATCTGGCACAAATACCTGCTAAGAGTCTAATCATGGACATAGTGGTTGCTGACATTTCCCCGAAGTATGACATGCTTTTATCCATATCATGGGGGGCCAAACTTCAAGGGAATCTCCAAATGGACATGTCTTATGCTACCATCCCAGTTTTTAACCAAACAAGGATGTTGTACTGGGAATCACACATGAAATATATGGTTAGCAGCTAAGATAGGCCAAACAATACCCCTCTTTATTCCATTCATTTAGATCTTGACTCATTTATCTTGTATAATGATGATAAAATTAATGAACAAGTAAATGAAATTGAGAAATATATAGGCCTACCACAACAGTCAAACCAAACATTGAATGAGGAACATGATAGCCAAAACTCTAGCAGCCCCGAACAACAACATAATGGAGAAGTTGAACTTGAAACACTTTGGAACATGAGCTTTGATGGATCTTGTGGCAAAGCTGGTTCAGGAGCTGGTGTATGGTGTATGGATTCATAACACCAATGAATGTCACTCCTACAAACTAAAATTTCAATGCACTAACAATATTTCCGAGTATGAGGCCCTTCTCCTTGGCTTACATTTTCTAAAAGACATAGAAGCCAAGAAAATTTCTGTTCAAGGAGACTCTGAATTGATCATTAGACAAATCAAGGGAGAATATTTTGCCAAGAATCATAGATTAAGATAATACTGGAATGTTGCCTTGGATCTCTTGAAAACTTTTGAGAAGTATGAACTTATCTCCATCCCTAGAGCTCAAAACAACTTGGCCAATGAAATTTCCTTTTCTGCCATCACATGCCAAATGCCTCATGCTAATGAACAATACACGGTGAAAGTCAAGTGAAGACCAGCAGTCTCAGATAACATAGATCACTGACAATTATTTGAAAATGACAAACAGATTGAAAATTTCTTGCAGCCTAAAACCAAGTTCGAAATGTTAAAATTAGACTTAATCCATCAAGAAGCTTGCTTTGACAAAGTACAAACCCTCAAAACAGAGCTGCCTTGTAAAACTGACATAAATCTACTAGAATACCCTCTTAAAGCAGAATCATTGGCAGATTTAGATAAAAAATACCTTGAGGAAATGCAATGCAAAGATAACTCATTACCAAGGGGTATTTCCCCTTTAGAAGACTTGTTTGACTTTAATGATGTAGCAAGAAAGCCAAAAATTGAAACCACCGAAACTAATGTGGAAGAATGTAACATAGGAAACATAAAAGAACCCAAAATAATCAAGTTGTCCAAAATTCTCCCTCCTCACATAAAACAGAAATATATAGATCTGTTCAAAGATTTTAAAGATATTTTTGCATGGGGGTATGAGGATTTTAAGTCCTATGACACAAGCATCATCCAACATAAAATTCCTCTCAAGGAAAATCAGAAACTATTCAAACAAAAATTGAGAAGAATAAACCCCGTTCTAGTACTTCTAGTTGAGAAAGAAATAAAGAAGATGTATGATGCTGGTATCAAAGTTCCACTTAGGTACTCAGAATGGGTTTCCAACCTTGTGTCGGTTAGGAAGAAAACAAGGGAGATTAAGCTGTGCATAGACTTTAGAAACTTGAACAAAGCCTCCCTAAAGGACAACTACCCTTTACCCAAAATGGATCATATACTACAAAGGGTGGTAGGTTCTAAGAGAATATCATTGCTTGATGGTTTTTTAGGTTACAATCAAGTATTGGTATTGCCAAGTGATCGACACAAAACCGCTTTCACAACACCTTGGGGCAAATTCATGTATGTAAAAATGCCATTTGGGTTGATGAATGTCGGGGCTACTTTTCAAAGGGCCATGGATATAGCTTTTTCTGAAGACATAGGCTACATCATAATAATTTACCTCGATGATATTACTGTTTATTCTAAAACTAATGAAGAGCACTTAGTTCATTTGTGGAAGGTCTTTAAGAAGTGTAGGAAGTATGGATTATCTATGAATCCTAAGAAAACATTTTTTTGTCTTCAAGAAGGAAAAATCTTAGGCCACATCATTTTCGAAGAAGGGATCAAGATAGACCCCAAAAGGATTGAAGGTATACTACAAATTAGCCATCCTAGAAATATTAAAGAGCTGAAATATTTCATTGGAAAGATAAACTTCCTGAGAATATTCATAGGCTAACCTCGCTGAAAAGAGAAGTAGGAGTCAAGTGGACCACAGAAGCCAAACAATCCTTGAACTGGTGAAACAAGCCCTTACCCAAACACCGTGTCTAATCATCACTGACTTTACCAAGGATTTCTTCATATTCTCCTTTGCATCCGAACACACTATTGCTGTTGTATTGCTTCAAAATAACATGATGGGACAAGAACAACCCATAGTCTTCTTCAGCAAAGCATTGAGAGATGCTCCTCTAAAATATAACATCATGGAGAAACAAGCCTTTGCCTTGATCAAAGCATTGAAGGACTTCAGAGTTTACATTTTGCACTCCCATGTTATTGCTTTTGTTCCACACACAGTTGTTAAAGATATTTTGAATCAAGACCTTGATGGTAAAACGGGTAAATGGATTGCTATTATCTTAGAATATGATTTAGAAATCAGACCCACTAAACTAGTTAAAGGAAAAGGACTCGCAAAACTCATGGCTGAATCAAATTTTCAAGCGCTAGACATGAATATGGTGGATGTACTAGAGGGACAGGAAGAGTGCACTGCTCCGCACATTGAATAAGTATTTCTGCATTCATCTTGGTATGTTGATATCCTATATGTAATTTTCTATCTTAATGCTCCTCCAACTTTATCCAAAACAAAAGCTAGGTTCCTGAAACAAAAAGCTTTAAATTTCTACATTTTTGATGGATATTTGTATTGGAAAAATTATGTTGGCATATTGCTTAAATGTTTGCTTGAAGATGATGCAGATAGAATTATGCATGAGTTCCATGACAGAGAGTGTGAAGGTCACCTCTACTGGAACACCACAGCTAATAAAATCCTTAGAGCTAGTCACTATTGGCCCACTCTTTTCCCTGATACTCACAAGCTAGTTGCAACTTGCCATAAATTCCAAATCTTTGATGGAAAGAAGAAGCTACTACCTTTTCCCTTGCATCCTGTTACTATTAAAACTCCTTTTCAATAGTGGGGTTTAGATTTCATTGGCGAAATCCACCTTGCCTCATCTTCCCAACACAAGTGGATTCTTACTGCTACCGATTATTTCACCAAATGGATAGAAGCCATCCCTTCAAGGAATGCTACCGAATCAATCATCATAAAATTCCTTGAAACCAAAATCTTGTCCAGTTTCGGTTGTCCCAAGAAGATCATCACCGATAATGCTGCAACATTTAAGTCCAGGAGAATGGTGGACTTTTTCTACAAGTATCACATCACACTGCGGCATTCTATAGATTATTACCCTCAAGGTAATGGCCTAGCTGAGTCTTCTAACAAGATTTTGGTGAACATCATCAAGAAACTGTTGGAAGAGAACAAAAAATCATGGCATGGAAAACTGGTGCATGCACTATGGGCTGATAGACTAACAATTAAGAAATCTATCAATATGTCACCCTATCAGCTGGTTTATGGCATGTATGTTGTTTTCCCAACATCCTTGGGAGTTCCGGTTATGAAGCTTCTTCAAGAGGTTCAATCAGAATAAAATGACATACAAAGGAGGTTGAACCAAATCATTCATTTGCAACAGTCAAGGAAAGAAGTTTACAAAAGAACACAAGCAGTGCAAGAAAACATAAACAAGATTTTTAACAGAAGAACCAAATCCAATAATTTCCACATTGGAGACATAGTGTTGAAATGGGACTCCAGGAGGGAGGATAAGGGAAAACATGGCAAGTTTGAAAATTTGTGGAAGGGTCCTTACATCATCCATTCAGCTAGAGGTAAAAATTCTTTCTTTTTAGAAGAGCTGAATGGAGTAGAGGTGTTCGGAGGTCCTGTCAATGGTAGGATGCTCAAACACTATTTTTGTCAAAGTTCCTAGTTTGAAGCTTTCATTCATTGTACATAAAATTGATTGATGAAAAATTAGGAAAAACGAAAACACAAAAATAGAAAAGAAGAAAAAGAGGGCAGATTTAAAGAAGAGGTACAACCCCATACCCAAAAAAATAGTTTTGTTGAAAGTGAGCACATCTAAATGCCACTACTTTTCTAGAAAGAAGAGTCATGTTCAGTCATCTAGCCTAATCATGGCTGAACTTGTTTTGAATTTCTGTTGATAGGTTAGTGAAAGAAGGCTTTTCAAACCATTTAAGCTTGACTTGTCAGTAGGAATAGATTAGGAAGAAAAGATAATGGTTCTAAATGCTCAAATATGAACCAAAGAGAAAGAGAGGAATGCCTGACAATTTATAAATCACAACCCTCTTTCTAGTTTTTTTATTATTATTATGAAAAATAATGTCTATGTGCCACTTTTCTGAATTCCATAGCCCATGGAAAATCAGATTGCTCAATCCTAGTTCAGCCATGTTTTCAATTTCATGTTAAAACATTAGAGAAAAAAGTTTGTCAAACAGCTTAATCTTGAAAAATAAGTAGACTAGGTAGATAATAAGAGACCTTTGCCTAATCTGAACTCTTGGGAGTGATAAGGGTACAAGTAGATAGTTTTTTTTTTATGTTTTCAAAGAAAATTAATGTCAAGGGTTTTCCAGTCCAAGTGCACCCAAAGGAAGAAAAAAATGTTAGGCAAGTAAGGTTGAAGCAAGCATGTCTTTAAGATTCTTAAGATCATAGCTTCAATAAAAAAATAGCAAATGAAAGAAGAGAAATCTACCAAATGGATGAGGCACTCGTCTTCAAGACTCATAGATTTGAGCTTTGAGGTCTTGGACACCTCTTGAAAAGGATATGCCCTCCCCAAGTGGAGCCACTATTAGTCATCAGTAATTTTTACTATCTGAAGATGACTAAAAATAGTCCTAGATTTCTAAAAACAAAATTCATGAATATTGTGAGTTTTAGAAATCTCACTGCCCTCATTATCCTTAAAACAAATTTTTCACTACTCTGCCATTCCCTGTTTAGATTATCACTCCTAGAGGGCCCCTCCTAGGCTTATTCCACTCATCTAGTTTGTTTTTACCACCTATCACCCCAGCCCTCTGTTTTGCCTTTACCCCACCACTTCACCTTCATCCAGGGTTATCACTCAACCTATCCTTTCCCATGTTCATTAGGGTACTCATAACTTTATGGTCTCACAAATACCTCTATGAGCTCTTTAGACTAGTCAAGTACATCAGTTTATATAGGTTCAAATACACCAATTGGTCAAAAGGCTCTGTTTTTACATTGTTTAGATCCGAAGCCTAATTTCAGTCAAGGACCAAGTTAAAACCCTACCACTAGATCATTAGGTTTTCCCTTGGTTGTAGGATCTTCATTTGTTTTTCAAGCTCTGTTTTTCTTATACTAAGACCTGTTTCTAATGAAAAATAAGAGCAGCACATGATTGCCTAAGAAAGAGCAAGAGGTCTCCAAAGAAAGTTATTTTGCCAATTTCAAGTCCTGCAAAAGGTAGGTGTGCTTGACATTTCTGCAGGAATGCCAAGAGGTAAATCAGCAGGGGAAATTGATAGGGAAAATGATAAGTTATAAAATAAAGCAGAGAGAACTATGTTTAAAGGGGATATCAAAGTTTTTAAAGCCTGGTTAGATCAACAGTATGCCAAACAAAAACCCAATGCAACAAGACACATAAAAGAAGATCAAGCTCTCATCTCAGTTGTTTTCATTCAGTGGTTAAAGAATAGAAAACCTGGCATGATCTCCAAGGTAAAAATGAAAATTTGTGAGGATGCTACCACTATATGGATGGCTAAAGTTACCAAAGTGATTTCAGCATGTTCAAAGTTCAGAGGGAAAAGTAAGTTTGTTTACCTGCCAAAGTGAAAATGTTCAAAGACATAAGCTAACCAAAGAAGGTGAGCCTTGTCACTCAAACAAAATCTACAGAACAGGGAGGTTAAGATTATCAATGAACAAGTGTTAAACCATAAACTCAAACACCTACAAAACAAAAGGGTTAAAGGAAATATCAGTGAAACGTTAAAAGATTTAAAAAACATTAGTAAAGTGGGTTTTATTGTTTTAATTTATTCTCCTCAGCTACAAAGGCCCTTTTCCACCCTTCAGTTACTCATTTCATTGGAAAAGGTCATTAAAAGTAGTCAAAGAAGGAATTTTCAAGTTCTGGAAAACTTGGGCAAAGTTTCCCCTGTGTTGCGTGCCTGGAACCCCCTACTACACTCTTGGAGATTTTCTGCCGTGTAAACTGCACTAAGTGATGCACGCTTGTGACCGGGCACTACGCATTCATTATCGTGAAAAACCGGCAGCCCGTGCCTGGAACTTGTGTGCAACCTTGCCCGAATACTTCCATTACTGCATGGAGAGACTTGATAGTCCTGTGTGCTATGTGCTCATCACTGCACGAAGAGACCTGACAGGCCCACTCACCCTACTGCCCAAATTTTTCTTCTGCTGCACTGGAATTCGTTTAGGCTTTCCCGACCAAGTGACCTGATAGAACTGGCGTGCATCCCTGCATTGCACATTCAAAAATCACTCGACTGGCCCGGCGCTACGCGCCTGCGTTGCACATTCAGCAGTCACCCAATTGGCCCAACCTTGCGTGTTTAGCTAGGAGTATTTATGCATCAACTCAAGCCCTAAATCTGCTGCAAACTTCATCAAAGTCACCTCCAAAGTTTCCATAGCACCTCTTAAGGGTAAGTAAAAGGCACCTCCTCACTTTCAAGTTCTTGTCATTGAATTAGAGGAATAAACCCTAGATTTTTCCATCAACTTCACAAAGCAGAATTAGGGTTTTGACCTTCAAGGCAAGAGTAAAAAGGTAAAATGTAAAGGGAAACTAATAGTGGCAGTGGCGAGGGAGGCTAAGGGCCTAGAAGATAGTAGTGAAAGGGTGGAAGAGTAAACAAGTTTGAACCATTGAACACCAAGGAGTTGATGGCCTCTCCTATGACAGTTGCATATTTCTAGGAGGTGGGTTGTTTTGACTTATGTGAAAGGGTACAACAGGTCCAAAGTCACCCTGAGTTGACCAGACATTTTATCCTTAACCTCCATGATCATCAAGTAAATTTAGCAGGAGTAAACTTCGAGCTATCCACCAATACCATTTCTATGGCCACCGGGATACCTAGTATGAGAGAAAAGTGGTTCAAGCAAGAAAATTTGGACCTGAGCCATTATAAACATTTCTTGAAACCTAGATACCAAGTTGAATGCAAATCCATTTTTCCATTTTCACATCTACTGGAGAGATATGCACCCTTGAGGGTAGGTTTTCTAGGCTTTATTCCTACCATATAAGACTGCTCATGCACTTCACTAGGGTAAAGCTGCTAAATTTTCCCTATTATCTTTATAGAAGTCTTGATAATATGTCCTACATTGTGCAAAAGAGACATCCTTCACAACAAATGCAAAGTCTTTTTCACCATTCCCTTATCAAGATGATTGTGTTACATCAATTAGAGCAAAAGGGTATTCCATGGGAGGTGTTCATCGCCCATGAAGTTTTCACAAACCCAAAGCCTCATCATCAACCAAATTTACCCTCATCATCTCATCCACCTCCCTCCACTCCTCCATCACCCCCCACTAACCATGACTCATTATCTGCACATGAATCCTCCCCTTAAGATAACCTCCCTTCCTCACCTTCTCTTAAAGCATCAGATCAAGAAGAGGACAGTGACAAAGAGGTCAATGATGAAGAAGAAGAATAGGATGACGAGGAAGAGATAAATGATGAGGAACATAAAAATGATGAAGAAGAAGAGGCAGATGATGATGAAGAGACAAATGATGAGGAAGAGGAAGAAAATGATGAAGAAGAAACAAAAAATGAAGAAAAGGAAGAAACAAAAAATGTTGAAGAGGCAGAGGCAGATGATGATGAAGAGACAAATGATGAAGAGGCAGAGGAGGATGATGAAGAAGAGATAGAGGAAGATAATGATGAAAAAGGCAGTGAGAAAAATAGTGATGAAGAGGAAAAAAATGATAAAGAAAAGGTTAGTGATACAGAGGATGATGAGGAAGAAGGAAATGAACATGACAACAAGGAGGAAAATAGTCATGACAATTGTTGTCGTTCCTAGAGACAGCCTAGTGTTGTGATAGACCAGTGCCTAGGACATCTTATATTAGCAAGGGGCATATTGTATAACAGATGAAGTTATCAATAAAAAGCTCTCATGCTATTTCCTAAAAAACAAGGAATATTAATCTGAATCGGACCAGGACTTACAGAAACTTGATACAGGAAAAGAGATATTGCAGAGGCAGGATGTAAAACTCTAATACAAAGCATCGGACAATTCAGAGACAATTTACTGCAAAGCGGGACGGTTCAGAAATACCTCACAGACATAAATTATCAGAAGGTGTATGCAGTGAATGAAATATTGAGAGAATATTAGTTGTCATTGAGCTGATATCCAGATACACAATATCACCATGTAATGGGCTTACCAATTTAAGAATCCAAATATGACAATAGCATTTTAAAAACACCCTTTCAAAGCAACTAATATAGTAGAAATACAGTTTAGATGAATAATGGAATAGAATATCATGCATGAGCCATATTTAAAGCGCTTGACTAATCCGAGCTTGGGTATCAACTAGGATAAATCAATACCAAAAATCAGTGAGCCACTCGCATTCCAAAACATGATACAGGAAAGATGAATGAAATGAAATGATCTATTAAAATAACACATAAGAGAGAAAGTTACACACTGTGAAATACCAAAGACTAGAATCCTCTTAATAGATGGAACTCCTCCTCACTGAGACCCTACGGGCTCTGAGCCTTCATACAAGAGTTTAACAAGATGTATACAAAAATCCTTTCACTGCATAATTTTCTGATGAAATATGGAACCCTCAATTGTCTGTTCTTCGAGAGCTTTATAGGAGACCAAGAAAGCTCGAGAAGGGAGTAGGCGATGAACATTTAATTGCCTCTTCAAGACAAGATGGCAGAGACGTGTACGTCCATACTGCTGAATGACTCTGTAGCGCTGTATGTACTCTGCTGCTTGCTTATTGAAATGAATGCACTGGGTAGAAGTCTCTTCCGGAACACGGCAAAGAAGTAAAATCTCATAGACATTTTGTCCTTTCTTGAAAGAAAATGGTGCTGAAAAGAAAACTTTAGGGTATTGTTTTCTGCGAATGGTACCTTCTGCTTTCTAAACCCTGAATTACGATTTAAGATCTTCAATGCTGAACGTTAAATTCCTCGATCATTCACTGATATTTCTCTACTGCTCCATTAATATCTCCATCTGCGCAATCTGTGCTTTGAATGACTCTGGAGGGTTTGACAGATTTTAACCCTGCTTCTTTAATGCAAGTCATGTCGCAACAGTGTCCCAGGCCTTTCTCCATAATTGTAGCTTCTGAAAAATAGTCCTTTCTTGCGTTCTCTACTTCTATAATGGAGGCTGTGAATCATGGAAATTTTCCGCCACTGTAACCCTGCAAAAACCTGAAAACGTGTTAAGAAAACCATGCACGAGAAGGTGAACACAGTGGGAACAATGGTGTGACAGAGCAGCATGGTGGACAGGTTGAGAAATGCAGCGTAACAGTGGGAGGTGGCAATGGCAAAAGTTGGTGAAATACGGAGGGATTTAATGCAAAACAATGATATGGGGTCCTTTGAATGCAATGCATAAGGGAGACGGAGAAAAACGAGACAAGAATACGTGGAATGATGATGTGGCGGGAAAACACGTGGTGGATGAGCAATTAATCTGGACCGTTGATCTCAGGAGGAGATCGACAGTGGAAAACGTATTGAAGGGCAATGAAATGGTGGGCTAGGGGCAGTGTTGACTTGGATTAACACCCGTGCAGCTTCGTGGAGCGACTACCGTCGGATGGATCGCCCCAGATCGGACGACTCTCGTGGATATCGCGCTGTGTTTATGGAAGAACGATAACGTGTGATGGAGGGTGGTTTTTGAGCTGTATGTGGGGACATGGGGCAAAAAATGTATGGAATCGATCCAGAAAATAGAATACCACCTACCGACTAAAGGTGGTGCGATAGAAACCAGGCAGTTTTGAACAGGCGCGGCTGTGGGGACCACAAGGGCGGATGGGTTTCTGACTGTCGATCTGCAGGTTGATCGGACGGTGGAAAGCTGATCGAAGTGGTGAACGGAGTAGGCCATGGGCGCGATGAAGACTTGCGAACGCCATCATATCTGTGCAGATCGACGGTTATAAATGTGCCCGATATATTTATGTAATAAGCGCCCTCATGGCTAGCGCTCGGTTTTAGTGCCTCGGTCACGTGAAAAAGATAGAGGGGCCAGGGTCAAAGGAGCTAGGCCTTATAGATTTTCAAATATGGGTTTTGCGGCCTTCTTTTAATGTAATTTGGGAGTCAGAAATGGCAACGATAGGCAGAAAAATGATTTCTTAGGGCAGAAAAAGGGGGTTTGAAAGGTTTGAGTAGGATTACTTGTCAAAATTTAACAGGTTTTAATAGAATGCTGACAACATGATCAACATTGGCTCCACCTAGGGACATCACGTTCATCCCTGAGCATGTCGAGAACTTCGCAGACCACCTGATGATCTTCTGTGCGAACACTGCTCTTCATCACTTCTACTTTTCTTCTCAAAATTCATCATGACACCCTCATTATTCAAACAACGGGGAAAACAGGAAACTAATATACAATATGATACATCAGGCTATCTTTGCCTAAATTAGAACTGGAAGAAGGGTTTAAGGAACTGACCATTCATAGGGGTGTCAAGCAAGTCACCCTGTAAATTTTCCAACTTGAAAGTATTGTTACCTCCTTATTCCACGATTTTGAAGAGACCGAACCAAAGTGGGTCAAATTTACCATGTTTTCCTTTTTCAGCCCTCCGGATATCCCACCTGAGCACTAAATCACCAATCTGCAAATTCCTGTCCTTGGCATGCTGATCAAAAAGGTGTTTCATCTTCTCCTGATACTCTGCCAGCCTTTGATATATCATCAGACTCTTCTTGACTTTCCTGTATGAACCAGGCTACTGGTAGAGCTAACTGTATAGGGAATATTGCTGCCCTGCCATATACTAATTCATATGGGGATTTCCCAGTTTCTCTCTTGCTGGTAATTCTATTGGCCCACAGAGCAAATTTCAATTGGGAATCCCAGTTTTTCTAATTTTCGTTTATAGCCTTCTTCAGTGCTCTCACCAGGGTTTTATTAGAAGATTCTGCCAAGCCATTTCCCTGTGGATAATAGGGTGTAGAGTGACTTAGTGTGATGTTATATTGCTGACAGAAGCTCAAAAATTTTGTAGACTTGAAGGCCTGTGCATTATCAGTCACTATTCTGGCAGGGCAGCCAAACCTGGATATGATGTTTTCTTCCATGAACTTTATTATGATAGAATCTATGGCATTCTTCGTAGGTATGGCTTCCACCCATTTTGTGAAATAATCAGTGGCCGTTAAAATCCACTTATGCTGACCACTCGATGGAGGATGTATCTCACCTATAAAATCAATTCCCCATTGTCGGAATGGTTCATCCACGTGCACGGGAATCATGGGCAGAGGTGCCAATTTCTGTCTTTCAGCAAATTTCTGACACTTCTCACAGGCTCTTATCCGAGCGAAAACATCTCCAAAAAGCTTGGGCCAATAGAAACCAGCCTTCAGGATTTTGTGAGCAGTGGCTCTCCAGGTGTAATGACCCCCGCAGATTCCTTCGTGAAATTCAGCTATTATACTCTCTATCTCATCCTCCGTGAGACACATGAGTAGGATGCCTGCAGGATCTCGCCAATATAGTCGGCCATTTGCGACTATGTACTTCTGCGATTTCAATCTCAGCGTTTTGTATTTAGCTTTATCATAGCTTGGATGGCAGCTGAGTGTGAGTAGATATTCTACTATCTCTTTGTACCACTGACTGGTGAGGTACTTTACATGTATTTCTGGAGTAGCTACCCCAATTCCCTGTCGCTCTTCTTTCTCCTCAGATTCCTCACCTGCTATAATGGAAAAATTTATACCCAGAGCCTGATAGTTTGATTCAGATAATATCTTGGCTAGCCCTTGTCCTTTGATCAGCTTAGTAGGGCGGATGTCTAATTCATACTCCTGTATCTTGGCAATCCACCTCCCTCTTTTTCCTTCACTATCCCCCTGAATAAGAATATATTTTACAGCAGCTGTAGGCACAAATGCAGTGATATGCGACTATAAAACATATATGCGGAATGCTTTGAGGGATTTCACCAGGGCATATGCTTGCTTTTCCAATATGTTATATTTTAATTCTGCATCGCAGAGCACCTGACTGAAGAAGGCAATGGGCTGCTCGTACCCTTCCTCATTTTTTTGCAATAAAACTCCTGCTATTGTATGAGGTGATGAAAAAGAAAAGATTATGAAAGGTTTAGCATAATTTGGTCCAGCTAGTATAGGGGCTTTTTCAAAAGCATTTTTTATCCTGATAAAGGCCTCTCGTGATTCCTGAGACCATTTAACTTTGTTATCTTTCTTCAGCATGTCAGTTATATGTCTAACTATTTCAGCATAGTTAGGAATAAACCTTCTCAGGAAATTAATACGCCCTAGGAACACCTATACCTCCTTCTTATTTTTGGGGAGAGAAATACCATTTATAACCTCTACCCTCTTAGGATCTATCTTCACCCCATCTTTAGTCACAATGTGTCCCAAAAGTTTACCCTCTTCTAATGCAAATAAAGACTTTTTAGGATTTAGAGAGAGCCCATACATTCTGCATTTCTCAAAGGTTCTACGCAGATGCTCAATGTGCTTAGTATCATTCTTTGAAAATACAGTGATATCATCGAGGTAGACTACCAGAAATTTATCTTTCTCCCCAACAAAAGAAATGTCCATGGTCCTCTGAAAAGTGGCCCCTGCATTAATCAATCCAAAAGGCATCCTGGCATACATAAATGTACCCCATGGTGTGGTGAAAGTGGTCTTCTTTTGATCTTCTGGAAGTACAGCCACCTGATTGTAGCCAGAGAATCCATCCATCGTTGACATCTTGGAATCTCCAACCACTTTTTGCAGGATGTGATCCATCTTAGGCAGTGGATAATTATCCTTTAAGGATGCTCTATTTAAATTTTGGAAATCCACACACAACCTTATTTATCCATTCTTTTTTCGGACAGGGACTAAGTTTTCCACCCATTCAGAGTACCTGAATGGCACAATTATTTTGGCCTTTAACAACTTCTTAATTTCCTTCTCAATAGAAGGAAGCAGCAGGGGATTTATTTGTCTGAGCTTCTGCTTATGAGGCTTTGCATCTTCCTTCAAGGGAATTTTTTGCTGTATAATACTGATATCAAAAGTTTTTAGGTCTTGATAAGACCATGCAAACACATCTTTGTAAGACTGAAATAATTTCTGGTATAGCTGCTTATATTCTTCTGGAATCTTCTTGGATAGTTTCACAAATTTGGGGTTAGCATCAGTACCAAGATTCGGGTCTTCCACCTAATTTTCTTCTATGACTCTGTTTGGTTGCAGCGGGACATCGTTGTTGTCAAACAATCTTTCTAGAGGCACCAGCCCTCTAGGTATAATGTTTCCCTTCAATTGCAACACTTTATTACTTGTCATTATTTCCTCCCATCTATTTTCTAAACTATCTTTAGCCTCTTCTTCTTCTCCAGCATCAATCTCCATATTGGAGAATTATCCTACTATTTCTAGGAATCTCTTCATCTGTTCTTCATCCTCGAAAACCTGCCAGTGCTTGATGTTATCTGGGATTGATGGTCGATAACGTACCTCAACTTCATATCTTAAGAGGGGGTTTTACGGTGGACGAAGTGTACTAGCAGTCATAGCAAGGGAATCAACCATCCTATTCTATTCTCGGGACATGAACTAGATATTAAAAGCCAAGAAAAAATTCTCCACCATGTCCCAAATTTCATTCCTATAAGCCCTCAGTCGTGGATGTTTGGTTTGACACTGATTCCTGACTTGTCTAACCACCAGCTCTGAATCTCCCAGAACTTTTAAACTTTGTATGTACATGCTCCTAGCTGTCTGCAATCCTAGAAGAAGTGCTTCATATTCCAGTTTGAAGGACAATGGGACCCATTTCCCTGTAGGAGAAATCAATAGTACTCTAGCCCCATTACCTTCTCTTGAATTTGCTCCATCAAAATGAAGTGTCCAGATTCCTGTTTCATTGCTCTCTGAGGGCTGCTCAGTCTTGATCTGGCAGAAGGATGGTTCATGAGCATAATCTTGATCTTCTTCCAGCATCAAGCATGAGAAATCTCCTTCTTTACTGTAGACTGGAGAATTAACAGAGTTGTCAGCCTTAGTCACCATCTTGACAAATCTAGTCTCCCTGTACAACCTCCTCTCCTGATCACCAAAAACTGGGATAGTGGCATATGTTAATTCCAACTTGATTGACCCACCAATTTTTGTTCCCCAAGACCTTGACAGTAACATGCCAAAGCGAGCTGGGATGTCTGCCACCACGATGTCCATTACCACACTTTTTGCTGGGATTTGGGCCAAATTGACCACCAAATATTTGATCATCCCTAGGCATTTAACTCTTTTGGAATCAAATTAATAGAGGTCCTTGTATGGATGGGTGATTTGCAATCCTAGTTGTTCCATGACTGACAGAGGTAGTAGATTATGGGAAGCTCTAGAATCTAACATACAGTTATGTAATAGCAGGTCATGAATCACTAGAGACACATAAAAGGGAGGAGTAGAAGCATCTAATTCCTCAACATGTGGGCCAAAGACAACCATGAGTCTTTCTTCTTGAAGGTTGACACTATCAGGGGTGAGTACTACTTCTGGAGGGATCATAAAAGAGGTGACTTGGGATTGATATGCAGGTTGTTTCAACAGTTCAATCAAGGGAACTGGGATTTTGACTTTGTCGAGTTCCTTTTGCAGACTGAAAGTAGGAGAAGGCTTCTCTATTACAACCTCTTTTGACTCTTTATTTTCAGCTGAGGGTTTGACTTCTTTTGACACAGACTAGGTATTAGGGGGAAAGACTACTTTTGAAGAAGAATTAATTTGGTCATTAGACTGCAAAGGTTTGTTTTGAGGGCCCTTACCTTCGTCTGTGACTTTCTGCATTGTAGACTCCTTTTGAGCAAGTGCTTCCTTCTGGGGTAGCTCTTCTTCTTGATCTTGAGTACGAGTCCTCTTCCTAGAAGATCTGAGATCATATCTTCTATTGAACTGTACTTGCATGAAATCAGCAAACTGTTTACAATAATGATTAATTTCTACATCCTCTGTGTCTCTGACCTTTTCTTCTTCTTGTAATGGGCACTCGGTTCCATCATCTCCTCGCAAGGGGAGTTCTTCTCCATCGATATTTGAAAAAGAAAGATTTGCATCCTCCAGTCCATAAGCAGTGTCTTCAGTAGGATCATCTTCTGGACCTTCCAAGTACAATGGGTGTGGTACCTGATCCTGCTGTTCCTTTGGTTCCCTTGGCAATATTTGCAGGGGCGATTTCCTGTACTGAGGATTGTAACCTCTGTTTGGAGCATTGTTGATCCAGGTGGATATTGGTGGCCACCCGCCTATTCCACTTGGGCCCCCACCATTGTCTCTTTCAGTTTTTCAGTTTTGGCATAACTTACTATTTTTAGCAGTTTTTCGGGTCCTGAACTTCCGGAGCCGTTTTGAGGCCCTAAACGACGTTTTTTGGTATGAAAATTTGTTGCTATTTTGATCATCAAAATCGTCACAAAAGTTGTAGTCCTCGGATAGAGCTTTCTAATGATGTATCATGTGCGTCAAACGGAGATAGTATGCCAAAGTTACGTCCATGGGAAGTTGAAACACCAATTTACCCAAACGGGGCCCATAGTTTTGGCGCTTCATCTCCTAGGGTTAGGTTTTTGGGATGTTGAGGGTTCTCCATTGTTTCTCAATAATAAATAGGCCCTCGAGCCTCATTGTAACTCGGTTCAGAGGCCTGTAGCCGCCACATCTCTTCTCAGAGATAGCTACCAGTGCCCTAGCTAGTTTTATTTCCATTCTGTCTGTAAGCAAATTTCAGTTCTTTGATATTAATGAAATGAAGTCTTATTTCCGTTGCATCTCTGTATTTATGGTTATATGTTTATTCTGTTGCGTTCCTGCATAAATCCGGATCAGTGGTATCAGAGCGGTCTGCCTTTTCTCGATCCTTCTTTGCATGTCCCCAACGAGGTCGGGGTATAAGGAGCTAGGGCTTGATCTGGTGGAACCTTTGCAAGATCAGCCTCGCAAACCTCGACGGACGCCCATGGGGGACGAAAAGAAAGATGAGGGAGCAGGAGATCCTATCAAAATATTGCTCGAGAGGCCCTCGAAAAACAAAGGAATGCGATGATGGATAACTTTGTTCAGATCCTTCAACGGCTGCCCACTGGCGGCGCATCTGCATCCAGTAGCCACTCTGGAGTTGCGACTCCCTTTAAGGTACAAGTAAATTTTGACATTCCCATATTTGAGGGTCAAATAGACGCAGATGCCGTAGATAGATGGTTGAATCTATTAGAAGGATATTTCTCTGTTCATGACTTTCCAGACCGGGAGAAGATTATTTTTGCACTCCTCAAAGCTACCCCCCATGTTAAGGACTGGTGGGAAACCTACTGTGAGAACAAGGACCAGACAGAACCCTCTCTATTCTCGGCCGTACCAACTTGGAATTCTTTCCGAGACGCCGTCAAGGAACAGTACTATCCTGTGGGGAGCTATGAGGACAAGTACACACAATGGACCACGCTGCGACAACAAAGGGATCAAGATGTGCACGAGCTGACGAATCTGTTCCATACCCTGCGCACAAAGTTGGGTATCAAAGATTCAGAGAAACATTTGGTGCTAAAGTATCGCAGCTGTCTGCACAGATACATTCGGGAGGAAATGGAGTTCCTCGACATCTCCTCGCTTGGTACGGCATACCGGTATGCTGCCAAGATTGAGCAGAAATTCAAACAGAAGAAGCGAGACTTTGGATATGCGAATCAAAAGCAAGGAAAAGGTGCTTCCAAACCGCAGAACAAAGGACAGAGCATGGCGGCTAAAGACAACCCGTCAAAGCCACAAGACAAGAACAACACCGTAAAGCCAAAGAAGGACACGGGAAAGTGGTGTGAGTTCCATAAGAGCTCCACTCACAACACAAGTGAGTGTCGGGCCAAACAGTCGCTAGTGGCCGAGATGAGGGCTTCTGAGTCAGATGCATGCTCTGACTCCAAATCAGAACCTGAAAAGGGGAATGAAAAAGGGAAACAGATTATTGATGCGGAGCCCAATGCCACTGTTGCCACTACAAAGGTCCAGAAGGAGGAACCGGAAGATCAGAGGAGGAGGAACGTCTCTTCCACTCCCAGATGTGGGTAAAGGGCTCCCCTGTACAGTTCATTGTCGACAATGGGAGCCAAAAGAACCTCATTTCAGCAGACGCCGTGAAGCGGTTGGGCTTGCCGACCACGGCTCACCCACATCCATACACCATCGGGTGGCTTCACCAAGGACGAGATCTCCGCGTCAGCCGGCAGTGTCGCCTTCCCTATAGCATCAAGCCCTTCACGGATGAGGTACTATGTGACGTTGCTCCTATTGATGTTTCTGATGTATTATTGGGACAACCATACTTGTGGAAGCGTCATGCTGTGTATGAGTCTCGACCTCGTGCTGTTATTATTACTTTGGGAAATAAGTTGTACAGGATACCAGAGGTACCACCTCCTACGACTATCTCTTTGGTTACTGCAAAACAATGTGGTAAGCTCATTTCCCAAACCAGGAAATTCGTTTTTCTGATGATCCGCCCCCAGGGCAAGAAGAAGACTGTGGCCACGACCTCCAGACAGGGCCCCTCTGCACGACAACAAAAAATGGATAAGGTCGTGGAGGAGTACGGGGACATCTTCACCTCACCCACAGGGGTTCCTCTGCACTGCCAGGTCAAGCACCCGATTGATCTGACCCCAGGTGCGCCACTACCCAATGGACCGATCTATCGACGCTCTGTTCTGGAAAATGATGAAATCAAGAGGCAGATTCAGGAGCTGTTGCAGAAAGGTCACATCAGACCAAGTTCATCGCCTGTGGGAGCCCGATCGTGTTGGTACAGAAGAAGGATGGGACGTGGAGACTCTGTATTGACTATCGGGCGCTGAACAAGATCACTGTCCGGAATAGGTACCCAATCCCACGGATTGATGACCTTCTGGACCAACTCCAATGTGCAAAATATTTCAGTAAGATCGACCTGAAGTCTGGGTATCACCAGGTACCAATTGAACCCTCTGATGTGTGGAAGACTGCCTTCAAGGCTAAGGAAGGCCTTTTTGAATGGCTGGTCATGCCTTTCGGGTTGACAAATGCTCCCGCAACCTTCATGAGGATGATGGACGACATCTTGTGGCCATTCACCAACTCATTCGTAGTGGTGTACTTGGATGACATTCTGATCTTCAACAAGACTTGGGAAGAGCACCTTCATCACATCCGACAAGTCCTCCAAACACTGCGGCAACACAAGTTGTGTGCCAATTTGGAGAAGTGCACGTTTGGCATGACCCGGGTTCAATATCTGGGATACATTATTGATGAAAGGGAGGTGCATGTGGATCCAGCCAAGATCCAAGTCATTCGGGATTGGCCAGCCCCGACTACTATAACAGAGCTTCGCAGCTTTCTGGGTCTTGCTAATTTCTACCGTAGATTCGTGTTGGGATTCTCTCTTATCACTTGGCCCTTGAGTCAAGTCACCAAAGGAGGAGCGAGAGCAAAATTCTTTTGGTCGGAACCTCAACAGAAGGCGTTCAAAGAATTGAAAAATCGCCTCTGTTCTGCCGCAGTGCTCACCTTACCAGACTTGCAGCAGCCATTTGAGATCGAGACAGATGCCTCTGACTATGCTATTGGGGCAGTTCTTACTCAACAGGGACATCCAGTGGCATATCACGGTGAGACATTGTCTGAGACAGTTCGCAAGTATCCCACCTATGACAAAGAAATGTATTCCATTGTGCAAGCCTGTCGACAATGGAAGCATTACATTTTGGGGAAGGAAACAATCATCCACACGGACCACCGGCCCCTGCAGTTCATACAGACACAAGGGAAGTTGCAGAATGATCGCCATCAGAAGTGGTCCACATATCTGCAACAGTTTCATTTGAACATCAAGTACAAGAAGGGTAGCACCAATAATGTTGCGGACTGCCTCAGCCGACCACCGATCGTGGCGCTCACCACCGTGCTCAACTCTTGTGGGCACGAGACTTCTGATTGGCCGCTTCTCTATGAGAGTGACCCAGAATTCGGCCACACTTACAAGGCACTCTTAGGGGGCACACAAGTTCCAAATTTTCACATCCAAGATGCACTTTTATGTCACCTGGGACACCTTTGTGTTCCTTCAAGCGAGCGTGCCAAGATGATATGGGAAGCACACTACAGTCGAGTCGCTGGGCATTTCGGGGTTGAGAAAACGGTAGAAATACTACAGAAGTATTTCTATTGGCCGAACCTTCGAAAGGATGTCGAGAAGCACATCAGATCCTGCACTGCTTGTGCCATTGCCAAACCGACCATCAAGAAGCAAGGCCTATATACTCCACTACCTACCCCTAGTCGACAGTGGGAATCCATCTCCATGGATTACATGTCGGGCCTGCCTTCTACTAAGAATGGAAATGACTGTGTTTTCGTGGTCGTTGACAGATTCTCGAAGATGGCCATCATGGCGGCATGTAAGAAGAATATCACAGCAGAAGCCACTGCTAAACTCTTCTTTGAATGAGTGTGGGTGCACTTTGGGATCCCACAGTCTATCATATCAGATCGAGATAGCAGGTTCCTCGGCACATTTTGGTCCAGCCTCTGGTCAATGTTGGACACAAAGCTCACCAAGTCCACAGCTTTCCATCCCCAAACAGATGGCCAGACAGAGGTCGTCAACAGAATGATTGTACACATTATGCGCATGTACAACTCAAAGCATCCACGCACATGGGACGAGAGCCTCCCCTATGTACAACACAGTTATAACCGGGCTCTCCACAGTTCAATTGGCCATAGCCCCTTTCGGGTGGGCTTGGGATTCCAACCACTATGTCCCATTGACATAGCCATGCCGTTTGCAGCTGCTCAGGCCGATTCAGCTCATGTCCAGTCTGAAGTTGACAAAGCAAGTAGCTTCATCGAGCGCATTCAGCACATCCGCCAACAGGTTCATGATATATTGGACAGAGCCAATGCGAAGTACAAACAGCGCCATGATCAACACCGGGTGCCACACCACTTCCAGGTGGGCGGCAAAGTATGGCTACATTTGCAGAAGGAGCGCCTCACTGGACCTCACCGCAAGCTTCGCCCGCTCCGATACGGGCCGTACACCATCACCAAGGCTGTAGGTAACAATGCCTTCGAGCTTAGTATTCCACCATTCCTTGGTCTGCACCCAGTCTTTAATGTGGATCGCCTTCGTCCTTACTTTCCACCTCTACTGGACACCTCGGACATTGCAGAACAACTCACACCAACAGAGTTAAACCCAGACTGCATGGAACAGGCCACCACAGATTGTATCATGGACATGCAAATCAAGAACACTCGTCGACAGAAGATCCAACTGTATCGGGTTGTCAAAGCTGGCCAACTCCTGCACCAAGGAAAGTGGTTCACCAGGGACCAAGTTCAGCAGAAATTTCCTCATCTCATGGAGGAACTTAACGCAATGGGGACCATTGCTTCCTAAGGGGGGAGGAATGATCCGGGTGGATATTGGTGGCCACCCGCCTATTCCACTTGGGCCCCCACCATTGTCTCTTTCAGTTTTTCAGTTTTGGCATAACTTACTATTTTTAGCAGTTTTTCGGGTCCTGAACTTCCGGAGCCGTTTTGAGGCCCTAAACGACGTTTTTTTGGGTACTAAATTTGTTGCGATTTTGATCATCAAAATCGTCACAAAAGTTGTAGTCCTCGGATAGAGCTTTCTAATGATGTATCATGTGCGTCAAACGGAAATAGTATGCCAAAGTTACGTCCCTGGGAAGTTGAAACACCAATTTACCCAAACGGGGCCCATAGTTTTGGCGCTTCATCTCCTAGGGTTAGGTTTTTGGGATGTTGAGGGCTCTCCATTGTTTCTCAATAATAAATAGGCCATCGAGCCTCATTGTAACTGAGTTCAGAGGTCTGTAGCCACCACATCTCTTCTCAGAGATTCGCTACCAGCACCCTAGCTATTTTATTTCCATTATGTCTGTAAGCATCTTTCTGTTATTTGATATTAATGAAATGAAGTGTTATTTCCGCTGCATCTCTATATTTATGGTTATGTGTTTATTCTATTGCGTTCCTGCATAAATCCGGATCAATTGTGGAAATTTTTGGAGGCTGAATTCTTGGCTTCCAACTCAAGCTTGACCAATTTACTAGAAAGGTTCTTAATCATTTTTCTCATTTCTTCAATTCTGTCATTAGCCGAGTCTCTGTCTTGGTAGGAGGTAGATACCTCCTCTTTACCTCTTCTTCTAGTATCTTGTTCAGATTTTCCCTTTGATTTTCCAGTGGAGGAAAAGTTTGCTTCCAACTCTAGTTCATCTGTTTGAGCATCATCCAGAGTAGCAGGCTTTCTTTCTCTGAGAGAGAAACCAAACTCTGAATCAAAGGCTGCTACAAAAACAACTTTAGCAACAGTTTGATGAGGTTTCATATCAGCAGGAAGACTCAAATACAATTTATTAAATCTCTTGATAAATTTTGACACTCCTTCATTATGTCTTTTCTTGAGTGTATTGAACTCAGTAAGACAATGTCCATGGTCTTTCTTCTCTCCCAATTTTCTAAGAAAAGTATCTTCCATTATTTCCCAAGTGGTAATAGAACGACCTGCCAATGTTTTAAACCATTTTCGAGCTTCACCATCAAGAGATTGGACAAACAGCCTTAAGACCACATCTAAATGTTCCGCATTAAAGTTCTCTGCAAAAGAATAGAAGACCTCAAGATGTGTTTGAGCATCAATCTCGTTTTCCCCATTGAATCGGGGTAAAATCTTCAAATAATCCCGAGGCATATCATTCAACACTTGGGGTAGTGCCAGAGGAGCATATTTATTTAGCAAGAAGCCTGGACAATTGGCCATTGGAGGGGGTGGAGGTAGTGCAATAGTTTGATGAGTAAGAGGAGGAGGAGGTGGAAGTGGAGTATGAATAACAATAGGGATATAATGAACAACAGCCTGAGGTGTTGAGGGGAATAATGGTCTGTTAACAACAGATACTTCAGTGACTTCCTTGACCTCTTCGTCCTTAGGAGTAGGGTGAAAATTATCTTTATTTCTGGCCCCTCCTCGAGGTGAAATATCTGAATAATAATCGGTATCTCCCCCAGTGGAGTCGAGAACTAGCACTTGAGCTACTTGAGAAGAAGAGGATGGAAAGTTTTCAATAGACAACTTTGGGATTTCAGTGTGGACTGATTTTCTTTCCCTCCAATTTCTTCTATGTATGATCTTCTCTGGGTCAGACACTGAAGGTCTCTTTGGCTGAGACATATCTAACCTCAGGAGTGGCTTACGAGGAGCCAGGGCTGCAAATTAATTTATCTAATAAAAAAATGTGGAGTCGCCAAGGTGAGGGATCTACAACTCTCAACTCTCCATACTCACCTACTTGAAGAGTGAATTAGATTTTGTCAAGGCCCAGGGATTTAAAATCTCTCAACTTCTCTCCCCGGCAATGACGCCAAAAATATGTTGTCATTCCTAGAGACAGCCTAGAGTTGTGATAGACCAGTGCCTAGGACATCTTATATTAGCAAGGGGAATATGGTATAACAGATGAGGTTATCAATAAAAAGCTCTCATGCTATTTCCTGAAAAACAAGGAATATTAATTTGAATGGGACCAAGACTTATAGAAACTTGACACAGGAAAAGAGATACTGCAGAGGCAGGATGTAAAACTCTAATACAAAGCATTAGACAATTCAGATACAATTTACTACAAAGCGGGCCGGTTCAGAAATACCTCACAGAAATAAATTATCAAAAGGTGTATGTAGTGAATGAAATATTGAGAGAATATTATTTGTCATTGAGCTGATATCTAGATACACAATATCACCATGTAATGGTCTTACCAATTTAAGAATCCATACATGACAATAGCGTTTTAAAAACACCCTCCCAAAGAAACTAATATAGCAGAAATATGGTTTAGATGAATAGTGGAACAAAATATCATGCATGAGCCATATTTAAAGCGCTTGACTAATCCAAGCATGGGTATCAACTAGGATAAATCCATACCAAAAATCAGTGAGCCACTCGCATTCCAAAACATGATACAGGAAAGATGAATGAAATGAAATGATCTATTAAAATAACACATAAGAGAGAAAGTTACACACTATGAAATACCAAAGACCAGAATCCTCTTAACAGATGAAACTCCTCCTCACTGAGACCCTACGGGCTCTGAGCCTTCATACAAGAGTTTAACAAAATGTATACAAAAATCCTTTCACTGCATAATTTTCTAATGAAATCTAGAACCCTCAATTATCTGTTCTTCGGGAGCTTTATATGGAGACAAAGAAAGCTCGAGAAGGGAGTAGGTGATGAAAATTTAATTGCCTCTTCAAGACAAGATGGCGGAGACATGTACGTCCATACTGCTGAATGACTCTGTAGCGCTGTATGTACTCTGCTGCCTGCTTAATGAAATGAATGCACTGGGTAGAAGTCTCTTCCGGAACATGGCAAAGAAGTAAAATATCATAGACATTCCATCCTTTCTTGAAAGAAAATGGTGCTGACAAGAAAAATTTAGGGTATTGTTTTCTGCGAATGGTACCTTCTGCTTTCTAAACCCTAAATTACAGTTTAAGATCTTCAATGCTAAACGTTGAATTCCTTGATCATTCACTGATATTTCTCTGCTGCTCCATTAATATCTCCATCTGTGCAATTTGTGCTTTGAATGACTCTGGAGGGTTTGACAGATTTTAACCCTGCTTCTTTAATGCAAGTCATGTCGCAACAGCCTCCCAGGCCTTTCTCCATAATTGTAGCTTCTGAAAAATAGTCCTTTCCTGCGTTCTCTACTTCTGTAATGGAGGTTGTGAATCATGGAAATTTTCCGCCCTGTAACCCTGCAAAAACCCAAAAACGTGTTAAGAAAACCATGCACGGGAAGGTGAACATAGTGGGAACAATGGTGTGACAGAGCGACATGGTGGACAGGTTGAGAAATGTAGAGCAATGGTAGAGAATGCAGCGTAATAGTGGGAGGTGGCAATGGCGAAAGTTGGCGAAATATGGAGGGATCTAATGCAAAACAACGATATGGGGTCCTTTGAATGCAATGCATAAGGGAGACGGAGAAAAACGAGACAAGAACGCGTGGAATGATGATGTGGCGGGAAAACACGTGGTGGATGAGAAATTAATCTGGACCGTTTGATCTCAAGAGGAGATCGACGGTGGAAAACGTATCGAAGGGCAATGAAATGGTGGGCTAGGGGCACTATTGACTTGGATTAACACTCGTGTAGCTTCGTGGAGCGACTACAATTGGATGGATCGCCCCAGATCGGACGTCTCTCGTGGATATCGTGCCGTGTCTACGAACGAACGATAACGTGCGATGGAGGGCGGTTTTTGAGCCGTATGCAGGGACACACGGCAAACAATGTATGGAATCACTCTGAAAAATAGAATACCGCCTACCAACTAAAGGTGGTGCGATAGAAACCAGGCAGTTTTGAACAGGCGCGGCTGCGGGGACGACAAGGGCGGATGGATTTCTGACCGTTGATCTGCAGGTTGATCGGACGGTGGAAAGATGATCGGAGCGGTGAACGGAGTAGGCCATGGGCGCGATGAAGACTTGCGAACGTCGTCAGATCTGTGCAGATTGACAGTTATAAACGTGCCTGATATATTTATGTGATAAGCGCCCTCATGGCTAGTGCTCGATTTTAGTGCCCCGGTCACGTGAAAAAGATAGAGGGGCCAGGGTCGAAGGAGCTAGGCCTTATAGATTTTCAAATATGGGTTTTGCGGCCTTCTTTTAATGTAATTTAGGAGTCAGAAATGGCAGCGATAGGCAGAAAAATAATTTCTTAGGGCAGAAAAAGGGGGTTGGAAAGGTTTGAGCGGGATTACTTGTCAAAATTTAACAGGTTTTAATAGAATGTTGACAAAATGATCAACAACAGTCATGAAGATAGTGGAAAAAGTGAAGAGGGTGATGATGAAAATGAAGATCACAACAGTGGAGAGGCAAGAAGCTTCAATGATGAAAAAAATGAAGATGATGATTATGCAGAAAATGAAGAAGAGGCTAATGACAATCATGAAAATAATGTAGAAAATGAAGGGGCTAATAGTCAAATTGAAAATCATAGCAATGAAGAGGTAAGCAACTTTGGTGAAGAACAAAATGACAATGCAGAAATCAGTGAAGAGGTTGAGAGTGGTGATGATGTTGAGAACAAAGAGGACAATGATGAAGCAGAAAACATGATGACTGATGATACTAATGATGAAAATGAAGAGTTTGATGACTTCAGCAAGGATCACAACCATGAGGAAGACACCAACAAGATCACAGACAAACCTCTTCCATTGACATATCAAAGAGGACAAAGGTTTGTGTTTGCTGCCTCTAAAAGGCAAGGGACCATGCCATCCACCTCAACGCAGCCACTACAAAAAGGCAAACAAAAGGTAAAGGAAGAAGAAGAAGATCATGAGGTTGAGAGGGAGTTTGAAATCATTTAGATAGATAGTAATGAGGAGAATGAAGAAAGGATCTCAAACTTTCTCATCTAGAACAAAAATGCCCTCATTGAAGACCTCCAAGAAAATCTAGATAGGGCCAAGACTGTGAATGATGCCCTTGAGATGGAAAATAGGCAGCTAGGAGCACAAATTGCCATTTATGAGTCTAGGGAAATCAAGGCCTGGAAAGAAGCTCAAGGGGAGCAGGTAAAGAAGGAAGAGGTCATGGGCACCTATGAAGAAAGTGAGGATGAAGAAGGGTAGTCTAGGAGGAGACCTAGAACCATGGGGTTGAAGAAGGCATTGGCAAGACAAAGAGAACAAGAATCAACCCTAGCAGAGCAACTCCCTCTAGATGAGTTGTTGGCCATGGATATAGCACATGATCAAGAGCCTTGATTGGAAAGAGAAAACACACACTTGGAGGCTAAATTGAAGAAAGAAAATCAAGATCTTGATCTCCAAAGGAAGATGACCAAGCATTATGCCCGAAGAAACCAAGTTGCAAGGGCTAAACTCAAGAAGGCCCAAACCAAGATCCAAGCACTAGAAGAGGCAAAAGGACAAGCTAACCTTGGAATCTTGGAAAAATATTCTCTACATGTCTCGCAAAACCCATGAGGTAGACATCCACCAAATTTAGGAGAATTTTGACAAATTTTGGTTTTTTGCTGATTTGGAGGCCCACAGGGGTAGCACCCATGGTGCTATGCTTTTTCTCAGAGCATCTTCAAGAGGAAAAGCTGACATTTTTGGAATCCTCAGCTCAAGTATAGCATGCTCACAAATTTTCAGGTCAATTGGAGTTGTTTTGGTCCTCCAAAAGGGTCTAAAACACCCTAATTTTCACCTTTCTGCCTAGTTTTCAGGACATGTGTTGCGCCTTTAATAGTCTTGGTATTTTTTTCTTTTTGAATAGGTTACAAGGTTCAAATCAGAAAAATAAGGGTAGTTCTGGAAATTAAACTCAACAGGCTTTCCAACAAGCCATAACGAAGCCCATTCCGACATCGGGAAGACCTTCAAAACCTTGCTGCAAGTTCACCCAAGTTTCTTTCTCCTGTGCTACGCCCTTGGCATGGAAATTTATCCTAAAACTCAGTGCTGTGCCCTTACAGAGGAAAATTCAACAATGTATGATTGGAAAGTTTTCGGAGGCTTGGAAGAGCCCAAATGTCAGTTTCTTTGCTAAAAATGCCTGAAAAGATATTTTGTATATATATTTTGTGCTTTGGGCCTTGCAAGGTCTCAAGGACAAAAGTGAAATTTATGATTAATTAATAGGTTTCAAGAGACTTAATTAGGGTTTATTCCTCCAATGCATGATAAATAGAGCATGTAGGCTTCATTGTTTATGTTGGATATTTGCTAAGCATGGTATGAAATAGACTTGGAGTTTATTGGTGAAACTGGTTGTTGGGGCCTTGTGATGGTGTTGGATTGTGCTTCTATGGATCAAAATCACTCTTTAGATTCATTAAGCTTGTTGAAATGGTGATTTATTCCATATTTATGTTTGTTTTCTTCAGTTATTCATTGTGTTTATGGTTCATTTAGTCATAGAACATAAATAGAGAATGGGATTTATCTTCTTGATACCCTACTTCTGCCTGCTTTCTTGACTTATATGTTTTCTTTCTCAAAGTTTGCTAAAGAAATCCTTAAGTGCTCTTTAGTGTTACTAATATGTTATGTTATAATTCTATTTGTTTCCAAGCAAGTTTTTGAGAATCCTTCACTGCTCCCTTAGCTTGCTTAATTGTTGTTTTTAAGACTTGGTTAGCCAAGTTAATATTGAGGAATCCTTCATTGCTCTTCAAGATTTCATTATGGTATCATCTTAGAAGTTCTTTATTGTTTATTGGTTTGTTAAAGGATCCTTTGTTGCCCATTTAACTCACTATGTTCACAACTCCATGTTACTTCACTCTCCCTTGACCTAATTAGATCCATTTGATCTTGCCAACTTTCCCTTTGATCTATCCTTAACTCATATTTACACCTTTCAAAGACTTTTACAGACTCCATAGCCCAATGGATTGATATTCCCCACTCTATTAAACTATTTAACAACTTGTTGAACCAACCAATCAAACAAAAAAACCCTAAAACTTAAGAACTAGCCTAAAATCAAAACCTAAAAAGCAAACAAGTTCACATCCTTTGCACAAAATAGAGAGAGCCCTCTCTGAGTTCAGGAAGGCTAGGTTCCAGGACTCCAAAGGCTGGTCTGATGTTACCCCAGTTCATTTGTACTTACCAATATAAAAAATTACGAAGACCTAACAGTCTCGATACCAATTGGTTTATGGGATGGATGTAGTTTTTCCTTCTTCCTTGGGAGTTACAGTAATGAAGATAATCCACAAAGTCCAAGCTGAACCAAATCACATTCAAAGGAGGATTAATGACACCATTCAGATGCAGCAGTCTAGGGAAGAGGTCCTCAATAGAAAACAAGTGATGCAAGAGAATATAAAAAAGATCTATGATAAGAGAACCAAGGCTAATGATTTCAATCTAGGTGACAAAGTTCTGAAGTGGGATTCCAGAAGAGAGGATAAAGCAAGGAAATTTTGATAATATTTGGCAAGGGCCATACACCATTCGTGCTTTCAGGGGAAATAATTCTTATTTTCTCAAAGAGTTGGATGGTATAGAAGTTTCTGGAGGTCTTGTCAGTGGTAGGATGCTAAAACATTATTTCTTCTAAAACTCAGGTCAGATTTTCAACATTGTAAATACCACAGTTTTGCAGTTTTCAATAATTCATGGGACAAGGTTGAAGTCCAAGGTGAAGGACCTAAGCCTAGTTCAATGAGAAGATATAAAAATAGAAAGGAAATTAGTTGAAGGAGGAAGGAAATCAGTCAAAAATGTTTCAGAAAAAGGATAATCCAAGGCTACTGGTCTCAAGTTCTTAACACTTCTTTTCAAAGAAGAGCCATCCCCAGCTGGAGCCACTGTTAGTACCCTATAAATTATAGGATCTCAAGGTGATTGGATACTTCGTATTTCTTGCAAGGTTTTCATTATTGAAATGCGTTTCAAAATTTAAATGATTTCACATAAAATAAAAAATGAAAAAAAGGAAGAAAAAGGGTATAAAAATAGAAAAAAAAATGAAAAGAGAAAAAAGGAAAAAAGAAAGAAGAACCCCAAAAAGTAATAAATATGAAAGTGTTGCAAGTTCAAATGCCACTACTTGTTATTTATGTTGGTCTAGTCATATAGTTTAATCATGATTGCAAAAATTTTCAATTTCTGTGAATAGGTTAGAGAATAAAGATTTTCCAAACTGTTTAATCTTGGCTTATCAGTAGATAGTTAGAAAATGAAATTGGCTCAACAATTTTTGCTGAGCCAATGGTTGAAATAATGATAGGTGTTGGGATAGAAAATTCAAAACAAAAAATACTATAGGGTTTGCTAGTGCAAATGCACCTTCAAAAGTAGAGAAAATGTTAGATGAGTAGCTTTGGGTAGGTAGATAGGTTGAAGAGGAAGAATGGAAGGCCAATGTGAAGACCATTCCACCAAGTTACATCATCCCAGTTTCATTTTTTCTTTGCTATAAGGAGGAAGCCAAAACAAGGATTTCTTATTTCTCAAAAGATGGGAAAGGGGAAATGTTTTAAAGGTCTATTTTCGATGTCATCCAGGCATACTTATGTCAAATGTTACCCTAACTCCCGATGCTAAATTTGTTATATGCCTAAAACCCCCAAACCCACATTATTTGCATTTATCCTAAGTCCTACCATATCCTGACGCTTATTCATGAACCCGTCCCCACCATCCCATCACCCTATCACATAACGCACTAAACGACCTCCACCTTACCCTACATCCCCGCTCTTCACCCCACATCCGAGGACCCTCGCTCCATTTCGGCGTGCCCTTAGCCTTTAGACATTAATAAAGGGGGGGGGGGGTTCTGAAATGGGCGGTATATATTACCGCCCACTCTTCTACATGGCGCTATCATGCGATTTCACAACCCCCCACTCCATTACTGCTAATCGCCTGCGACCCTCTCCAAAAGACAGTTTCCACTATCAACCAAACTGCTGCAACCCTGTGACCATTGCCACTATCGCCGTGCCACGTCCGCCATTACCTATCCACTTTTCCTCATCACATCCCCTCCCTCCGGCAGCCTGTTACACCATGAATGGTTGGGCCATTATCCAACGAACCCATGCCAACTCAAGGGTCACCCCCAACTACATGTTAAAGCCCAAATTCGACACTGCAGTAGAGATTTCCTTGTTGATACTATTGAATTACTATAGGTGTTGGACTGGCAGATATCTACAGAGAAATCACGAACCAACCACTTTTTTCGAAGATATAGTGTTCATCAAAGAAAAAATTATCAGTGCTCTGTGAGCCTGATTATAGTTCTCATTTCGAATGATTCAGTTTCGATCCTGATCCCCTTCGGTCTTATCTCTTCCCCAATGCCAATCCATATCGTTTCCCCCTTCTCTGCTCCCTTTTTCTTACAACCCATTCTCCATTGCAGTTGAGAAGTAAAATAAAGAAAACAGTTCATGCCTCCCAAGGTGAACCAACAACCTTTCAATCCCATGGTCTATCCTCAGGTTTACTTAGACCATAGCCCCCTGGCTAGCAGAGACTACAAAATCCATGAGACAGATTCATACTTTGACTTCTTCAATTTCTACTATTGGCTCAAGGATAAGCTCCTTGATGAAGTAGATGATATCAGCCCGCGGGAGACCAAACTTCCATATTACATATTTCCTAAAACCCATAGCTACCCTGAGCTAATCAGAAATTGTCAATCCTGTTATGACATTAACCAAAGAGCCATAGTGAACCCTACAGGAGGGATTTTATTTTACATAAATGCCCCATCAATTCAAGAGATGATGCAAGCCCCCATTGTTGAGAACATTATCCCTTTTTCATATGAGGCCCTTATAGTATTATACCAGGGGTTATATTTTTCTAGTAGGGCCAAGACCTTAGAGTTTTTCATGGCAACAAATGCACCAATGTCTACCAACAATCCCCCATATCCATCATCCACCTTCCCAAATAGGACCAAGCACATTATCACTACTTTATCTTATTTGTTAGGATATCATAATTATCATTGTGTAGATGAAGCCATAATTGGTTTCTTTTCTATCCTTACCTCAGATGCTAAGCCCGATGTTATGTTCAATTATGCTTAGTTTCTTGCTGATGCAATTCGTGATCAGTTCCTGAAGTTCCAGACAGAAGGGGTATTCAAATACACCTCTGTGTTGGTGTACATGTTTGCCTGTTTTCAATCCGGAAAATTCCAATTTGACATGATGAAGCATGATGATGACTCTCAACCCCAATCTATAATTTTCTTGATGACTTTATTGAGGAAGGAGTAGAAAAACTATTCCTACAAGAGTTTTGTAGACCTATTTGTTCATCCAGCAACCAGTGCACTCAGTAGTACCATAGAGCCAAGGATCAGTGAGGAAATCAAGAAGGTGATGCAGTTGACAGCGTAGATCAGAACAATTGATTTGTACCTCTACCAAAACTACACAGAGATTAGGGTTTATGGCAGTGAACTGGCCCCCTATAAAATACCCAAGTACCTCTCCATGAGAATATTTTCACTTGAGTATATTAGACAAATGACAGATGAAGATGAGGTGCATTTTGTCTCCACCAATAAGAAGTCACAATTCAGGATCAAGTCAAAAATTGGTCCATTCATTTGCAACGGGAAACATGGGAGGAGGCACATAAAATGTTAAAGGATATGGAGTTCACACATAGTTTCACTTGGTCCTATGATCCCATGGGGATCATCTCCAAGAAGAGGGTGGAAAAAAAGTCCATGTCCTACATTCATATCCACAGATTGGAGATAGAAAAGTACATGAACCAAGGAAGATGGGTATAGACACTCTCCAAGAGGCAGAAGAGCAGATCATATCTACTTCAGGAATTAAAACACTAACTCCACAAGAAAGGAAGGCTATAGCAGTTCAAGATGACAAAGGTAAGGAGCCTGAAAAGGAGATAGGAAGAAAGAGTACCAGGAAGGATAAAACATGCATGGAAATTGATTACTCCACTAAAGAATTCAAAATGAAATATGGGAAGAGAGCCAGAATCTGCATGGGCCTTGACCAAGGTAGTGAGAGGGACCAACAAACTATCATCACAATTGGGGAGGCACCAATTTTATCTCTAGCAAGTGTCCAAACAATATTCTCAATATCTTCTGCCACTGTACCTTTCCAGCAGCAGAGTGTGAAAACTCTAACATCTACGTCCACTGTAAAGAAAAAGGAAGAATACATATATGAAACATTCAGGGAGATCAAAAGAAGGAATGAGGTTCTAAAGACCAACACATACAATCAATTTTAGAAATAAACAGATAGCTCCCAGAGTAGAGTTCGATCGACCTTTGACTTTGATAAGGGAAGAATGAGGATGACATTCTTAGAAGCACAAATTCCTCACCCCAAACGTGCAACAGACTACAAGAAGACCTGTTTTGAGTTTGACACAAATAACATTCATCCAATAGACCCGATGGAGATGCACAAGAAGACCAAAGAAATGATCTCCTCCACCCTCACTAGTAAAACTATGAGCCTCTCAAAACTGCAGGTGACCTTGTCCAACACACAGTCACATTTGAAGGTGGAAAAAATATTTGCCATGGCCAAAGAATCAAGGATAAACTCTATGGAGGACTTATTGATGCAACTCGGGTACAATCCATCAAACATAGCAGTGGAAGAAACACTTGTGAGAAAGAAGAATGCAGACATAGCTGCCTTGAGGAGGCAACTTAAGATGCCAGTGACAGAAGACCCTATGGCCAAGGAGATAGAAGCAATTTAAATACAAAAGGGAGAAATGTTGTAATTAATTATTGAAAAAATGGAACAAATTAAGAAAATGGAGAGTGAGATGGATAAAATGATCAAAGAAAGGAAGAAATCAATAAGAGATGTAGTGAAGGGGGCAGCAAAAGAAGCAGCTAAGGCCATGATTCCCCTACAAGCAGTTCCTCTCACAGTGATTCCAGCATCCACAACATCTACAGGTGCATTGGGGGAAAGCAATAAGCAACTAGACAAAGAAATGGAGAACATGTCCTTACGAACAACCGAAATTAAAAAGTTGCAAGATAAACTCAGTGACCTACAAGAGAAATTCAAAAGGAAAGATTCGGCACATGCCACAGATTTTCATATTAGCAAAAAGCTAAATGAAAGTTTGTAGAAGTACCATCAGGAGTCCTCAATTGGAAGCATGGTAGGGAGAGTGAAACAAATTATATGGTTAGATATAATTGAATCTATGAATTATATATGGCCATCAATTCAGATAATTTTTTAACAGAGGGATCTAATTTATTTAGTGAAAGTTTCCATTGAGAAAACAAATGAGGAACTTGGAGACAAGCCCCAAACTGACAACAATATCATCAGATTCTTGAATTCTAAAAGAAGTAAGGAATTGGAGCAACTGGAAGTGGCAGACAGATAAACCTCTGTACTGGAGGTAAAAAGGGTGTTGAATAAAAAGAGTCTAGTTGCACAGCTAGAAGAAAGATGGCATCAGTTGGAGATTGGAGTAAGTATATTTTTCAATAGCATTGAGCCACTGAACAAAAAGGGATTGCCTTTCTTATTTGTTATCAATGATAAGCTGATGCCTCAGACCGATTATGTAAAAAGGCTCACAGATATCTCATAGGACACATCCAAACTCATAAATTTGAAGAACACTATGACTAAGAAAGAATTTTATGAAGTCATCAGCAACGATGTCTTCATACAACATGAGATTAAGCACATTTTTTAGTTGAGACGAACGTTTGTGAAGTACACTGAGACTGATAAAGTCTAAAGAAAGTTGAACAGAACTAAGATTCTGACTCCAGAGAATTGGGAAAATTTATGTAGACTCCAGGGAGGATGACAACTCATCTCGATGACAAAGAAAACAACTCAGCGAATTGTCAGTGCCGACACATCCAGTGTATTAGAAAAAATCAGCAGCATCAACTCCGTCGGCACAGCAGACTGCTACAACACTGAATAATGGCTTCACAAGGATGCTATACATATGTTAAGGGGGCTATTACAATGAATGACGCTTCCATAGTTACTTTAGACATCTATTAAAAAACTATCACAACGCATCCATGCAGGAGACACATAGACCAAGTTTCAGTTATTTTTGTAGTAAATGAATTGATTGCCCTTTTGATAATGACAATCCAATGAGAGTAGTTTAATTGTAACTTTTAATTCCGTAATAGGGGTTGGACCCTAGTTTTGTAAGAACTTTTCATTGCAATTACTTGTAATTTTTCAAGCTGGAGCATCAATAAAGAGATCAGTCTGCAAGATTCATGTGTTGTGGTGTCCTGGTGATGTTTTTCCTTGTTCATGTTTTATGTCTTTCCACTATAATATTTTCATGTGTATCATTTAAATTCTAATTGCAAAACAAGAAGGTTAGATTAAGATTTAATCTTCAAAGTACCTTAATTCTGACTGTCTTTACAATTTCAATTTTTTCATCTGATGTATGGTTTAATAATTCTTAATTTCTCTTAAGTCATTACTGAAATCACTTTTCATCACCTCATAATTCTAGTCATTTACAAACACTACTATTCGCAGCTAGCTTGCCTTGAAATTTCTCTGGGATTTGATGCATATACCCAGCCTATTTCGACTCCATAGCCCAATGGAAACTATTTAGATAAAACCCCTTAAATCCAACCATGAATAATCAAACAAACAACCCTAACAATAAATTTAACTAGCCTAATATCATAAAAGCTCAACAAATCCAAATCTTATAGAGAGATCCCTCTCTGAGTCTAGGAAGGCTAGATCCTAGGCTTCAAGTGGTTTTGATGTTGTACTTTATAGTTTAGTCTTTCCAATCTTAAAAATTATAGAGTGATAATAATAAGAATACTTATTCTTCACATAGATGCTTCAAAAACAAGCCTCGTGCAAGAAAAAATATTCATATTGGATGTATTGCTTCTCGGCAATGAGTTTCAACAACCAAGAAGATATTTCAGTCATATGTCAGAATATCTTCTGGAGTATTCAAAAGTATTGCAGTTGAGTTTTATCCACCTTCTCACTTTTTATTTGATAGAGGCGGAAGTGATGGTTATCCAAAAGTTTTAAAGCCACATCAAGTGATCTTGAGCCACAACCAACCATTGCATATTCAAAGTTGTAGCTAGAGATAGAGATGCCCTTGAGCATGCCTTTGGTTGGTTGCCAACCTTAAACCATCTATGCAAGGTTGAGCTTCTCCCCCTTCAAATAATTGGGGACATTTCCTCTAGCAGAAGACTTGAACTTCTTGTGAGTTTTGGAAGAGTTCCAAGAATTTCATTAATCATTCAAGAGTTTGTGGTCATCCTTAAACCACCGCAGGTTGAGGCCTCCCTTTTAAGGTTGAGGTTCACCCTTTTTATGTAGGTTGTAGACCTCCCTTTTCTAGTTTGAAGGTCTTCCTCTTCAAAGAATTAGGAGCACTTCCTCTAGCATAAGGCCCCACCTTCTTGCTATATTTGGAAGAGTTACGAGAACTGCACTAAGCATTTTAGTGTTGGTCAGTGTCAAACCACCGTGCCTTATGCCAACATTTCAGAGAGAACATTCCATCTAGTGTTGCCATGCATATTTTGTGAATTTTTTATTATAACTCTCTTCTTGGACTCTTACATACCCCTTCAGATTAAGGGGGGAATGTTGGACACCTAATCCTCTAAGGGTTGGTGTGGAAGTTGAATGGTCAAAGGGAGTCTAAGATACCACTCAGAATATGAAACCAAGGGCCATCAGACTTGTATATCAATGTATATCATTGTGAATAATATATAAGTTCATGCTTATCTTTCACAAATTCTCTTCTCCATGTGTGTGTCTAACACTAAGATACTATAAGGAGGTGATCAACCTCACCCTTGATAACCAGAATTATGTCTCTATGTTAACCAACACTAAGAATAAAATGAACATCGCTAAGATAAGAATTAATTCTCATGAGCTTCGAAGTGCGACCGGGCAGTGGTCTACTCCCAAGACTCCTTGGGACGATAGAATCTGTCATATTTTTCATACTAAGAAGGTGGAAGATGAAAAGCACTTACGTTTAGACTGCTCGGCTCTTGCACACATCCGCTCTCAATCCCCTATCATCATCCACACCTCCAATCTTCCTGGCTTACTAAACCAACCCAAATATAGAAATCTTGGAGCGCTTCTTTCCCTTTTCCTTGATCAAAGAAACAAGATTTTGAAGAATGACAATTATAATTTTTTATCTTGAGGTCTGATAGACCATATTGGTCTTAGTGGATGTTAATCATCATCATCATCATCATTGTCTTAGTGGCCGTTAACCATCATCATCATCATCATTGATAAGTCATGGTATTGAAACAAATCATATTTACAAGTTAATAATATCCATGGTAAGTGGGGGGGAATATATATGGGTAAGAATCTTGTTATATTGTAAGTTTATTGTAAGTGTGAAGTTTTTATGTGCTTGTTAATTCAATTTTATAATGATTAAAAAATCATTGTTCAACCCTGTTAAGGAAAAGGAATCTAGTAATCCATTTTCCCATTGGCCATTATTATTTTGGCACTCACCAATGCAACTTATAATGTTTAAATTTGAAAAATAAATATTTAATTTTCAATATTATTAAAAATAATAATTTTCAAACATCTGATTGGACCATAACTTGAAGGTATTAGTGTATCCTTTGCACAATATAATTTCATAGGGATAACTACATCACATATTTTATGGATATGGTTCCAATATTGATTCATGATTTTTAAATATTTGTGTAGTGATTTTTTAATACAAAATAAAATCCTTGAAAATAACTAATACTTACCTAAATAAAATATTTACCAATAAATTACTTCCCACCATAATTTAAGCAATTCATTGCATAAAAAATTGATAGAAATAATATGTAAATAAATATACTTACACTTTCCACTATTTTTTATGTTTTCTTCAACAATGATGTAGGAGTAAAATTGTAAATATGTGGACTTAGTACCACTTGTTACTACCCACCAAAATTTATGCAAATCCTTGTGCCTCAACAGTCAATTAATTATCCACTTCCATCTCAATTTATTAGTTCATTCCAAAGCAAGACTATAGGATTGTGGCACTTGGTTTAATTTACATGGGAAAATGAATCTTAATTTATAGCTATTATTTATGTGTTATATATTTTAATGTTATATGGATATTATGATCTTGTTTTATCTAAAAATTTGTTCATAGGTTTATTAATAAAAACAATTACAATATAACAAGTTGAATTTTATTACTGTTTTAACTTTTTAGTATTAATTGAACGAACATTGAAATGTTTACACGCATTTTTGAATACTACAACATATTTCTCATATTGAGCTCTATATTACTTTTAACCACCTTCTTTTTTTGTATATAATTGAGTCGAGGTTAAATATTTACAAACATTTACACCACTACAAGATCACCCCTTAGGAACCGAAGTTTATATATATATATATATATATATATATATATATATATATATATATATATAGTTGACAAACATACTTACATTATGCCTACACATGTAACATATACTCACCCCTTAGGAACCGAAGTTTATATATTTATTTATTTATTCATTAGGGGAATTTTGAGGTCTAAAATGGGCCTCCTAAGGAAATAATAAAATAATAGCTAAACTAATAAAATAATATTTATGAATTTACATTTTACTTTTTGCACCACAATCCATGTAACTATGGTTAAATTCAATTGAAAAAGTGCACCAAAATAAAATTAATAAAAAAATTGTATTGGTGTGACTATAAATAAGAATGCATTTTTCAAGAAAATGTCTTTATCATTAAACAACTAATGCATTTGTCCTTTGTACTTAAATAACTTAAAATAAATTATAAATATAAATTCATAAACTCTTAATTGTATAATATACTATTAATTAAAATTTATATTATTTAAAAATATGAAAATATACAAATACAATATTTATTGAAAAATGTGTAAAGACATGAAGATTATGTAAGGATATGCATTGTTTCTTTCAAAAAATATGAAATGACAATAATAATATTTTATTAAAAAAGTGTGAAATGACATTTATTACTAGTACTTTACTTTTTTATTATTAATATTTTACTTTTTATTATTAGTACTTTACTTAATGACTTTAAAAGTACTTAAAGCACTACCATGGTTAACCATGAGTTTTTATCCACCATTGAGAATGTAACAAGTAAGTACTTTTAACTCAAACAATGCCACCTCCACCATTAGGGATGATGTCATCCCCTAAAATGTGATTGGTTCTCATAAAGTGAATTTTGATTGTACATTTTCCTTAGGAGGCTCATTTTAGACCTCAAAACTCCCCTAATATATTTGACAAACATACTTACATTATGCCTACACATGTAACATATACACATGGAACATATATTGCACAAAAAAATGGAGATTAACAAATTTGTTTTGGAAGAAAGATACTAAAAATTAATCCATAAGTGCTAAAATTTTCTCTACCTCCAAATAAAAGGGGAAGAAGATGTTCATGTTAGCATGACTATCATAAGAACCTATTGGAAATGCAAAGATAGAAAAATAGACATCTCATAAATTGGACGAATGATCTAGCTTTCTAAATAAATTTGAACATGGCTTAAAAGAATGAAATAAAAAAAATAAAAAAAAATTATAATGTTGATATGATTATGTGAACTTTGAGTTATTCCAATAATGGTATGTTATTTTTCATGAAAAATATAACGCCTATGCTTCATTAGTCTATGTGTTGAGTACCTAAATTCAATCGAATTTGCTTCAAAAAAAATTTTACAATTCTATAAAACACATTGTTCTTGCATATGGCTAGTTTTTCAAATTCATAAAGTTAATTGAGGGTTATTGTGACAAGGTTTTATGAGATTGATATTGAAAAATTTAGGGCAATTGAAGATTGGTCAAAATAAATTAACTGCAATATTGGAGTCAAGAAAGGTGTTCCTTGTCCCCTACCCTTTTTGGCATATATAATGGTCAATTAGGGTTGGAGGAAGCTAATTTCATTGGCGTAACTTTAATTATTTGGAGGAATATAGTTGCGTTGGCCAAACTCTCACTAGTATAGTCATCATTCCTCCTTTTTTTGTTGATGACATTGTTCTTTTGAGATGGAGTCCTTTTAATGTTGACAAGGAACTAATAATTCTCCAATATTTTTGTTCCAAGATGTGTATGATTGTTAGTACTAACAAAATGAAAGTCATGATAGTTAAATCCAAAAAGATCATATATGACACTTTTTCATATGAAAACAACAACACGATGTTCCTTCCTACAAATATCTTTGAATTAGTATCCATCACTAGCTCAAGTTTCAACTATAATGATAACATCGAGAAAAGGATTAATAGAGGGTGGGAAGCTTATTATGGACTTGAAAATTTCTATAAATCAATATATCTTTGGATATGTGATTAAAAAACTCCTCTTTGATATTTTTTCTACTACTATTATTTTATATGGATGTAAGGTTTGGGGACATAATATCCATGGAGAAAAATAGAATATATTCAAAATTAGTTTATAACTTACAATATCAAAATTAAAAGGAATACACCCTATCCTATCCTCCCCATTGAAGCACGACGTTCTACCATTGAGATCATGGTTATGACTATGTATTTGATGTATAATAAGAGGTTAAACAACATGGATGACGAGAGGCTTCCTAAAGCTACATCAAACTCTAGCCAAAACCACCTTCAACTCAAACAACGATGGCATAAGGATGCTTCATATTGGCTAGGTCATTGGGGATAAAGGAAGAGATCATTTTGTAGAATAAGGGTAATATTAAAAACATAAGTACTTCAAATTTTAAGGAAAAATTTTAGTGTGACAAGGAGCTAGAGGGAAAATCAAAATTGAGATATTATAAGCTTTCTATCTTAACTAGTATAAACATTGTTAAAATAAGAACAAGTTCTCATGAGCTCCATAGTGAAAGTAGGCATTGGTCAATTCCCAAAACCCATTGGGATGAAATAATATGTCATCTTTGTGATATTGAGAGAGTTGAAGATGAAAAACACTTTCTATTAAATTGTCCATCATCTTTGATTAGATCTAAATTTCAAAATATTTCCAACACTGCCAACATTGTTGACCTTTAAACTTACCAAAGTTATGGTAATCTTGGAGCACTTCTCTTAATGGTTTTTAAGCATAGAATTAAACTTCTAAAAGAAATTCAAGTAATTTATTACCTTATTAAGGTGCGATTAAACATTTTTTTTCATAGTGGATTTCAGTCATAATCATCGTCATCATCATCATCATCATATAATTATGAAAAGTGTTATATCCTTAAAATTATGAAGGATTTCTTTACTATAGGGTATAAGTTTCTTAACATTATCAAAAGTTTTTTTATTTTTATTATTGTAGATAGGGGTCAACTGGTACCATTTCCATTTCACTGATGGTTATCTTTGGTGGTTTTTCTTTGCCTAAATATGATCTTTTTGAGACATAATTTTTTTTTTTTTCCCACCATCACATTTTCTTTGTGTGTTATTGTTTCAAATGGTGAATGGGTTGATTATGATTCTGTAGCATTCTGCTTATGGGTTTCATTGTCAGTTTGGACGAGACTACCCCATTCATATTGTTTTGGAGGGTTATCTGTGATTCCCCCTTGTTCTTTCTCTAAGAGGAAGGGGTAAAAAGGTTGCCATCATTTTATTTTGCAAGACAACCCCTATTTCAGTTTTGGGTGTTTTTCTGCCCGAGGGCATGTGTCCTGTGTAGAAATTATACAAACAATATGTATATCATGGATTCAATCTGATCTAACAATGTACTAAATCTAGATATTGAATCGCTTCTACAAATAAATTGCGGAAATTAAACACAATCACCAATCACATGAAGCAAAGAAAGAATCAAATCAAACCACAACATAGATAATTTCCTAGGGAAAGCTTGCTGCTAAAAACCCCACTATCTTATATTGTATATTCAGCATGGAAACATGAAACAATTATAATTCACTCTTCTCATAAGAGTCTCTAGCACTCAGTTAATTGTCTCACATTGTCCTGGACAAAAATGACCAACACTTAGCTAATTCTCAGCCTCTAAACCACCTGCCTTGCTTGTGCAATTCCTGATAAATGCAATCCCTATTATTTAGGAATTTTGGCCTTTCTAAACTGTGCAAGGATAATGGGAAATCCAATGTGTGTTTGGTTTCATGAATGCAACCCAATAATCCTACAACTGATAGTTAACATCCTTTCACCTTTGTGTCAACTGGATCTCCACTGGAACTAACATGCATGCAACTAATAATAGTAAATCATCATTTTCATGTTAGATAAATTATTGTCATTTAAATAATATTTAACTCACTTGATCTCTCACTAGTGGAACAAACAGTTACAAATAGCTCAACTAATTTTAACTCACCTAACTGAGGTAACTAATTACTCATGCATTAAACTAATGCACCAACTACACTTCGAACTCTATTAGAATTACTCTATATGCCTCACCAACTACCCTCAACTCGAAATTCATGAGCTAAATGAGTTTATCACACTCAGATTAATATTAAAAGTGATTATGAGATAAGATTACATTTTATTTTCCATTTTAATTAAGGGAAAATGAAAATAGAAACTGCACCAAATTTAGCCCACACCAGTGTAGGTGCTGCTAAGACCCATTGGTCCCACACTAGTGTAGGTGTTGCTTGGACCTATCGGTCCCACAATAGTGTTGGTGTTGAAATTTCTTTTTGGACTTAAAAACTCCCTCTCAACAAGAAAGGGATTATCTGCCACCGCGATCCTACCTCTATGGTATTCAAATTTTCTCCTGGTGAGCACCTTCATCATAATATATGCATCCTAATCTTCCATGGGAATGCACTAAAGTAAAATTATGTGCCTCTGAACACAATCTATGAGATTGTGGTACCAGATGTCTATGTTCTTGGACCTATCATGAAACACGAGATTAATCAAAATTTTAATGAAACTCTGGTTATCACAATGTATTACTATCAGATCCATCTAAGAACCAAACAAACCAACTAGTATTTTTCTCATCTAGATGGTGTCACATGTAGCTTGAATTGATGCCATGTACTCTACCTTCATTGAACTGTGTGCCATAGATTGCTTCTTCCTGCTGTACCAAGAAACTGATGTCAATCCTATGTTGAAGATCCCTCCTAACGTGCTCTTTCTGTCTAATGGATTACCTGCCCAATCTACATCTGTGAAGCCTTGAAGCTTCACTCCCTATATCCATATGTACCATAATCCATACTCTGTAGTGCCCCTGAGATATCTTAAGACATGCTTCCCCGCCTTCCAAAATATCTTGGTTGGCTTAACCATAGCTTGATTTAGCTGGTTAACTACATAGCAAATGTCTGGTCTAGTGTTCACCAAGTACATTAGTGAACCTACTAGTTGCTTGTAGACAGTAGCATCCACTTCTTCTCCAGAATTAGCATCCTCTTTCCTCCAATTTCCTAGAAGAGGAGTGTCCATGGGTTTACAGCTCTGCATGTGAAAATTACCCAGTATCTCTTTGGCATACTTTCCCTGAGAAAAAAAAAGTTCACCATCCCGCTGCCATATTTCCAAACTAAGGAAATAGTGAAGGAGTCCCATGTCCTTCATTTATAAATCTCTTGCAAGATCCTCCTTGCATGAGTCTATCAACTTCTCATCACCTTTCAAAATTAGATCATCAGCATAACATACGATAATCAAGATCTTACCATCAACCAAAATCTGGTACAGGTTTGCATCTGCTTCACTTTTGGTGAAGCCCAACCCAGTGAAATGCCTATCAATCCGAGTGTACCGAGCATGAGGTGCTTGATTCAACCCATACCGTGCTCTCTTGAGTCGACACACGTGTGACTCACTATCAAAGGTATCAAAACCTTCTGGCTCCTTTATATACACTTATTCCTCAATAAATCCATTAAGAAACGCAATTTTCAGATCCATCTAATGAATGCGCCACCCCATCTGCGTTGAGAGTGCAAGGATAGATCTAATGGAAGAGTACCTCGAGACTGGTGTGAAAGTCTCATCATAGTCAATCCCCTCAATCTGTGAGAATCCCTGGGCCACAAATCTGGCCCTGTACTTCTCGACACTCCCATCAACAACTTTCTTTACATTGTAGATCCATCTAGATACAACAACTGATTTGTTGACTGATCTTAGGACAATCTCCCATGCACTTTTCTTGATGATGGAGTCATACTCCTCTACCATAGCATCAATCCAATTTTTTTGTTATACTACTTCCTGAAAGGAAGATGGTTCTGTCACAATAAACTTTCTCATAAGAGCCATGTATCCATTAAACCTGTCTGGACACTGTCTCTGTCTGCTGTATCAAGTCTCATTCTATCAGCTTTTGTGGTGTGCCTTCTACCATTTCTGGTGGATGGCTCTACATGAGTGTTTTCTGCCACTCCATGATCCTCCACATGTGGTTGCTCCACATCTTGATGCTCATCCTTTGGAACCAAGAGTTCCTCCTTTGCATGCAAATCCGACTCCCTCTCAAGGGACAATCACATGGCTTTATCCTATTTAAATTTTATATCCCGTCGCACAACAGTTACTCTGTTGTTTGGAAAATACACCCAATAGTGTGGGAAGTTTCAGTGTACCACAAAAATATCCCAATTCTAGCTTCTTCCTGGTGTCTTTGGTCACATGCACATAAACAGATGAGCCAAAAATCTTAAATTGTGAAACATCAGGTTTCTTACCAGTAAAAGCCTCTTCTGGTGTACTTATGCCAAGTATCCTACGAGGAAAATGGTTCTGCACAAATACCTTTGTGTTTCATGCCTCCACCAATAGATGCAACGGTAGGCCCTGATCATGAAACATCGCTCTTGTTGCACCCACAATTGTTCTGTTCTTTCTTTCTGTGACCCCATTCTGTTGTGTGTTATGAGGCACAATCATTTAACTCTGAATTCCTTCTTTGCTGCAGAAGTTCTTGAATTCATTGGAGATGTACTCACCACCATTGTCACTCCTAAGAGCCTTCATATGCTTCACCATGTCTTTCTCCACCAGTGCTTTGAAATCAAGAAACCTTGAGAACGTATGATCTTTCTTTTGCATGAAGTAGAACCAGCACTTTCGAGAAAAATCATCAACAAATATCACATATTATTTATTATTTGTTTTCAAAGCAGTAGAGAATGGTCCACACATGTCTGAGTGAACTTTCTCAAGCATTTCCGAAGCTTAATTCTCCTTCTCATGAAAAGTGGCTTTTGCATACTTCCCCACAGTATATCCCTTGCATATGTCTAACTGCGCAAGTGTAACCTTGGGAAGACCCGTAGAAATTTGTTGCATGACCTTCAAGGCCATCTGGTGTATATGGCCCAATCTCATGTGCCATAACTCACCCTCATCCTGGCTCACCACTTTGTCTGCCTTACCCATCAATGCTGCCTAGCCATCTACATCAAGTTTATAGCGATTCTTAACTCGAATACCAATCTTCTTGTCTTGTCCTGTTTTTTTGAGTTGAAGGAAATATTTTCCTTCACTGAAAACAACATCATAGCCTCTATCTTCCAACATTGCAACTAAGACTAAATTTTTCTTCAAGCCTAGCACATGCATTAAATATTTCAATTGAAAGGGTTTACCTGATTGTCTCTAGAAGGTAATGGTACCAATATCGGTAGCATTGTACCGCCCTTCATCAACCATTTAGATATGAATTTGGAGGTCCTTCTCCTCCAAGCTATTGAAAAGTTCTTCATCTCCCGTCATGTGAAAGGATGCACCACCATCCAAATACCACACCAATCCCATTTCACTTGACACCATGCATGCAATGAGAGAGAAGCAAGCTCAAATTGCGAGGCCAAAGCCTCACCTGCTACAGATCCCGAAGCCTTCTAGTTCTTCTTCTTTTGTGGACAGTTATTGCAATAATTTCCATGCTCGTGACAGTGAAAACACTTCACTCTGGACATGTTGCACTTCTTTCCATATTTACCAGACTTAGATTTGGAATGAAATTTCTTTCCTTTCCCCTTCATCGCCTTGCCAGCCAAAGAAAAATATTCTTCATCTTCATTCTTAGATGAATATCCATCTCTGGTATTCCTTCTGAACTCTTCTTGCACCAAATCTGACCAAAGTCGTTCCCAATCTGGCAGCTTTTCCCTTCCATTGACAGAGTCCTGATAACTATGCCAACTCTTGGGAAGTGCTAGAAGAGCTAGGCTCACCAAATCATCATCAACAACAGTAATGAAAATGTTCCCAAGCTCATCCCAACATTGGAAAAACTTTGTTAAATATTTTGGCATAGAGTCGCCTTTCTCCATTTTGATCTTCCTGAGTTTATCCTTAAGTGCCAATTTTCTATGATCACTGCTGCTCTAAAATAGATTTTTCAAATCTTTCCACACTACATATGGTGTCATTTTTCCATGGATACTTGAGACAATGTGGTCTCGTACTCCCTCCGGTAATATCTTCCTGGACTTTGCAATCTTCTTTTGCCATGCATCAAGATTTGGAACATCTGTCACACCAGGTTTGGGAACATCATTGTCAATGAATTCTTTCAACCCATTTTCCTCTAGTACTATCTCCATCCCATCTTTCCAAGCAATATAGTTAGATCTTCCCTCAAGTGCATACTCCAATCTCAAGCCATTGAAAGCCATTGCGATCCTAAATCACTTGTAGCACCAAGAAAGTCTTCTACAAATTCGAATTCTATTCAGTCACAAAATCAGCTTCTCCTCCACTATAGTGATTTCCGATGCTCTGATACGATGCATAAATTATAAAAACAATATGTATATCATGGATTCAATCTGATCTAACAATGCACTAAATCTAGATATTGAATCGCTTCTACAAATCAATTGTGGAAATTAAACAAAATCATCAATCACATGAAGCAAAGAAATAATCAAATCAAACCACAACACAAATAATTTCCCGGGGAAAGCTTGTTGCTAAAAACCCCACTATCTTTTATTGTATATTCAGCATGGAAACATGAAATAATCACAATGCACTCTTCTCACAAGAGTCTCCATCACTCATCTAATTGTCTCACACTGTCCTCGACAAAACTTACCAACACTTAACCAATTCTCAGCCTCTAAACATCCTTTGTTTCTTGTGCAATTCCTGATGAATGCAATCCCTATTCTTTAGGAATTTTGGCCTTCCTAAATTGCGCAAGGATCATGGGAAATTCAATGTGTGTTTGGTTTCATGGGTGCAACCCAATAATCCTACAACTGATAGTTAACATCCCTTTCACCTTGTCTCAATTGGGTCTCCACTAGAACTAACATGCATGCAACTAATAATATTAAATCATCAGTTGCATGTTAGATCACTGGTTGTGAATTAAATAATATTTAATTTGCTTGAACTCTCACTAGTGCAACAAATAGTTACAACTAGCTCAGCTGACTTTAACTCACCTAACTGAGCTAACTGATTACTCATGCATTAAACTAATGCACCGACTGCACTTCAAACTCTGTTACAACTAGAATTACTCTATATGCCTCACCAACTACCCTCAACTCGAAATTCATGAGATAAATGAGTTTATCACTCTCAAGTAACTATTACAAGTGATTATGAGATACGATTACATTTTATTGTCCATTTTAATTAAGGGAAAATTAAAATAGACATTGCACCAAATTTATCCCACACCAGTGTAGGTGCTGCTAAGAACCATTGGTCCCACACTAGTGTAGGTGTTGCTTGGAACTATTGGTCCCACATTAGTGTAGGTGCTGCAATTTCTTGTTGGACTTCAACATCCTGCAAGTAACCAGTTTGATAGAAAAGTCAACATTTGTATGGCATACTTACATAATCTAGAAGTTGAGTCCACTAGAATTTGTTATGTTTCATTTGAATTTAGTCATGTAGACCTTTACTTAGATCTGTTCCTACACAAATTCTGGAAAACATAAATAGTCCTTTCTCCATTCTCTTGGTGTCCATATTTTTGAAAGACCCCAAAGTGTTGTAAATTTACTCAAGGACCTTGTAATAATAGAAAGGGAGGGAAATATTTAGTAGCCTCAACTATACTAGCATTTATGAGATCACCATAGCTGTGGCATCAAAATCTAGGACCCAAGGGGTGATGAAGAGCCCTACATTTCCCCATAACTAAGGCCATTATTTCAGTATTCTCTCTAAATCCTCCAGGGTATCGAATTGACCAATGAAGAAACCTTTTGAGCATAGTTATATGTCACAGTTGGTTGTCCAAGTGGTGAACACCCATTGATGTAGAGCCTCAGATATGGGAAAAAAACCACTGAATTTGAAAATCACAACCCTAGATTGAAGTGTTGTGTAATTTAATAGTCGGTTAAATTACTTTGCATTAAATTATCATTCCAAGGTTCGTAAGCTTGTGAAATATACTTGCACCGTATATCCCAGAATCTCAACTTTTAATTTGAAAAGAAGACTAATCTAATTACAAAATGAAAATTAAATATACTTATGAAAAAATATTAGTAGGAACATGCACATGTTCTTTCCTAGAAACCAAAATCAAATTGATTATGCAATTCAAGACTCAAAAATTAAATGAATTAAAAAAAAAAGCTTATGTTGATTCTAAACCATGACAATTGTGGAAATTCTATTCTATTTGACCAACAATGGAATTTATTCTAATGAAATTTGAAAGGTAAATTTATTCTATTATAATTTGGAAAGGAAATCGAAACTACTTGACTTGGAGAACGAAATATATTCTATGAAACCTTGAAGCAAATATAATTTATGAATCTATTCTAAATCCAGTGCATGATGCTTCAAATAAATTTAATCTGAGACTTAAAGGAAATATAAGCTATCAAGTTGTAAAAGAAAAGTTGATATAAAATTTATGAGACTTGAAATTGAAATCATTCTAGAAAGAAGTAACCAAAGAGCATTAAAATATTGACAGAAATTAAAGTGCATGAAGCCTTCAGAGATTAATAGCGCGCACATACTAAACCATAACTGATAATAATTGTTTAAACATAAATCTGAGACTAAGAGCATTAAAATATTGACAGAACTTAAGTGCATGAAGCCTTCAGAGATTAATACCGTGCACATACTAAACCATAACTGATAATAATTGTTTAAACATAAATAGGAGACTAAGATAAAAAAACAATCAAAGTAAATCTTTTTGGTATTTCTGGTATTTTTATTAAGCGCTTGACCCATAAAGAAGTAGAGGTGAATGAGTACAATTGTAATTTTAAAACATAGCAAGACAATGAAATATAAGTGAACTAATCATATAAATCTTAATTTAAACTCGAAGCGTAAAGAAATTAAGTCAAAGAAATGGAAGACATCCATACTATTCTCACACGTCCTCAAGGGGCCGTCGTGATGAGTGTGAGGAATTAAAAATTCTGATCACAAGAATGCTACAAACAAGGCTTGTATTACTTGAAATGTATAAGCAGAGTCTTCACAATAGAAAATGATAATAGCAAAAATTCTAAACTTATTTTGTTGCCTAAAATGAATCGTTTCTATAATATTTACAAAGTTAAAAAACTTGAGGAAATAGAACTGAAATCGAGATCTAAATTATTAAATCAAAATAGGAATTTCAATTCTCATGATTTGCTACTCAAGGAGCGAAATATGAGAAGACATTTATTGACACATCAAATTTCACTCGCTTGCTAATTATCCTTGCTCGCTTGATTGTAGAAACATTCACTTGATACTCTGCGCAAAATAGGTATGTCATAGCCACGTTGACCACAAGTTTGACCAATGAGATATGCTTATCGTGTGAGCTTTCATTTGTAACCAATAGGTGGATATCCATATTGGTGAAATTTGGAAGCTGCTCATGTGCTCTGGTTATTCTCTAACTCATGTGAGCCTGCACAACTTTAGATTTGGCTGTGGAAATTTAGGTTAGCTGCAGAAAGTGCACATTTCGGTAGTTAGAGTATAGTTAAACGAACTTAATAAATAAAAACATATATTTTGATATATTTTGAAATGATGATGGATGAATGTTTTTTTAATACAATTTGCATGATCTGAATGAATATTAATTCGTGAAATAAATGGAATGAAGTGAAAAAGTATTAAAAAATGGGTGGAAAAAGGGAAGATGGACTGACAAAAGGAGAACAATTTGGAGAATCAACATTCCCCCACATTGAAGGTGTTGCATGTCCTCATGCACAAAATCTAAAAATTTGGAGTGTTGTTTGTTTTTATAGGATTTCCTCTGATTCCTGGACCAAAACGTCGAGATTGATTTGTACTCACTTGCTCCTTACACTCAATGACCATCCTGGTTTTCTCATCAACAATTTACTTTGTAACCCTTTGATCTTCTGTATGAGAATTTTATTGTTTCCTTTTAGTTTTTTATTTTTCTTATACGAATAACACATCCTGAGTATTATAGTGTCAAGTATGAGCTTTGATCATCTCATTCTCATCCTTTATGTGCTTATTTAATACACCCAATACATAAACCTCCCTCTTCAAAGTTTTAATGGTCTCTTGTTCTCTAGGAGAAGGAATATTACTTCTTGCTTAGGTGTATCAAACATAGGAGTATCATCATGTAAGCCATCATCACTAAATTATGGTTCCATGGGTAGATTTACCTTTTGTTTCTCCTCTTTCTCTAATGTCTAAAAATAACCATAGGCTTGTTGATGGACAAAGTCTACTTCTTGAGTCTTCCTTGTGGAGGTATCTAATGGTTCTTCTTTTGCTTCATCAATTTTAATGATATCAGGTGGACTCTGAGTGATCTATTTGGTCATACGTCTTGTTAGTATCATGCTCTTCCTCTATGACTACATATATTCTACTGTCTTTTGAAAAAATTTCCTCTTGTTTCCTTGTCTCAATTTTTTTTTTATTTTTTTCTGTTTTCTTCCAACACCTATCCTTGTTTTTCTTCTTTGTTGGATTTTCTAAAGTTTTTCAATTCATTATTCTCTTTATTTTTATTTTGTGACTTCTTCTTTGGTATTCCTTTTATAGGCCATTTCCTCGCATCTGGCCAATGGGCCTTCAAACGGGATCATTCACATCCTTTGAACACTTTGTCATCCTTCCTACACAAAACCCTAAGCCTGAATCTCTCAAATCCTTGAGTTTATGCCTGAAAATAATCCATTTATGGATCGACGTTCACTAGCAGTTTGTCGTCTTTGGACCTCCGTTGATCACCAACAGGTTGCCCCTTGCGAGGGGTGCGTTGATTCTAGAAATTTGGGAAAAATAAAAATAATCCCAAAGCTTCCTCTTCCAAATCTTCTTGGAGTTGTTATAAATATTTTCCTTGGATGGAAGTATTGAATCCTATCCTATCCTATCCTACCTTGGATATTTCACCCCTTTTCCATTGAGCTCATCCTCCCATCAAGAGTGGATCTCAAGCCTGGGTTAGAAAATGGATAAAAACTCTCAACTTACCATCCTCTTATATATATTTGTGATCATCCACAAGATAGGGGTTGGATTTTGTAGATAGATTCTACCCTCATGCCACTCCTTTGAGAGTCATTATTCCATGCATTAGGGTGACATAGAGGTATACTTTGTATTAAGGAAGGAACAAGTCAACTTGGAGGAGCTCCTTTACAAGATCAACTCCTATATTTGGTTGTAACTCACTCCATTTCTATTAACACAAAGAGTTATTTGTTTTCTTATATGTGATGCTACAATTTCATGTATTTTGGTGCCATGTTGATATATTAAATATGGTGATTGTGTGATGCTACATAGATGTCATATATCGTTGCCTTGTGTTGTTTGATTTTGAAAGTTCTTGTTATAGTGGTTGGAGCTAGGATTGGAGCATACAAGCCAAGAGAGAAGTGAATCATACGATGGATTCCATGTATGATTTATCCCATTATATTTTACTTTAAGGGAAACATTGGCTTCTTTGTCCTTCTACCATTCTATACTAGGTCATCAAGTCTAGGGAATATACTTTTGCTCTCAGTCACAGTTTTTGCATAAAAAATTCGTGACTCTGTTGGTGAACGATGTATTCCCTTGGCGGTTTCCTTGTCCTTATTTCTTGTTTACCTCTTCTTCAAACATTAACTATCTTATTTAGTCAAGAACATACCTAGGAATACCTTTCATTGTATTTCAAGTTCAATTTTTGTGTCAGACCCTTGCATCCCTTTATCAATGCCCCCTCTAGTCTAGATATAGAGCATTGCACTACACCTGAGCCTTCTATGTGCCTGCCTTTCATAGAATTGATGCCCCTTCAACACATGTGTTGACCCCTGTTCATACACCAATTTTATTTTTTATTAATTTTCTTTTTGTCCAACTTTGCTTTAATTTCTCTTCCTTGAGTATCTGAGTGTCTTGTGGTCTCTCTAGAGCCTCCATTTGGTTTGATTTTGTTTTTCAGTGTAGTCAATAAGGATTTGTTTAGCTTTTCCTTTGCTCTTATCATTAGGTCATTAGAGAAATGATTTTTTTTATCATTGAGGGCCTGAAGGAATTAATGTTCTAGTCATCATTCTTAATAGTTTATTTTATCAGTGATTAGGAAATAGCTTAGTTTTTATCTAAAAATTAAGTGGAATTGAAAAGAAAAATCTCATAGTTTTGTATTTTTCATTACATTCTGTGGGTGAAATACCATGTGTGAAATTGCGTGTTTTTTATTTAATTTTTGCAAAAAAAAAAATATCGCTCAATCGTTGGAGGGATAAATTGTGTATGAGTGTTAATCACTTTCGAGTCTTGTCACCTTTTTGATAAGATTTTGTTTGGCATTCTTTCTTTCTTCTTTTCAATTCAAATTTATATGCATAGATTGATTGTTGAATTTGAAAAGTGATTTTTACATTACAATTAAAGTTTGTGTGGTTTCTTTTCATGAGTGATCAAGTTGCATTCATATGTTTCTTTGCATTTGAAACATTAAAATAAAAGAAAAGAAAATTAATTATTTTCGTTGATATAACGTTTTATTTTGATTGGTATAGTGAAGTTGAGAAGATTGATTGTTGCATTGTTGATTGATTTATTCTTCCCCTAATTAGTTAGGCCTTTCATTGTTCAAAGGAAAATGAAAAGAGTTTTTTTTTGTCATATTAGTTGCATTATATGTGTGGTCAGGTGACATCGCGTTTCAATCCTTGAAATTGAAACATAATTCAAGGTCAAATCTAAAATTCATCTCAATTAACCTAAGTAGCAGTCGTAACATTAACGCAAACATTTAAAGGTCTAGGCTAGAGACATGTTCCAAAGTCATTAAATGTAGGAGTTATTGTTGTTTTCTAGCATTGTATCCCGGGGGTGATATATTTTTCCACGTACATAAATGTATTAGATCGTTCTCCGCATACCTTTGGTTATATTGGATGGCTCTCCATGCATGATAAGTATATGGGAATACTCTCATCGAACGGTTACGCATTAGACAACACTACTACGGACTGCACTTCCATGCACCGTCGAGTATATTTTGGAAGTCCACCATAGGTTGCTATCCTCACCATAGGTGACCGAGCTGGCCACCTTGTATATAGTGATACAATGAACACAACATTTGGGGAGACTATCTGCATGTATGTTAAGTACTTGGTTCTCCAAGGTGTATATTGTAGTTCAAAATTACTTGGTAAACCTTTATGCCCAGTTTTACCCCTTTTTTATTTATTTTTGTTGTTAATTTCTAAAATCAGTTAATTGACTCTAAAATAGCATCTTGCCCATGGAACAAATTATTGAATCTTAGGTTGAGACTAATGGAAACAATTCCTAAGTCCACCCATCAAGGAAACCCCTTTGACGAGAATCTTGGTCCTTTTCCTCCTTTTGGAAATATTGGTACTCATATTGAAACGTTTTCCCTTCCTGGATTTACCATTTTTTTACTAGTTTGGTTTTTTTCGACCACTATGGTTCTGAATGTCCAAACATCTCCTCAACCAAATTCTCCTCCACCTGAACAATATCAACCTCAAGTTGATCCTAAAGTTGACCCTTTTCCTTCTTCATCTATTGTTTCATCATCCCTTTCTTCCTCCTCACCCGGTGAAATTATTGATTCTAGTAATCAGGAAAATAAGAAGAAGAAGAAAAGGACAAATAAGAGGAGGAAAAATAAGCAGGGGGCCAACCAAGAAACCATTTTTACCCAAACAACTAGTATGGAAAAATATTCCAATCAACCCTGCAAAGTTAAATTCCCTTTCTTTATTTGTAAGGTTGACCACCTTCTTAGATATTGTCCTAGTATTCCCAAGCTATTGGGAGTGTGGTCCATAGGCTCACATCAGCCTTCATTATCAGCCTCTGGAGATCATGCTAGTGACAAACCATCTACTAGTGATAGTAAGGTCCATGGGAAAAAGGGTGAAGTCAAATTTCCATGTAGGTTATGTGAAGGAAATCATACTATTCACCTTTGTCCTTATATGGATGAAGCCTCAAAAGTGTTAGAAAACCTTATAGATTCTCAAGCTCATCTTCTAATTGGTTATCGAAATATTTCACCCAATCCTCCACTAGTTGATGAAGTGATTGATAAAAATATGAATCCAATCAATCCCACTCTCTCTGAATGTGCATCCCATGAGTCCATTCCTGACCAACCATTGGTTGAGAAAATGTTTGACTCCAATCCACCTTCAATTGATTGTACCTTTCCCATAAAAAGTAAAATTCATACCGCTCAGATTCTTCTTGTTTCTTCAGATTCCAATGAATCTGGGGGGAAATCCTCCCATACAAACAATACATGAGAGTAATTATCCCATTCCCATAACACAAAGGGTTAGTTCTCTTGTTCCCATAACAAACCCTCTAAGTAGTATGGTCACTTCCTTTGATTGGAATCGACTAATACAATATCATCTTCCTTCTTATGTGCCCTTTAAGATTACAACACAAACTTATAATGCCCATACCTAGCATATTCATGGGCGAAGGAGCGTCTGTTAGTAATTTTTCCTCCACTTCTTTGAAAGACTTTGATTCTCCGTAGCTTGTTCCCATTACCTAGAATCTGTTGGCATTTAACAGAGGAACCAATCAACCATTAACGATCCTTCCTAATTTTCCTATTGCTTTAGGAAGAAAGACTATCTATATCGATGTGATGGTAGTCCAAGGCCCTTTGGATTTTAATTTACTCCTTGGGTGTGGCAATGTTCATGTCAAGGGAGCTCTTGTCTCTTCACTTTTTCGTGTGATGTTTTTCCCGCATGAAGGAAAAATTGTGACCATTGAGTAACCTCCATTCATTGGTCATAATTTGACCCCTCATTAACCAACATCCCTAAATGGTCGTTATATGCAAGTGGTATCTCCCTCACTAAATATTAATGATGTCGAAACATGTTCCATTCATGTGTCTACTCATGATCTACTAGGTGATGTACTGCATCATTTAATGGGGCATGAGAGTATGATATTTCTGTTGGATCATTTGATCCCTTCTAGAGTGTTTTTCTCCCATCTAATGAGAACCTCTTGGAATTCATGGCCTTCTACAAGTCATGATCAATGTACCCTGAGCAGAGTTCCTTTTCTGACATCAAGCTTGTTAACAAATGAAATAAGGTTCCCAAAAAAAAATTCATTTTCTTATTTCAAGCTCGTTAAAAAATGAATCAAGGCTCTTCAAAGAAAAGTTACTTTTCTTATGTCAAGCTCCTAAAACAATGACACAAGGACCTAGAGAATATTTCTTTTTCTTGTGTTAATCTCGTTAAAAAATGAAACAAGGTGTTAGGAGCATAGTTGTAATATCCCAAAATGGGAAAGACAAGAATATAGAACATATGCACAATTCCAAATAAGAATAAAACATATAAAACTGAAAAAAATGTTGGAATGCATCAAAAAATCATACATATGAGTAGAAATAGTTGAGCCATATCATTATGTATCAACAACAAAGGAATATACAAAGTGATTCAAAAAGGGATGCACTCAAGCCATCCAAGGATGGTTGAAACAACTCTACTGAAAACTAGCCCTAGAAAGTAAAAACTACTTCTTCTCGAAGAAGATCTACATGTGAGAGGATGCTGGAGTGCTCATAAAGATCTGAGCTTTTACCCACAGACTCTACTCGAAAAACCCATAAACACCCAAAAATAGTTTAGCCAGATTTTGAGTTTGGAATTTCAGCCATTTTTGGGTTGCACACATAAACCCTGCTGACTGAGTTACACACTCCCTGGAGACAAATACTAATATGGGGCTGAAATAACGAGCTATCTACTACAATAAAACCCACTTATATCAATAAATAAAGGGGTGTTCCCTTCTCCTGATCCCAAGCTGAGAAACTTAGGATCTAGCTCCTCCACTGAATATGCAGCTGTTACATGCACAACTGCTGGGAAATACTGCACTATCTAGGATAGCTGATGATGTATCCTACTGATAGATAATACAATTCTGATCCCAGGCTACTAAAGTGATTCCAATAATGAAGTATTAATCCCTCATAGGATTCCAAGCTAAGTTGCTTGGAACTTCCTCTTCCCCTCAAACCCTCACTGCAAAATTACGCAATTCATGCAGGAAATGTTGCTACATCGGAGAATATGCAGATGCCCTGATGCCAGATATGTCAATGAAACTCCTGGAATACTGAAATGGATCCAAAGTGTGAAGGGTTGATCCCTCCATAGGTTTCTCAGCTGAAGTGCTGAGAAAAACCTTCCAACTACCAAACCCAAGTTCAGGAATGCGTAATTCATGTAGCTGGAAGTGCAGATGAGAGTGGCTGAATGTGGTATTGATTCTCGTATGATGAATGATGCCCAAGAAAACCTTCCCAGAGTAGGCACTTGAAGTCCCCCGTGGGTAAGGGTGGGATTCCCGCTCGGAAACACCTAGTGCTAAACAATACAACAGACTTAGCTAAGTAGCTGAAGCGTGCAAAGAAATGTCTTATGACACTCAACAATAAAAAATCAAACTCCCCTTCTTTTGCTGCCCTCATCTTCCTTTTATGGTTGTGAGCCTTCCCTAGCCTTGGCCCACCTCATAATTGCACTGAACATGTGGCCACTAGCCTCCATAAATATTGTGTTGTCCTCTGTGATCTCCATCACTATTGCAATTACTGTCCACTTCCTTCATTATGTGTGCATTTAATGCACCTTTCCTCCATCATCTCTACAATTGCTTCTCAACTATCTCAATCATATTACATTTATTACTCCATTATCTTCATCATATTCCTCATTAATGCTCTATGAACTCCACTCTTTCTTCATTATTATGCTGCTCCACCACTCCATAATGCTACTCCACTACTCAATTAATGCACATTCACACTATAGAAGTGGATTTAATTCATATACTGGGTTTATGGGTCCCTCTGCCCTTTTATTTACTTAACTAAATAAGAAAAGTAAGAAATCTAATATTCCAATTAGCTGATGGAAAATTTGGATTACAGTACTCCCCGCCAAAATGTTGCTTGTCCTCAAGCAACTGAAAAAATGGATGTTGCAGAAATCCATCTCCCTCCCAAGTGGCATCCTCATATGGAAGGTTTCCCCATCTACTCCAATGTGTTATGAATGCCCAGCTCCATTTTTGCCTATATAGAATGTCTAAAATGGACTCCAACTGTGTAGCTAGATGCCTCTCCTCATCAATGAGTCCCCAAGTGGAAACGATCTACTTTCCAAGAGCCTCTTCTCTATATGAGATATGCTAAGTGTAGTGGTTCCTTCCCCAAGTGGAAAGTCACAACTCATAAACTATCTCTCCAACCCATGCTACATGGAGTAGGTTGTGTCTCTCCATTTTCCAATCCTTGCACTTGGTGGCCTTGCTTGCTCTAAGCATCACCTCAACACTGTGAAAATTAGGAAATAGAGACATATGGATTGACATGTGAAATGTCAAACCATACTCTCCCAATAGTAGCCACCGTAACAATGCCTCTTGCTGCCACACCACCTCATCATCATACCAAGTATGGTGGCCATAATATCCTAACAAAAGCCAACGCAATAAGGCTTCATGTTGCCATCCCACATCATCATTATTCAAGGTATGGGAGAATGTCAATCCATATTCTCCCAATAGTACCCAGTGCAACAATGACTCTTGCTACCAACCCACATCATCATAATGCAAAGCATGAAACAATGATATACTGGTTGACATGTAGAATGTCACACCATACCAACATAGCTAGGCTTCCTACTGCCACATCATATGATTATCATGCAAAGTCCCAAAAAATAACATACCCATTGACATGTGATATGTCATGTGATGACCAAACTCTCTCAAAAGTAACCAGCACAACCATGCCTCCAGCTACTGCGTCTCATCACTACTGTATAAGGTAGGAAACAATGATATACCAATGGACATATAAAATGAAAAATCTCGGCCATACTTAAACAAGAGTAGCCAGCATAGCCATGCCTCTTGCTGCTGCATCACCTCATTAATGTGCAAGGCATGGAACATACCAATTTGAAATTTTGAGTGGTAACCATACTGACCCAAGAGCAGCCAGCACAACCATGCTTCTTGATGCCCTGTATCATAGATTTCCAAGTAGCTTTCTAGCCACTTTCTCATCATCTCCATCCATCCAACCAACTGTGGGTGATGACTCATATCATGCACCATTCTGGTATCCACCCAATGGAGAAGCTCTTGCCAAAAACTACTCATACAATAATTGTCCCCACCGCTATCCATGGCCTTGGGAAGACCATAATGCATGAAGACATCCAGAAAAGATAATATGGTCATGGTTGAAGAGATGTACTATGTGAAAATTTCAAAGCAATGTGCATACCTCGACAGCAGATCAATGTCAACAGTACCATCCTCCACAATCTGATGACAATATTTTCACTCCATGATATGTCGAAGTACATCCTCCTAGAGGTCTCTCCTTAAGAACCTCTCTTTTATGTCCTATTAGAACCTATGAGGTTCTGAATATTATGCATGTAGAAACTTCTCTTTGAGCTATTAGGTTCTCATCAAGAAGGCTTTGTCCTGATAATGGAAGATGTTATCAATTACATGATGTCTACCATCTACCATCTGCTCATCCATTGCTTCATAAGTGAAGCAGTCATTGAAATGCTCAAATAATAACTGGGCCCTCAAATCATCACTGCTCCTTAGTTAAAATGCTACTAATCTACATGATAGTGCATTTGTTGTCTCATGGCCCTCTCCATACATAATGCTGAACTCATAGTCCTGTATTGTACGGATCCACCATTGCTACCTATTCTGAAGCTGCGCCTCCTCCTCAAAAAGATGTTGGAGACTATGGTTGTTGGTCTTCACCCAAAATAAACTGCCAATGAAAAACTGCCGGAATTTTACCAATGCAGCATAATGGCCAATATCTCTTTGTCATAAATAGAATACGACAACTCATGTGACAGTAACTTCTAGTTCTTGAAAGATATTGTATAGCTTCCCTGCATTAGGACTATGCTAATCCAATCCTTATAAACTCCATACTCCTACACAAAGTGTTGTGTTCAGCTCAATAATGTCAAACTGGGATATCCATACATCTTCTCCTTGAACCATTCAAAGGTCCTCTGCGCAGTGATAAACTGTTGCTCCAAACTGGCAATGTGCTCTAACCCTTGGTCATGCAATTTCCCTGATGGCATGACCCCACAAATCTCAAGATGATGTGCTGAAAAAATGTGGGGTGGAAATGTTTGCATACTTTGTATCAGCTGATGCTTAGGAAAATCTTGCAAAGATACAAGAGTTCCTCCAACCATTGCAATTGATTCTCCAACTGCTGGTGATGGTGATGGCTACTCCTCTACTGCTACACCAGCACTGGTATATGCTTCCTCTTCCTCATGCACCTCCTGAATCATGCCTTGGAATCTCAATGTCGAAGTCTTGGGAACATCTTGCCAAAATTCAAGTGATCCTCCCACTGATGCAAGTACCTCTACTGCAGCTAGGGGTGGTGGTAGTTGCTCTTCTCTTGGTGTATGAGCGCTGACATATCCCTTTTGCTCCTCATACACTTTCTCTTTATTGTTGGAGAATGTTTTAATGGAATGTGCCTCCGGGTTTCTTCTATTAAACCTCTTTACCAATATTTGAGTGAACTCTACATACATAGTCACTCTTGCATGTTTCAATATGCCGAACCACTAATCATTTACTTCACCCTCAAGGTGTAGCACTGCAATATAAATATCTTCCTTTTTCGCTACTAGGTGTAGTTGGAAGAATGCATCTAACTTCTCCATCCAATATTTTGTCGTGCTTTTGGATGACCCATCGAATGTAGGCAGAAAGAATCTATTACGCATGTGCCCACTTATTCTATTGTTGCTGCAGGGTATACGGTTCTCTTTAATGTGGAAAAACTATTGGAAAGTCAGATTCTCTTTGAATGCTCTAGATTGAGATTTTTACTCTGCAAGATAATCACTAAGAGTCTCATGCTCCAAATATCCTCCATCTTCATGCCATTCATTTCCTTCTGCAAGGAAAGTAGGCATAGTAGGGCATTGTGGAACTTTTTGCACCATTGGTTTCTTATACTATTGATAGGAAGTGCTCAAAACTTCTCCATTTTGAAACACTATTGAGGTTTCCTTTTTCCTTCCCCTTAACATTTCTTTGATCATCATGGTGAGATCCTACATAGATCTGAAGAGAAGTGTGGAAAAACTCAATCCTTTCGCCATTGTAGACTTCTTATTTTTCTACTTCTTCTTCTTATTCCTCTGATGTCATGGAATTCCCACAAGCTGAGCCAAATATCATGCTCTGATGCCACTATAATATCCCAAAATGGGAAAGACATGAATATAGAACATGTGCACAATTCCAAATAAGAATAAAACATATAAAACAGGAAAAAGTGTTGGAATGCATCAAAAAATCATACATATGAGCAGAAACAATTGAGCCATATCATAATGTATCAAAAACAAAGGAATATACATAGTGCTCCAAAAAGGGATGCACTCAAGCCATCAAAATATGGTTGAAACAACTCTATTGAAAACTAACACTGGAAAGTAAAAACTGCTAGTGCTGCTGGAAAATGTTGCTAGAAGAAGATATATGTGTGATGGGTTGATGGAGTTCTCAGAAAGATCTGGAATTTTAACCATGGAATCTATTCGAAAATCCTAGAAAAACCTGAAAATGGTTTGGCCAGATTTTGAGTTTGGAATTTCAGGCCTTTTTGGGTTGCACACTGCACCCCTGCTGGTTGCGTTACACACTCCCTGGAGAAAACTGTTGATCTGGGGTTGAAAGAATAATATATTTTCTGAAATAGTACCCACTCAACTCAATAACTGAAGGGGTGGTCCCTTATCCTGATCCCAAGCTGAGAAACTTAGGATCTAGCTCCTCCACTAAATATGTAGCTATTGAATGCACAACTGCTGGGAAATATTGCACTGTCTGGGAGGGTTGATGATGTAGCCTGCTAATAGATAATACAATGCTGATCCCAGGCTACTAATGTGATTCTCGTAGTGAAGGATTAATCCTTAACATGATTCCAAGCCGAGTTGCTTGGAACTTCCTCTTCTCCTCAAACCCTCCTTGCAAAATTATGAAATTCTTGTAGGAAATGTTGCTACATAGGAGAATAGATGGATGGCCTAATGATGGATATGTCAATGAAACTCCTGGAAGACTTCAATGGATCAACAGTGTGAAGGGTTGATCCCTCCATAGGTTTCTCAGCTGAAGTGCTGAGAACAACCTTCTAACTCTCAAACCCAAGTTCAGGAATGTGTAATTCCTATAGCTAGAAGTGCAGATGAGAGTGGATGAATGTGGCAATGATTTTTGTATGATGAATGTTGCCCAAGAAAACCTTCCCAGAGTAGGCACTCATAGTCCCCCGTGGGTAAGGGTGGGATTCCCGCTCAGGAACACCTAGTGCTAAACAACACAATATACTTAGCTAAACAATTGAAGCGTGCAAAGAAATGTCTTACGACAATCAACAATAAAAATCCAGACTCCCCTTCCTTTGCTACCCTCATATTGCTTTAAAGGTTGTGACCTTTCCCTAGCCTTGGCCCACCTCATAACTGCGCTGCACATTTGGCCACTAGCCTCCATAAATATTGTGTTTTCCTCCATGATCTCCATCACTGCTGCAATTACTCTCCACTTCCTCCATCATGTGTGCATTTAATGCACCACTTCCTCCATCATCTCTACAATTGCTTCTCCACTATCTCCAACATCTTGCATTTATTCCTCCACTTTCTTCATCATCTTCCTCATTAATTCTCTATGAACTCCACTCTTTATTCATTATTATGCTACTCCACTACTCCATAATGCTACTCCACTACACAATTAACCCACATTCCTACTATAGAAGTGGATTTTATTCATCTACTGGGTTTATGGGTACCTCCAATATTTATTTACTTAAGTAAATAAGAAAAGTAAGAACTCTAATATTCCAATTAGCTGATGGAAAATTTGGAATATTACAATAGTTCTTTTCTTATGTCAAGCTTGTTAAAAAATGAAACAAGGTCTTGGAGCACACTTTCTTTTCTTCTGTCAATATCGTCAAAAAATGAAACAAGGTCCCATGAGGAGAGTTCATTTCCCTTTTCCAAGTTCGTTAAAAAATTAAACAAATCCCCTTTCAACTCGAGTCTTTGATTAGATCTCATAAATTACCAGTTGATCCTTTCACTTGATTTCGTAATTGAACCTTCATTTCATCCACATGTTAGTAATCGATAGTCTGCTTAGGTGAATGAAATGAAACTTGGGTGACAGGTGCCTAGAATTGAGTGACTATGCCAGGGGCATGCAAACTTATTTCAAGCATAGTTTTTCTCTATTTCAAGATTGTATAAAAACCAAACCACTCTCGAGAATATTTTTTCTCATGCTTCAAGCTTGTGAAAAAATGAAACCATCTTCAAGTATTTTCAAGCATAGTTTCCCATGTTTCAATATTGGTTAAAAATTAAACCATTCTCATCCTATCCATCATTATTGCCATTTATTATCAACTTTTTTTTTCTAGATGAGCCTTGGTTTTCTCATTCCATTGTTACCATATCCTTGGTCGATCATATGCTTTCACTTGGTTGTTTTACCGTTTCCTGAGGAACCACTGTGTTGAGTGGTATTATTATCTAACCTATTTACCTTTGCATGTTTTGATAAGTTCTACCATGAATGGAACTAGTTTATATCCTTTATACCACTTGTTCCTCCAGGTGGAGTCCTCTTTCAACTCTTTTTAGACTCTCAAAATATGAAAATATTTTCAAGAGCTTGTCTTTTTAAACTTGTTAAAGTAAAACAAAATATGTTTACTCGGTATAAGTTTAGCCTTTTTTCTAAACTGAGATATACTATTTATGAAAAAGGAATACCTTAGTCAAACATGCCTAAGAGGTTCTCTTGGTTTTTTTTTTTTTTCCTATGTTTCAGACTGAAGAGACTATCTACGAAAATGAATCTTTGGAGTTTTTTTTTTGCCTCTTTTTCAAACTCTCTAAACATGAAAAAGATTTCAAGTTTACCTTCGTTAGACTTGTAAAAAAAATGACGAGACTGAACCAATCCTTCTCAGCATTCATTAAACATACTAAGAGGGATTCATCTGAAGGATGAACTTACAGATCAAGCATATGTTATCCTCCTCAAGCTTGTTAAAAAATAAAGAGGTATTAACCAGTATCCTTGGGGAAATTGGGAAAACAAGGTACTCCTACTAGGTCCTTATAATACTAGTGTATCCCCTTATTGTTATTGTTAGTGTAGCCCCCTTATTGTTATTTTTGTACCCATGTAGTTCCCATATTGTTATTATTGTGCCCCATAGAAGCCCACTATTGTTATTGTTATGTTGGCTAGGATTATATTGTGACCCCTTGGACTCCTACATATATAAAGGAGGTTTTTTCATTTGAATCGTTCAATAATTGTTCATTTACGTAATGTAAAGGAGGTTTCCCCCTCAAAGTGGTTGATTTCTAAGTATTTTATATATCATTTCTTCTATTTTTTGAGTTGGTTTCATAACATTTGGTATTAGAGTTTTGGATTCTAAGGTTTCCCTACTACAAACAAGTCATCTTGGAATTTTTGGTATAACTTTGATTCTGTGAAGGTTTAGAAGCTGAAAAAAAAACCTATTTGAGATGAAATCCGAAGGAACTTCCATGTAACAATTTCATATATTTGTTCGCTATATTTTTGGGGATATAATCTGAGGAAGTTAGGGTGTTTGTAGGCTTCATAATTTCATCTCAAATAGGTAACCGAGGTAAAATCGTTATAACATTCGTTTCAGACATTAGATTGGAATTCTGTAAAAGTTGTCTAAAATTTAATGGACTGTAGTTTCATGTGTATCCATTTTAGAGCTAAAAGTAAAAATAGTGACACGTGGCACTTCGTACAAGTTTTCTCTATTGAACCAGTCCATGATTAAGTCATTGTGGGCGATAGGTCATAACTTTACCTTGAAGAATCCAAATTAGGTTTTACCTGTGGAATTGGACATAATACTCATAGGGCTACTACAGGACTGAAGATCAAATCTTGGGAGTCAGAAAGTATAGACATACATCAGTTTCAATATCGAGCTCCTCAAAAGAAAGAAAAAGTTGTGCATTTGTTTTTTAATTGCATAAGTATTGTTTGAAAAAGCAGTTTGAAGTGATTTCAAGGGCATACTGGAGCATAGATATCAGTATTTGGTTCTAAAATTCCCCCCAAAAAGTATTTAACACCGATTAAGCCCTTAGAAGTCTCTAATATTACTCATGAAGAGGAATAAGTGCAACGTGATATTTCAAAATTACGATATCAAGTGCAACAAATTTTTCTCTCGCAAAGAGTAACAAAAAATGAAATGGATGGTTCGAAGAAAGACATGGATCGATTGAAGATTTAAGAAAGGCATGGAATCTAATATGGATGGTTTGAATAATGGTGTGGAGGCTAAAATCGATGGTATAGAATAAAAACAGAAAGGAAACATGGAAGACATGAAAGCAGACATGGAAAGTTTGAAGGAAGGTTTGACAAAGCTTCTACAAGAAATGATTCGTAATGGCAAAATTGAAGTAGACGAAACTCATGATGAGAAAACAGTAAGTGTTAATCATGATTTCATGGACTCTAATGTTGGATTTAAGACCGACCATATTCCAAATATCAATATGAGGAAGTTTTATGGCAAGGATCTAGTAACATGGATACTATAGATGGAGCAATATTTTTATCTCCATAATGTGAAAAATACAAAAAAATTACTCATTGCTACTTTATATTTAGAAAAAAATAGATTTGTATGGTATTGATGGCTTTTCTCTCATAAAAAAATTGTCACTTGGTCAATTTTTATGGATGAAATGATAACACATTATGAGGATACAAAGAGAAACACCTTGTTTATCCAATTGATAAATCTCAAACAAAAGTGTTAAATGTTGGGGCACATTGAAGACCTCCAAAAATTGAATATAAGGGTCACTAATATTACAGACAAACACAAGATTGATGTCTTCATAGGGACTTTAAAGTATAACATCCAACATGAGGTTCACCTTTGGAAACCCAATTCATTGGAGAAGGCATTTTAGGCTGGAAATAAAAATTGAAAGAAAAATTATGGTGATAAGGAAACCTATCACTCACAACTATAAATATGGAAGTGATGCTACTCCTAGACTTCCACAAGCTACAAGGTCAACACCACAACAATTTGAAGAAAAAAGAGCGAAAGGGATTTTCTACAATTGTGATTGAAAATGCACTAAAGGTCATAAGTGTGTTGAGAATAAATTATTTTACATAGATTGTGAAGAGGAGGAAAAAAAGGAACAAGAAACTTCAAAAGAAGAGGATATACACCATGAACCAACCCTAGAGAAAGAAGAAATGAATCTGACCATATCCTGTAATGCATTGGCAGGAATTACCACTCCTCAAGCTCTTAAGATAGAAGGACATATCAAGAAGAAAAATGTAATCGTGTTGATTGATTTGGGTAGTACCCAAAATTTTATTCATTGTAAGGTAGCCAAGGAATTGAATTTATTCCTATACCCAACAACAAAGTGTTAAGTGATGGTTGCAAATGGAGGAACTATAAATTTCTTTGGAAATTCCATAATATGAAACTAACCATCAGGGAATATGTATTGAATAGTCCAATTATCTCCATCCCAATGGGTGTTGTTGATGGTGTACTAGGAGTACAATAGCTACAATATTTGGGGACAATAGCTTTTAATTTTCAAGAACTTTTCTTGAATTTTTTTTCGGAAGGAAAGGAAGTTGATTTACGAGGTATCGCAGGGAAGCCAGGAAAGATAATCAACTGTAATGTCATGACAAAGCTTCTGCAGAAAGAAAAACGAGGCATAATTTCACAATTATGCTAACTACAGGTTCAAACATCAAAATCATCTATTTCTCCATATCTCCAAAAAGTATAGGAAAATCATTCCAAGGTATTTGAGACTCCCAAAGGACTCCCCCTATTCATGATCAATATCATGTTATTCATTTGATTCCAAGAATTTTTCCTCCAAACATTATGCCTTACAGATATCCTTATGCTCAAAAGAGTGAGATTGAAGATATGGTTGCAGAAATGCTAGGGGCTGGTATAATTCAACCTAGTCAAAGTTCTTTCTCTACTCTAGTAGTATTGGTGCACAATAAGGATGGATTATGAAATTTGTGTCCAGATTATAGGGAGCTCAACAAGATCACTATTAAATATAATTTTCTCATCCCCATCATTGATAAATTATTGGATGAATTACATGGAGAAATTTACTTCACCATGCTAGCTCTTCATTCTGGATATCATCAAATTAGAATGAAAACTTAAGACATTCTAACAAAAACATTCATAACTCATGAGGTTCATTATTAATTTTTGGTCATGCCTTTTGGCCTTACTAATGCACCTTCAACATGTCAAGGTTTAATGAATTCCATTTTCAAACCCTTCCTTAGAATTTTTTTTTTTTTGTATTTTTTGATGATATACTAATCTACAACAAGTCTTGGTAGGATCATGTTCAACATGTTTACATGGTGCTCAAAATATTGGACGAGAAACAATTATATGCAAAAACCTCCAAATGTTTCTTTGGAGTATAGGAGGTGGAATATTTGGGTCATATTGTATCTCATGAGGTTGATAAGGTAGACCCTAACAAAATTAAATCCATTAAGGAATGGAAAATCCCTACAACGATAAATAATCTTCAAGGATTTCTGGGGTTAACATGGTATTATCACAAGTTTTTTAAGAATTATGGGAGAATATCGGCACCTTTAACATCATTACTAAATAAATATGCATTTTCTTGGACTCCATAAGTAACTAAGGCCTTTGAAAATATTAAGGAGGCAATGTGTCGATCATCGGTCTTAGCTACACCAGACTTCACAAAAACTTTTATTGCGGAATGTGATGCCTCAAGAAATAGAATTGGTGTGGTTTTAATACAAGAAGGAAGACCCATTGATTTTGAAAGTTGTCCAATAAAAGGAAAGTATTTACTGAAACCTATTTGTGAGAAGGAAATGTTAGATATACTACATGCACTAAAGAAATGGCGAACTTACCTAATGGGAAGACACTTAAAGGTAAAAAAATATCATGATAGTCTTAAATAATTTTTGAAACAAAGGTTATCTTCATAAGAGCAGCAAAAGTGGGTCACAAATATTTTGGGTTAAGACTTTGAAATCATCTGCAAAAAAGGGAAGAAAAATGTTGTTGTAGATGCACTCTCAAGAAGGATGACGAGGTGGAAGCATTGCTTTGTGCCATTTCTATTATCCAAACTGAGTGGATAACCGAAGAAAGGGATGAATGGAAGAATGATGAAGAGGTGTGGACACTTTTGGGCCTCAAATATTACAATTTTTCCATCATACGAAACCAATATTCATAACCTACATTTCAATACTTGTACATTCATTTCACATCATAATTCCATCATTTGTCGCCAATACATATCCTACACCTCATGGTTAAGTATCATTATTTTTCTTAAGATTTTCTATGATTAGAGACGATTTTTTCATTATTTTCTAATGATTGTTTCACTAATTCCATTTGTCGCAACATTCCATTGTAGAAATTCTCCACAAGTCAGTTAAACCAATTATTGCAGGTTAAGTATAGAATAAAATTTCTACAGGTGAAAATAATAAAATTTGTGATAAAATGGTGAGAAATATTGACATTCTAAGGCTTATTTCGTGTTAAAAATACCCCCTTTCAGGTAACCCAGAAACTATTCGGCGAAATTCATCACCAAAAGGAAGTCAAGGTCAAAACACTTCTTAAGTACATGAATGAGTTCTTAAGTACATGAATGAGTTCTTAAGTACAGGATCGTCTAAATGTGTCGGGTCAAGTCGGGTTCAGCCTGAACAATTCAATTTGTGTTTGGTTTTGAACACCTTTTGTTGAACGCCTTTGTGTTAAATATGGAAGTGGTTCCTCCTTCCTGTTAGAAAATTATATATTACAGAACAATGGAACACATAGAATATGCCGAAACACAAACACAAAAAACATATAAAACAAGAGAGACAGGGATATATGTGGTTCACCCAACTTGGGCTATGTCCACAGAAACATCCAGTCCTTCCTTTATATTATCTACAAAAATGAAGAGACACAACCTAAAACATATCCTCTATAATATCCTCTACTCTCTCACATAGTCGCCCTTTCTATTTCTCGCTCAGAGTCTGCACACAATACATAGACAAAATACAATACCCTCATACAACAGAGGGGTTTTCTTCTAAGGAAAAAAGCCCTAAATGAAACATAAATTTTACCGTCAGATCATCCATGTAATGAACAGCCCATATTGAATACGAAATTACAGTATTTTACAAGGCCATTTTACATATGTTTTTAGCTTTAGGGGCATTTCCCCTGAAACCCCACTCCAAGGGGGGGCTCCAAAAGGTCACCGATGCCCCCCCTGGACCCCATTAGACCCCCCTGATGGTGATCAAATGATGGGCGGCATTTCCGCCCCATTAATAATAGGGGTCCAACGCAATGATACATCTAAATAAAGAAGATAATCAAGCTCCATGCCCAACACTTCCATGCATTGATTAGAATGAATCAAACCAAAGGCTATCTGAAGGCTCTTTAGAGGATTGTTGTTTTATTTTAATAGCTAATTGTTATACATTGATTTTATCCACAATCATGTATAAATTTGAAGCTCTACCTCACATGTATGCTAAGGCTAATAAGGAAGAGGACAAGGAGCATAGGATAGTGATTGTATGTAATAGGAATAACAGATTGTATGTAATAGGAGCAGCAACGATGATGTACATGCCATTTACATTCTGAAATTTAACACATCAATTGATTTGGCATGAATTTCTATAAGTCTTATGGTGTTTTATTTATGAATAGCATTGAGTTAATTTGACTTGCTCCATGATAGGAAAGGGCCCACCATACCTGGAAACAAGTCTTGTAAACTAGTTTAGATCTCAGACTGCGTTTAATTAATTATTTAGCACCATAGTCATTTGTATTACTAAAATATTAATTTTGTCCCATACTTAAAATTGCACTATGTTTTATAAATCTGAATTGAGTTTATATTTTGAATCTTGTAGCGCTATACTAATTTCTAAAATTCTCAAGGTTATTTAGTTTTACATTCCTTTGATTTCATATCTAATGCATTAAGAGAAGGATTAAACCATGATTCAAAGACCGTGTGCATTATTATGATTTTTTTAATGTTTTAAGTACATAATTGGATTTCATATTGAGCATTAAGTACAAATCATATTTTATGTTCTTTCACTGAGTATAGTTGGTGTGAGGTTATGCATTTCATTTATAAATTTGAAAGTAGTGATTCGAACTTTGTTTTGTGAGTAATGTCTTTTAGTTCAATTACATATTGTATATTTAATGATTGTTTAATTGGCAGTTTAATTCCTTGCATGATATTTATTTGAATTATGGTTTGATCATCATTAGAATAGATCATAGGATATCTCTCTTTTTTTATAGAAAGATCTCTAATAGAAGAATTAATTGAAGTTACCTTTTGGTTTTCAAGCTTTGTAGAATTTAAAGTATAAACTAGATAGGATTAAGAGATAAGTTTCAAACGCTTATTGATTTGTGTGATCCTGGGAATTAGATTAGTTGCAGTATTGTTTTATTTTTTATTTTCTCAGTTTAAAATTGTTTGGATTAGAGTTAATTTTGCATAAGAATAATACCTTTTAAATTTAGTCTCAATTGATTTAATATTCTTTCATTTACATTAAATAGAACTTAGTGTTTGATTTAATTTTTCCATTACTTAGATTAAGATTTAAATCTTCGAATGATAAATTTCACTGCTTATTTTATGATTAATTAGAGTTAGTTTTATATGCACAACAATTAGAATCTCTTATTTGAATTGTTTGAGCATATTTTATTCAATTGATTAGTTTTAAAATAGAAATAACGATTTCGTACTTAGACAGTAATTTGATTTCAAACCCTAGTTTAGGTTAGATGCTCTGATCTTGTGTTACCTACGCTTGTGCCTCTAAGTCTTATGACCCCGGATTGATAATTTAATGTTGGAAATTATAAGACATATAATTTCCCCAACATAGACTCATTCAAAAATTTTAGCAAGATCCCAGTACATCTGATACATTTAGCTAGAAAAATGATTCATTATTGTACAAATATCGCTTATTTCTTTGTAAGAATTCCCAAATCAAACACAATATTCTTTTGGAATTGCACACCTCTCCCTTAGGAGGGAACTTAGGATTTTTAAAAACTTACCACAAGGTCAAGAAGGAATTTTTTTTGGATGGCCTTAAATCTGATATAAAAACGTTTGTGGCAGAATGTTTAGTTTTCCAACAAAATAAAGTTGAGATAATTAAGACCCCAAGTCTGTTACAACCTTTATCCATTCCAAGTCAACGTTGGAACGAGATTTCAATGGATTTTATCACAGGTTTACCCAGGTCTGAAGGAAAAACTATCATCATGGTGGTAGTTGATAGATTACCGAAAATGCACACGTTTTTGCATTATATCATCCATTTAAAGCTAGTATAGTTGCTACTGCATTTATGGAAACATTTCAAAAAATACACGAAAACCCAAATATTATTGTAAGAGACAAAGATCCCATTTTTACAGGAAATTTTTGGATGGAATTATTTTCTTGTTTGGGTACTCAATTAGCTCATAGCTCATCACATCATCCTCAATATGATGGGAAAACTAAGATAGTGGACAAATGTTTGGAAGGATATCATTGATGTTTTGTATCTGATAAATAGACACAATGGGTCCTCTGGCTGAATGATGGTGTAACACTTCCTTCCATATTACAACAAAAATAACCCCATTTATGGCACTTTATGGATGTCATCCACATTCCATCACATCATATTTAAGAGAAAATTATAAGGTTAAAGTAGTGGAATATCACATAGAGCATGAACAAAAAATTCTCCAACTCTTAAAGGATAACCTCACCTTGGTGCAGAATCAAATGAAACAACAGGCATATCAACATCGAAACGAAAGACATTTTGATGTAGGCGACTGGTTATTTTTACAGCTACAACTATACAAACAAATGTACCTCAACAAAGTTAAGAATGATAATAAATTATCACCAAAGTATTATGGTCCTTACAAAGTGTTGCAAAATATTGGTACTATGACATACAAATTGGAGCTTCCTGCATCTTCTCGAGCACACCCAATTTTCCATGTTCCATGCCTAAAAAATGTTATAGGTGATAAGCCCCAGTTCAAAAAATATTGCAAGAACTTGACGAAGAAGGAAAAATCATATTGGAACCTGAATCAGTCATGAAAACAAGAACTCGACAGCTCTAAAATCGATCAATTTCAAAGTATCTCATAAAGTGGAAGAACTTACCCTCTGAAGATTCGACATGGGAGGATGATAATTTTATACAGAAGCATCCAAAAATACTCAAGCATTGAGGACAACACTTTTTTGAAGGATAGGGGCATGCTAGGTCCGTATAATACTAGTGTGTCCCCTTATTGTTATTTTTACTGTAGCCCCCTTATTGTTATTGTTTTACTCATGTATTCCCCATATTGTTATTATTGTGCCCCATAGAAGCCCACTATTATTATTGTTGTCCCCTTACATTGTTATTGTTATGTTGGATAGGATTATATTGTGACCCCTTGGACTCCTATATATAGAAATGAGGTTTTTTTCATTTGAATCGTCCAAGAATTTTTCATTTATGTAATGTAAAGGAGGTTTCCACCTCGAAGAGGTTGATTTCTATGTCATTGATCTATATTTATTCTATTTTTTGAGTTGGTTTCATAACAACTCCACTTTTTAATGACAAAAAGTCTCTCTTAAACATGACACTCTTCCACTTCATCTCCATGGATGTTGGGTTGGGAAATATGCTTGTCTGTTGGTTCATCATACTATTTGAAATCCTTCATCTTCGGTTTTGGGTCAATGCTTCCAACTCCATTTAGTGTCGTCGTATATTAAAGGGAATTCATTCAGTCGATATCTACTACAATACTCTTCAATATTCATTACATGTTTTTTTGTTCCTGATCTAATTCTATCTCAAATTGTGATACACGTTTCATGTCCTTGATTGGGGATACATTAAGGCACTCTTGTGAGACGGGTTGCTTCTTGTCGACATTAGCTCATTATCCAAGAAGTTGACTTAGAAACAACCCTTAGTACCTTGATGCTTGCATACATCAATGGAAATTTTCCTTGCTCTTGGTGACAAGTTAACATCAATGGCCTTCAACTGAAAGACTCTGTGTGGTTTTTAAGTTTTACTTTTGATGGAATCGTAAGAACATCAAACAACGATGGAACTACCAATCATGAAGAGACCAGAGCACTACTTCTTAGGGTTCGTTAAACATACTCAAAGGGATTCATCAGAAGGATGAAATCAAAATATCAAGCATATGTTATCCTCCTCAATCTTGTTAAAAAATAAAGAGGTACTGACCAGTATGGTTGGGGAAGTTTGGAAAATAAGGTACTCCACTTATTAATGCCAGTGAGTCGCTCTTGAACATGACACTCTTCCACTTAATCTTCGTGGTTTTTGGGTTGGAAAATATGCTTTATTTTGGTTCATCATACCATTTCAAATCCTTCATCTTCAGTTTTGGGTCAATGCTTCCAACTCCATGTTATACCACAAATGACCTCCTCATCAACTCAAAGGAGAAGGACACATGGAAGGAAGAATTTGACCTAGACAGAGACCTATTTTTCGAAAGTAACGCTCCCTAAAGACTTCTACGCTGAGTTATAATGCTTCCCTACCTCTTGTAGGGAACCTAGGTTAACACACTGTCTTGCCTAAAGGGCAGTGTTACCCATGTTTCCTAAAGAATAAGGGACAAATTCCATAATAAATTACTATAATTTCAATATTTTTGTCAAGGAGTCAGTCCAAAAATATGGCAACCTACAGTGCATGCCTCTGATTGGACATTTATAAACCTTACTAAGCATCCAAAGAGGGAAAAAGATAGAAAATATTGGAAACATCGTATATTTTTTCCCTATTCGAACTAATGGAGAAGAATTGCAAGGTTGATCCTCCCAAACTCTTATAAATTGGAGGCAAGGGCTCATTTTGAGGGTCAAAAGGTTGATTGCATGGGAAGAATTTTTTTTTTAGTGTGACGTTTTATGGTTGGCTTGGTTCATTGAGAACTATTTGCTTAAGCATTTTCACACTAGGATATTTAGGAGAGAGAGCTTGGAGTCGGAGGACTGAGGGAAGCTTGACAAAAATGATGGTTGTAGTATTCCTTCTTTGATATAATAGAACTGTCTCTATTTTGTCTTCTTGGTGTCTTGTTATTACATCTATTTATTTATTTTTTAGAGATACATGTTATAAGTGGCTTATATTTACATGATTTCTTGTTTGATTATATACTTGTTTTGATTTTTTATTGTGATAACACTGTGAATAATAAACTTGCTCATTTTTTCTTACAAGATTCAGACTTGGAGCCAATGAGGATGACTTCCACCACATTGCATTGAGCTCTCTGAAAGATCAACACTACACATCGAGGTAATCCTTCTCTACTTCACTTTGTCAATTTTGTACTAGTATAAACATACATATATTGTCTTTGTGAATATTGCAGCTAATCTGACTATTTTCCTTGAGTCCCAAGAAGGCCTGAGAGGGATATTACTCCAACTACCACCTGTTCATTTTACCCCTAAGTAGAATTGGCGACTCCACTGGGGAATAATCCTTAGTTCCCAGTTTTTTATTTTCGAGCTCTTGGTTCTTTCCCTCTATCACTTCCCGTTTTGATCACATCCCTTTATGACCATTTGATGTGCTTCGTAACCATTTCATCTGCCCACATTCTTCATAACAAGCCTTAATTGACCATAATTTTCAATTTATCCTTAGTAACGTACCCCCTATGTGTGTTCCAAAGCATTCTAATGCAGCTCCTCCTTGATTAAAATGTGTTACTCCTTCTATTAATGCATTGTACCCTTTGCTAGGCATTGTTGCTCAACCTAGACTTAGCTATTTCACCCTTGCTGTGATTTCCTTGGCTATTGAGTTACTGGCTGTCAGTCTGGTTCCTGCAAACTAGATCTCCGTGCTTGGTTTCTTGTTGGCATATTAGCTGTTCTTTTTGAAAAGTTAGCTTAGTTGCATTTAATTTTTGAAAGGAAAAAGTTTTTTTTTAGTTTTTCTGATATAGATGATTTCATTCTGTAAATTATTGGGTTAAATAACTATTACTGAGCATTGGTATCTATATCATTCATAGATTGAATTGCATTATTGGATGTTTGTTGTTGCATGGATGTATGGAAAATTTCTCCTTGTAGAAGTAACTCTTTCATCGAACTGAATTTAAAAATAATTTTATGAATGGTTTGTGTCAGAGTCACATAAAACTTCATGCATCCAATCCCCCTTCAGAGACTTAAATGCAAGTACACTAAAATTAAGCGCTTAATAAAATCAATCAATAACTCTTTTTTGAGCTTACACAAAGATTAGTAGAGGCTAGGATCTTGGAATAGGCCGACTGAGAAAACTGCCCAAGATTGCAGAACTTGAGACTAGTGTCATTAAAGGGTGAAAATTATGTTGCACTCATACTATTGGGACTGCTCCACTCATAATGGAGTTAAGCACGAGACAGAAATGGTGTGTTTGAGAAGGTAGCCTACCTTTGATCACATATCTAGTGGGCATTATTTGTATTGGGGTTCCCCTCAGTGATGTTGAAACTGGATCGTGGATCCAGGTGTTCTACCCATAAATTATGTTGTGTACGACCGTGACCCCCTTGGTAGTGTCGGTGATTTGAGGTATCCATAGTTTCCATACTTCTAGGGACATACACAAGGTGACTGGGGTGAGATTCCCTAGTACTTGACACAGATGAACCTACTTTGTCTTCAGTTTTTGGGAGGGTACTTGTCTTCACGAGAGTGCTTGGCTCCATTATTTAAGGTTCGGGAAAAGCTCAATCATAACCGTAACTGTACTTATGACCATATATCTCTATTTTCTATTGTGATACTGGGTTTCATCTCCAATGAACGGTAGTTATCAGACATGGTATTTACCCTCTGGCTACTTGATTGATTGACTTTAGAGTTCCTTTTTTTTAGGTGTTTGGTTCTACTATCATTGAGACTTAATAATATCTCACATTAAAATATTGATAAAATTCATTGGTCATCTTGGCATCCTTCGACCCTCGTCATCTTTCTAGGCAGCAAAGAGGCCTTTCTCAATTGAAATTAGAGGATTTGTCGAGTCTCGGTGACCCAGAGTCTTGTTCAGAATAATAGTCTCCAGTCTTGACCCATGTTTCACACATTTCTCCTCAAGATATAGAGTTTCCTAAGGATCCTTTCATGGAAGGAGTTGTGCCTTATTATAATCCTCGTCTACCTGACCCGTTGGGGCCGGTGTTGATTCAGGTAGCACAAGTACCAAACATGTATTTGGTTGCACACACATCCAATACACAACTGGTGACCAATGGGTCATTGCTGCTAGTGGCCAACTTGATTCCACCACCACCTCCTCGGCTAGTTGTCATTTCATCAAAGCTGACTGGAAACAATAATAGCCAGAATATGCCTAGTCACAACAACTTGATCACAACACTTGTGAGTGGAATTCTGAACTCTATGGTATTCACTCCTTTCGTGTCTGTTCCTGGACTTATGGCTTCCACTTATACTAGCGGGGCTACCACAGTTCTCTTTAGCAACCCTTTCAGTTGGAATCCCTTGTTGAGTTCGAACACCTCAGCCTCTATGTCGGGGGCAGTGTCACCAACACCTACATGCCCAGGGGAAATTTTGTACCCCTCCATTCTATGGGACAATTAGGTCCATCCATTTTTAATGCCATTCCTTTTAGTGGTCAACCTTATTTTGTAGGGTATATACAAATGATAAATTATGCGACTAGTAGTATTCCACAAGAAAAGTCTATCGCATCTATATGGGTAACCGTTCCCAAAATAAATTGGGGCAAGGGGGAAATTATTACCTTGGGGGAAACTAACCTTTTTTACCACAGCAAAATAACCCTTATGGAAAACAACCTTACATCCCTACACCTCCACTACCTAAAAATTATTATCGGACGAGTCATGCATATCTCGTTGGAAACACTTTGATGGGAGGACCCTATGGTCTGATTGGTTAACCAACACCTCCTTAGTTAGACTCAGGGGCAACAACGCAATTTCCATTTTTGGAAACCTTAGAATTCCTCGATCTATATAAATTTACCAATGATCCCATCAATCATAACCCACTTTAGCCACCTATACCGAATACAATTCCTTCATATATACATAAGTTCGAAGGGAAACAAGGGGATGATCCAACCACACATATCACCACCTATCATCTCTGGTCTATTTATAATTCCATTGCAGACGATAGTATCTGACTCAGGATCTTTCCCCACACCATCACAGGAAATGATGCCAAATGGTACATTGAGTTACCATGAGCTATAGTCAATACTTTTGGTGCCTTAGCAACATAATTTCTCAAACACTTTAAGCTCCCATCCGATACGAAACTCGAACAAAACTTATAACCTCACTGCACCAACACACCGCCACCCACATCTTAGATCACATTCATGAATGGAGACGTAGGCAGAGGCTAGTCAAAGTGCCAATCCCAAATCATCTATTATTGGCCTCGTTATGTAATTCGCTCCTTCTTCCCATTGGTAAGGATGTTTCCCTAGCTAGTGCAGTCATAGAGGAATAATCCATCTATCATGCGCAACATCTAGATCTCATATATGTTGGGAAAAATACTGAGAGGGGGGGGGGGGGGGTGAATCAGTATTTAGAGAAGACAATAAAACTTTGATATTTATTTCTTAAAAACCATACGAAACTTTCCTGAATCAAACCCGCGTATATACACGAATATCCTTTACCGAACTCGCGTATATCCAGTGATCTAATTATGAATTTAGTTCTTGACTTAGATCATTGCATTACTCATTCATCAGATATTTAGAAAACAGTAAACAAGTGCAGGAAGAACAGAATAATCATCACACATAAGCAACCACACATGAACACCAGGATTTTTAGGTGGAAACCCAATTCGGGAGAAAACCACCATTGTCGTTGTCTCAGTCTTCAATTTTTTATTATTAAGAAACTTCTTACAACATGTACTGGTGCAGACTCATACCCCCCCGATGCAGGCCACACGGAGGGCTCGCCTTCTCAAGGTCACACTCTCCACAGGAAGGAAACAACAACCTATCGTTTGCCGACCTCCGCAGGAGGAGCTACACGATATTTTTGACCTCTACTATCGCTTCTTCCAGGACTAAGTTCCAATCCTCGGATCACTATGAGACCACGTTTCATCAATTTTCAAACTGGATCAAGCAGCTCCCATACAACCCTTCACTTATCAACAAACATACTTAGCCCAATGCTTCAAACAGAACTGCGAAACCACTGTAACCAGAATATCAGATTTAACCCAGACTTCAGAATCAATATGCAGAAACACATTCAACCTTGAGAAACCATTAGATCAGATATCATACGCGCTTTCATTCAATGAGACCCGTGTATATACACGCTTTTCATAAAGCTAACTCGCGTATACATCTGTGCATTTACTAGAATAACCCTAACTGTCCATATGCGACTTTGTTGAAACAGATCCGCGTATACACGCGCTTTTCACGAACTGAACCTGCGTATAGATCTATAAAAGATAAACTTTGCTCAACAGATCAGATCTATGAACTTACCCAGAATTCTTCAAGTTCTTCAGCAGATTTGCGCCAGGTCTTCATCACTTCTTTACATATCATTCAAGAGATTCACCATTTCTAGATCTAGAGATCTTTAACCTTCACCATGTTTATAGAAGCATCATAGAATCAAATCTATCAATTAAGAGCAGAGTTCAACCATGCAGATATACTTCAGAGTGAAGTATTCATTAAAGCCCAGACCCATACCCCATTTGTGCAATGAAATTCCTCTCCTTATATAGATTTAGCCTTTTTCAATACCATGAGTCAAAACCACATTACTTCCGATGGTTTTTCCTGGACGGGATCAAATAGACAATCCAGCGCTCAATACAATGGGTCAATACCATGGTAATTCCCCTTGGTATTCTAATTTTGGAGCGCAAGAGCCCATACGTGACTTGGAACGTACTTTTCCGCGTGCATACGCGACTTCCCTTAAGAAAACCCGCGTATGCCTTGTGACATACATTTTTCATCATTGATCTAGCACACACTGAAATTCCTTTCATCATTACATACGAGGTTGCTCTGTGGGCATCGGATACATCAAAGATTTATATCATTACCAAGTCCATCAAGTCAAGGCTTCATCAGTAGGTTCCCATCATCTTCTTCAAGTGTTGTATCATCTACCATCAAGTGGGTTGCCATCAAGGACAACACAGAGCATCATGTGCCAACAATCTTCCCCTTTGGACTTGATGACAACCACGATGGTATTTGATCTTGCAACAAATAAATACATTAAGCATAATGATATTTTCATTCAAACACCATGTCACTCATACAGCATCAGGGCAAGGAAATGGATAAATACTGGATTTTCTTGTAGATAGAAGAGCATTGTAAATCTGATGTGCACTGAAGTTACCATGCTCCCCCTGAGTTCATGCTGAATCTTCAAACATATTTTTCAATGAAGTACATGACTCTATGACCTTCCTATTACCAGGGACTCATACTTACATCAAAGATCCAACCAAGTGGATTTACATATGAGACTCAAATACCCAACCAAGTGGGTTTACACATTTTATCAAGTCCTTACATGAATGAATATTACAATTTTACATCATAGGTCTCAACATGACCTTTTCATCAAATTACAAATATGACTTTTCATGACCAAAACCAGAAAGATCTCAAGAGAGAGATCATATTACAGAACCAACATAATGCCAAAAATGCATTATACTCAGCAAGGTTAATGCTCCCCCTTAAGCTGTGCATCCAATGCATCCTTTCCATATGACCAAGGCTCCCCCTTTGCTTGTGCACCCTGAACATTTTCAACATCCAATCATCAAGGCATTTTCACTCGAAAGAGAATGAAACATAAATATAAGAGCTGAAATACCACTAGAGACTCCAAATCACATCAGAGATACCAAACAGCACCACGGCTTGTGCTGAAGAAATGTTGACCCTGAAAAAATGTCAGAAACCACTCATACACGGTTTTATGTGTAGGAACTCGCGTATATACGCGACTTTATTTCAGGAAACCTGCGTATCCAATTTAATCTTCTGAATTTAAACAGATTTTTTCTTCTGACTGGCAGAGACTACTCCCAGCTTCTGTCTTAGATATTCGAACGCTTCTCTGGGCAGAGGTTTGGTAAAGATATCAGCAACTTGTTCTTTGGAGGGAACATACTCCAACTTCACCTTTTGTTCAAGAACTTGTTCACGTAAGAAGTGATACTTGATGGGAATGTGCTTGGTCTTTGAATGCATAACAGGATTCTTTGAGATACTGATGGCACTTGTATTATCACACATAATGGAGATAGGAGGTGTACATTTTATTTGAAAATCTTGTAAGGTTTGCATCATCCAAAGGAGTTGAGTGCAACAAGATGTGGCAGCCACATATTCTGCTTCTGCTGTAGATAAGGCAATAGAATTTTGCTTCTTGCTGAACCAAGATACTAACCGAGGTCCCATATAGAATGCACCACCACTAGTGCTTTTCCGATCATCAACATTTCCAGCCCAATCTGCATCAGTGTAAGCATGAAGAGTGAGATCAGCATTCTTTGGATGCCATAGTCCAAAGTCTTGAGTTCCTTGTAGATATTTGAATATTCTTTTGACAGCCTAAAGATGAGACTCTTTTGGATTAGCTTGGAATCGTCCAACAATCCCAACTGCATGCATAATGTCTGGTCTAGTCCCAGTGAGATAAAGTAGGCTTCCTATCATTGATCTGTATTCTGGTTGATTCACCGCGGGAGAATCATCATGAGAACTAAGATTACATCCGGTTATCATTGGTGTACTTACAGGTTTGCATTCTTCCATGCCATACTTCTTCAGAATTTGCTTAAGATATTTTTCTTGTGATAAGAATATACCATTTGTAGTTTGATGCACTTGCAAGCCAAGAAAGAATGTTAGTTCTCCAAGTAAGGACATCTCAAATTCTTGCTGCATGACAGAAGCAAATTTCTGACTCATAGATTCTTCATTACTCCCAAAAATGATGTCATCAACATATACAACCACAATCAATAGTTTATCATTTTCAACTTTTGTGTATAAGTTGCTATTAGTAGACCCCTTTGAAAATCCTTGTTGATGAAGATATTTGTCAAGACGATAATACCATGCCCTTGGAGCTTGTTTGAGACCATATAGAGCCTTTTTAAGTCTACAAACAAGATTTTCATCATTTCCCAAAATGAATCCTTCCGGTTGTTCTATATACACTTCTTCTTCTAGATCACCATTGAGAAAAGAAGATTTAACATCCATTTGATAGACTTTGATTTGTTGAAAACTTGAAAAAGCAAGAAACATTCTTATGGATTCAAGTCTAGCTACAGAAGCAAAATTTTCTTCAAAGTCTATATCTTCTTGTTGAGTATACCCCTTGCAAACCAGTCTAGGTTTGTTTCTTATAACATCCCCATTCTCATTTAACTTGTTCTTGGATATCCATTTAGTTCCAATGACATTTTTATCATGTGGTCTTGGTACCAATTCCCATGTTTGATTCTTTTCAATTTGATCAAGCTCTTCATTCATGGCTTGAATCCAACATTCATCTTTGCTAGCTTGATTGACATTGTGTGGTTCAATTGTGGATAAAAATTCCAGATAGCTAGAAGATCCCACAAGAGTCCTCCTTGTTTGTACACCTGATTCCTTGTCTCCCAAATTTTGAGATTCGGGATGATTCTTTTGAACATATCTGGATGGAGCCTTTTCGGATAAATCATCTTCAGGTTCTTCATTGGATCCATTGTCTATATCATTTCTATTTGATGTAGAAGGACAAAAGTCACCATCATCTTCTTCTGTTGTTTGTTTTTCTTCTTTAGGAGCTGCAGGAGACTCATCAATAACAACATCAATACATTCAACAATCTTTCGAAGCCTTTTATTGTAACATTTGTATGCTTTGCTTGTAGATGAGTAACCAAGAAATATCCCTTCATCCGATCTAGGTTCAAACTTGCCAAGCTTTTCATCATTATTTTTGATAAAGCATTTACTTCCAAAAACTCTAAAATGCTTCACAGATGGAGAATTACCATACCAGAGTTCATATGGAGTTTTGTCACTATTTACCCGAACATGAGCCTTGTTGAGAATGTTAGCTGCTGTATGTGCTGCTTCTCCCCAAAACATGTCAGGAGTTCCAGAATCATCGAGCATAGCTCTAGCCATTTGTTGAATTGTTCTATTCATTCTTTCTGCTACGCCATTTTGTTGTGGAGTGCCTGCTACAAAGAATTGTCTTTTTATGCCATGTTGTTCACAAAATTCAAAGAATTCATTTGATGTATATTATCCTCCTCGATCAGATCTAAGACACTTGATTTTTAGATCTAATTCATTTTCTACCAATGCTTTGAAGATCTGAAATTTTTCAAATGCTTCATCTTTGTGTTTAATCAACCCGATCCAACACATTCTAGAGTAATCATCAATAAATAAGATATAGTATTCTTCCCCACGTGGTGACTTTTTCCTCATAGGTCCACATATGTCGGTATGAATGAGTTCAAGAGGCTTACTTGATGATCCTTCTTTGGCATTAAATTGTACTCTGGTCTGCTTACCGAATTGGCAAGATTTGCATATGATACTCTCTGGTAGAGTAATATTGGGAAGACCACGAACAGCTTGAAGTCTTCTTGCTTTGTTGATTTGAGAGAAGCTCAGATGCCCCAGCCTTCTATGCCATAGCCAATTTTCTGAAGATTTTCTCAAGTAACATTGATCTTTGCAGTTCTTCAATACATACAGGTTTCTTGGAGTTCTTTTTCCTTTTATAATAGTTTTACCTGTATCAAGATCACGAACCACACATTCTTTTGAACTAAAGACAACTTCTGTTCCTTGATCACACATTTGACTTACACTTAACATGTTATGCCTTAATCCATCCACATACATGACATCATTAGCCTTCACCTTTTCTTTTAGAAACACGGACCCTTTTCCTTTAATTACAACAGGAGTATCATTTCCAAATGTAACTTTCTTTTCTTTTTTCTAGAGCATTATATGCAAGAAGTTTGCTTTTGTCACCTGTCATGTGTCTTGAGCATCCACTATCAATGTACCATTGATTTTCTTCACCTTCTGCAAATAACGCTATCCCAAAATTTTCAACCTGTAATTCCTTCTTTTTCCATACTTTGGAACTTGAAGGAAAATGTTGTTTTGGCTGGACTTTGCTCCTGCATTCAGATTCTTCATGGCCAAATTTATTGCAATAAGCACATTCAACTTCATTTTGAAGAGGAGAAAAGTTGTTATAGGTGTTCTTCTTTGGTTCAATATCCATCCTTTTCTTTCTTGCTTCTCTTGTCATGATGGTTTTATATGCAACACATTGAACAACTTTATGACCAAAATTGTGACATGAGAAACATTGTCCATTGAAGTAGAAATTTATGCGATTATGAAATCTTCTATTTGAATTTACCTGTTGGTTTTTGCTTCTTTGAGAGATATCCCTGTTATTTTTCCTTGAATTTTGATGATCATGCTTTACCTGTAAAGATTCTTTATTCCCTTGCTAAGTGGCTGAATGTAGTAAACCAGATGTAGCTGCTTTTAGATAATTTGGTGTTGAAGCATGAGAAGATTATCCGGTATATCCAAGACCTGTCTTTATAAGAGGAGAATGTTGAATCTTGATAATCTCATCTAAGGTTTTAGATCCTTTAGCAAATCTAAGATTCAGAGTCTTTACTTTCTCAAGTTCTTTTGTTAGACTTACTACTTCACATTATAATTTCTCATTGTGTTTCTTTGCTTCTTCATTCTGCTTTTTCAGAGTCTCTATGATTATTTTACTTTCTTCCAAGAATATTTTGAGTTGATTGTTTTTATCAAGAAAATCATTGTCATCTAGAGCATCCATAAAAGCATCCTTGTCATCTCTAGAATTATTTTCAAATGCCATGAGAAGTCTAAGATATTCTTCACATTCTTCCTCACTATCAGATAACCCATCACTGTCTTCATTTGTATAGTAACTTTTCTTAGTGCTAGATCGGTTCTTATTCCTTCTTGCTACTTGTTTCCCTTTAGCAGATGTTTCTTTATAAGGACACTTTGTAGCATAATGACCAACTCTTCCATAATCAAAACATTTGAAAGGAAGCTTACCTTTGAATCTTCCGGTTCCTAGTTGGAGTCTTCTCACAAAGTTTGCCTCATATTCTTCTGAGATATATCCTGATCCTTCTGGCTTTCAAACTTCTTTCCCTTTTGTAGAAGCTTTAAAAACAGCTTCTTTGAGTTCAGATGGTCCTCCTCTCCTCATTTCATATGTAGTCAATATGCCATGAAGTTGCACCACAGTAAGAGTTTGAGGATCCTGTTTTTATTCAAGAGCAGAGACTTTTGATTCAAATTTTTCCGTTAGCGATCTTAAGATTTTCTCAACCAAGGTAGATTCCGTGATTGTTTCTGCCAGATTTCTCATACGATTTACAACATCATCAAGACGTAAAAAGAAACTGGCAATATTCTCATCACTATGCATTTTTAAATTTTCATATTCAATTCTGAGAGTTTGAAGTTTTTCACTTTTTACCTTTGCATCACCTTCATAACTTAGAATGATTTTGTCCCATATCTCCTTTGCTGTATTCAGCTGCATAACTTTGACAAATTCTGATTCAGTTAGACTTCCCGTTAGAGCATTGACTGCCTTTGCATTTATTTCATAATTCTTCTTTTCAGTCGGATCTGTTGGTATTGCAGCTAGATATTGATATCCTTGTTCAACAATGGCCCATACATCTGCTCCCATAGACTGAATATAGGATCTCATCCTTATTTTCCAGAAGATTAAATTGCTTCCATTAAAGAGTGGAGGCTTGATAGATGTTGTTCCATCTTGATTGCTCATCTTGCTTGATCTTCCTTCTAGCGGTTAACCTTTTTTTAGAAGGACCTGCTCTGATTCCAATTGTTGGGAAAAATACTGAGAGGGGGGGGGTGAATCAGTATTTAGTGCAGACAATAAAACTTTGATATTTCTTTCTTAAAAACCATACGCAACTTTCTCGAAGCAAACCCGCGTATATACGCGGATATCCTTTACAAAACTCGCGTATATCTAGTGATCTAATTATGCATTTAGTTCTTGACTTAGATCATTGCATTACTCATTCATCAGATATTTAGAAAACAGTAAACAAGTGCAGGAAGAACAAAATATTCATCACACATAAGCAACCACACATGAACACCAGGATTTTTAGGTGGAAACCCAATTCGGGAGAAAACCACCGCTGCCGTCATCTCAGTCTTCAATTTTTATTATTAAGAAAACTTCTTACAACATGTACTGGTGCAGACTCATACCAGTACGCAGGCACCCACCTGCAGAAGGCTACAACCTTCTCTCGTTTACCAGCCTCTCCTGGAAGGGAGCAACAACCCCTTGCTCTCGTTTACCATCCTCACCTGGAAGGGAGCTACTACCCCCTGATATTAGCACTAGCCTCTACTGGCAGAAAGCTTCTACATTTAGACTGAAGGTTTCAACCCTCAGATCCACTGCAGACCACGTTTCATCAATTTCCAAACTGGATCAAACAGCTCCAACACAACCCTTTACTTGTCAATAAACAACCTTTTCCCAATGCATCAAACAGAACAGTGAAACCACTGTAACCAGAATATCAGAGATAACCCAGACTTCAGAATAAATATGCAGAAACACATTCAACCTTGAGCAACCATAAGATCAGATATCATACGCGCTTTTATTTAATCAGACCCGCGTATATACGCGCTTTTTATGAAGTGAACCCGCGTATACATCTGTGCATTTACCAGAATAACCCTAACTATCCATACGCGACTTTGTTGAAACAGATCCGCGTATACACGCGCTTTTCACGAACTGAACCTGCGTATAGATCTGTAAAAGATAAACTTTGCACAACAGATCAGATCTACGAACTTACCCAGATTTCTTCAAGTTCTTTAGCAGATTTGCGCCAAGTCTTCATCACTTCTTTTCAGATCATCCAAGAGATTCACCATTTCTAGATCTAGAGATCTTTAACCTTCACCATGTTCATAGATGCATCATAGATTCAGATCTATCAATTAAGAGCAGAGTTCAACCACGCAGATATACTTCAGAGTGAAGTATTCATTAAAGTCCAGACACTTGCACCCCCTTTGCACAATGATTTTCTTCTCCTTATATAGGTTTACCCTTTATCAATACCATGAGCCAAAACCACATTACTTCCAATGGTATTCCTGGACGGGATCAAATAGACAACCCAACGCTCAATACAATCGGTCAATACCATGGTAGTAACCCTTGGTTTTATACATTTAGAGAGCAATTGAGCATACGTGACTTGGCACGTAATTTCCCGCATGCATACGCTACTTCTCCTAGACAAACCCGCGTATGCCTCATGAGACACACACTTTTCATCATTGTTCTAGCACATACTGAAATTCCTTTCATCATTACATCTGAGTTGCTCTGAGACACATCATATCACATCAGATTTACATCATTACCAAGTCCATCAAGTCAAGAATAACTTCATCAAGTAGGTTGCCATCATCTTCATCAAGTGGGTTGCCATCAAGGACAACACTCTGCATCATATTGCCAACAATCTCCCCCTTTGGACTTGATGGCAACCACGATGGTGTTTGATCACCACAACAGATAAATACATTAAGCATAATGATATTTTCCCCTATTCAAACACCATGTCACTCTCCCCCTTTGACATCAAGGGCAAAGGGCGGATCAAAACCAACACAAGGTTGTTTTCTCCTCATGTAGATAGAAGAGCGTTGTAGATCTGATGTGCACTGAAGTTACCATGCTCCCCCTGAGTTCATGCTGAATCTTCAAACATATTTTTCAATGAAGTACATGACTCTATGACCTTCCTATTACCAGGGACTCATACTTACATCAAAGATCCAACCAAGTGGATTTACATATGAGACTCAAATACCCAACCAAGTGGGTTTACACATTTTATCAAGTCCTTACATGAATGAATATTACAATTTTACATCATAGGTCTCAACATGACCTTTTCATCAAATTACAAATATGACTTTTCATGACCAAAACCAGAAAGATCTCAAGAGAGAGATCATATTACAGAACCAACATAATGCCAAAAATGCATTATACTCAGCAAGGTTAATGCTCCCCCTTAAGCTGTGCATCCAATGCATCCTTTCCATATGACCAAGGCTCCCCCTTTGCTTGTGCACCCTGAACATTTTCAACATCCAATCATCAAGGCATTTTCACTCGAAAGAGAATGAAACATAAATATAAGAGCTGAAATACCACTAGAGACTCCAAATCACATCGAGTACAAATAGAACCATGGCTTGTCTTGAAGAAATGCGGCCACGAAAAAATGTCGGCAACCACTCATCACAACCCATTCTGTGCCGAGACTCGCGTATATACGCGACTTTATTCCGAAGCCCGCGTATGAAATTTAATCTTGAATTTAAACGATTTGTTCTTACGTAGTGGCGAGAGACTACTCCCGGCTTAAATCTTAGATATTCGAATGCTTCTCTGGGCAGAGGTTTGGTAAAGATATCAACAACTTGTTCTTTGGAGGGAACATACTCCAACTTCACCTTTTTTTCAAGCACTTGTTCACGTAAGAAGTGATACTTGATGGGAATGTGCTTGGTCTTGGAATGCATAACAGGATTCTTTGAAATACTGATGGCACTTGTATTATCACACATAATGGAAATAGGAGGTGAACATTTGATTTGAAAATCTTGTAAAGTTTGCATCATCCAAAGGAGTTGAGTGCAACAAGATGCGGCAGCCACATATTCTGCTTCTGCTGTAGATAAGGCAATAGAATTTTGCTTCTTGCTGAACCAAGATACTAACCGCGGTCCCATATAGAATGCACCACCACTAGTGCTTTTCCGATCATCAACACTTCCAGCCCAATCTGCATCAGTGTAAGCATGAAGAGTAAGATCAGCATTATTTGGATACCATAGACCAAGGTCTTGAGTTCCTTGAAGATATTTGAAAATTCTTTTAACAGCCTGAAGGTGAGACTCTTTTGGATTAGCTTGGAATCGTCCAACAATCCCAACTGCATGCATAATGTCTGGTCTAGTCCCGGTGAGATAAAGTAGACTTCCTATCATTGATCTGTATTCTGGTTGATTCACCGTGGGAGAATCATCATGAGAACTGAGATTGCATCCGGTTATCATTGGTGTACTTACAGGTTTTCATTCTTCCATGCCATACTTCTTCAGAATTTGCTTAAGATATTTTGCTTGTGATAGGAATATACCATCTGCAGTTTGATGCACTTGTAAGCCAAGAAAGAATGTTAGTTCCCCAAGTAAGGACATTTCAAATTCTTGCTGCATAACAGAAGCAAATTTTTGACTCAAAGATTCTTCGTTACTCCCAAAAATGATATCATCAACATATACAACCACAATCAATAGTTTATCATTTTCAAATTTTGTGTATAAGTTGCTATCAGCAGACCCCTTTGAAAATCCTTGTTGATGAAGATATTTTTCAAGACGATAATACCATGCCCTTGGAGCTTGTTTGAGACCATATAAAGCCTTTTTAAGTCTACAAACAAGATTTTCATCATTTCCCAAAATGAATCCTTCCGGTTGTTCTATATACACTTCTTCTTCTAGATCACCATTGAGAAAAGCAGATTTAACATCCATTTGATAGGCTTTGATTTGTTGAAAACTTAAAAAAGCAAGAAAAATTCTTATGGCTTCAAGTCTAGCTACAGGAGCAAAAGTTTCTTCAAAGTCTATACCTTCTTGTTGAGTATACCCCTTGCAAACCAGTCTAGCTTTGTTTCTTATAACATCCCCATTCTCGTTTAACTTGTTCTTGAATATCCATTTAGTTCCAATGACATTTTTATCATGTGGTCTTGGTACCAATTCCCATGTTTGATTCTTTTCAATTTGATCAAGCTCTTCATTCATGGCTTGAATCCAACATTCATCTTTGCTAGCTTGATTGACATTGTGTGGTTCAATTGTGGATAAAAATGCCAGATAGATAGAAGATCCCATAAGAGTCCTCCTTGTTTGTACACCTGATTCCTTGTCTCCCAAAATTTGAGATTCAGGATGATTCTTTTGAACATACCTGGATGGAGCCTTTTCAGATAAATCATCTTCAGGTTCTTCATTGGATCCACTGTATATATCATTTCTATTTGATGTAGAAGGACAAAAGTCACCATCATCTTCTTCTGTTGTTTGTTTTTCTTCTTTAGGAGCTGCAGGAGACTCATCAATAACAACATCAATACATTCAACAATATTTCAAAGCCTTTTATTGTAACATTTGTATGCTCTTCTTGTAGATGAGTAACCAAGAAGTATCCCTTCATCTGATCTAGGTTCAAAATTTCCAAGCTTTTCATCATTATTTTTGATAAAGCATTTACTTCCAAAAACTCTAAAATGCTTCATAGAGGGAGAATTACCATACCAGAGTTCATATGGAGTTTTGTCACTATTTACACGAACATGTGCCTTGTTGAGAATGTTTACCGCTGTATGTGTTGCTTCTCCCCAAAATGTGTCAGGTGTTCCAGAATCATCAAGCATAGCTCTAGCCATTTGTTGAATTGTTCTATTCATTCTTTTTGCTACGCCATTTTGTTGTGGAGTGCCTGCTACAGAGAACTGTCTTTTTATGCCATGTTGTTCACAAAATTCAAAGAATTCATTTGATGTATATTCTCCTCCTCGATCGGATCTAAGACACTTGATTTTTAGATCTAATTCATTTTCTACCAATGCTTTGAAGATCTGAAATTTTTCAAATGCTTCATCTTTGTGTTTAATGAACCCGATCCAACACATTCTAGAGTAGTCATCAATAAATAAGATATAGTATTCTTCCCCATGTAGTGACTTTTTCCTCATAGGTCCACATATGTCAGTATGAATGAGTTCAAGAGGCTTACTTGAAGATCCTTCTTTGGCATTAAATCGTACTCTGGTCTGCTTACCGAATTGACAAGATTTGCATATGATACTTTCTGGTAGATTAATATTGGGAAGACCACGAACAACTTGAAGTCTTCTTGCTTTGTTGATTTGAGAGAAGCTCAGATGCCCCAGCCTTCTATGCCATAGCCAATTTTCTGAAGATTTGCTCAAGTAACATTGATCTTTGCAGTTCTTCAATACATACAGGTTGCTTGGAGTTCTTTTCCCTTTTATAATAGTTTTACTTGTATCAAGATCACGAACCACACATTCTTTTGAACTAAAGACAACTTCAGTTCCTTGATCACACATTTGACTTACACTTAACAGGTTATGCCTTAATCCATCCACATACATGACATCATTAGCCTTTACCTTTTCTTTTAGAAACACAGACCCTTTTCCTTTAATTACAGCAGGAGTATCATTTGCAAATGTAACTTTCTTTTCTTTTTCTAGAGCATTATATTCAATAAGTTTGATTTTGTCACCTGTCATGTGTCTTGAGCATCCACTATCAATGTACCATTGATTTTCTTCACCTTCTGCAAATAACGCTATCCCACAATTTTCAACCTGTAATTCCTTCTTTTTCCATACTTTGGAACTTGAAGGAAAATGTTGTTTTGGCTGGACTTTGCTCCTGCATTTAGATTCTTCATGGCCAAAGTTATTGCAATAAGCACATTCAAATTCATTTTGAAGAGGAGAAAAGTTGTTATAGGTGTTCTTCTTTGGTTCAATATCCATCCTTTTCTTTCTCTCTTCTCTTGTCATGATGGCTTTATATGCAACACATTGAACATCTTTATGACCAAAATTGTGACATGAGAAACATTGTCCATTGAAGTAGAAATTTCTGCGATCATGAAATCTTCTATTTGAATTTACCTGTTGGTTGTTGCTTCTTTGAGAGATATCCCTGTTAGTGTTCCTTGAATTGTGATGATCATGCCTTACCTGTAAAGATTCTTTATTCCCTTGCTGAGTGGCTGAATGTAGTAAACTAGATGTAGCTGCTTTTAGATAATTTGGTGCTGAAGCATGAGAAGATTCTCCGGTATATCCAAGAACTGTCTTTATAAGAGGAGAACGTTGAATCTTGATAATCTCATCTAAGGTTTCAGATCCTTTAGCAAATCTAAGATTCAGAGTCTTTACTTTCTCATGTTTTTTTCTTAGACTTACTACTTCACATTCTAATTTCTCAGTGTGTTTCTTTGCTTCTTCATTCTGCTTTTTCAGAGTCTCTATGATTATTTTACTTTATTCCAAGCATATTTTGAGTTGATTGTTTTGATCAAGAAAATCATTGTCATCTAGAGCATCCATAAAAGCATCCTTGTCGTCTCTAGAATTATTTTCAAATGCCATGAGAAATCTAAGATATTCTTCACATTCTTCCTCACTATCAGATAACCCATCACTGTCTTCATTTGTATAGTAACTTTTCTTAGTGCTAGATCGGTTCTTATTCCTTCTTGCTACTTCTTTCCCTTTAGAAGATGTTTCTTTATAAGGACACTTTGCAGCATAATGACCAACTCTTCCACAATCAAAACATTTGAAAGGAATCTTACCTTTGAATCTTCCGGTTCCTAGTTGGAGTCTTCTCACAAAGTTTGCCTCATCTTCTTCTGAGATATATCCTGATCCTTCTGGCTTTCGAACTTCTTTCCCTTTTTTAGAAGCTTTAAAAACAGATTCTTTGACTTTAGATGGTCCTCCTCTCCTCATTTCATATGCAGTCAATATGCCATGAAGTTGCACCACAGTAAGAGTTTGAATATCCTGTTTTTCTTCAAGAGCAGAGACTTTTGATTCAAATTTTGCCGTTAGCGATATTAAGATTTTCTCAACCAAGGTAGATTCTATGATTGTTTCTCCCAGATTTCTCATATGGTTTACAACATCATCAAGACGTAAAAAGAAACTGGCAATATTCTCATCACTATGCATTTTTAAATTTTCATATTCAATTCTGAGAGTTTGAAGTTTTGCACTTTTTACCTTTGCATCACCTTCATAACTTAGAATTATTTTGTCCCATATCTCCTTTGTTGTATTCAGTTGGATAACTTTGACGAATTCTGATTCAGTTAGACTTCTCGTTAGAGCATTGACTGCCTTTGAATTTATTTCATAATTCTTCTTTTCAGTCGGATCTGTTGGTATTGCAGTTGGATATTGATATCCTTGTTCAACAATGGCCCATACATCTGCTCCCATAGACTGAAGACAGGATCTCATCCTTATTTTCCAGAAGATTAAATTGCTTCCATTAAAGAGTGGAGGCTTGATAGATGTTGTTCCATCTTGACTGCTCATCTTGCTTGATCTTCCTTCTAGCAGTTAAGCTTTTTCAGAAGGACCTGCTCTGATACCAATTGATGGGAAAAATACTGAGAGGGGGGGCGGGGGGGGGTGAATCAGTATTTAGTGCAGACAATAAAACTTTGATATTTCTTTCTTAAAAAACCATACGCTACTTTCCTGAAGCAAACCCGCGTATATACGTGGATATCCTTTACTGAACTCGCATATATACAGTGATCTAATTATGCATTCAGTTATTGACTTAGATCATTTCATTACTCATCTATCAGATATTTAGAAACAGTAAACAAGTGCAGGAAGAATAGAATAATCATCACACATAAGAAACCACACATGAACACCAGGATTTTTAGGTGGAAACCCAATTTGGGAGAAAACCACCGCTGCCATCGTCTCAGTCTTTAATTTTTATTATTAAGAAAACTTCTTATGACATGTACTGGTGCAGACTCATACCAGTACCCAGGCACCCACCTGCAGAAGGCTACAACCTTCTCTTGTTTACCAGCCTCTCCTGGAAGGGAGCAACAACCCCCTGCTCTCGTTTACCAGCCTCACCTGGAAGGGAGCTACTACCCCCTGATATTTGCACCAGCCTCTACTGGGAGAAAGCTTCTACTTTCAGACTGAAGGTTTCAACCCTCAGATCAACGCGATTGATTTCACATCAATTTTCAAACTGAGTCAAACAGCTTCAACACAACCCTTCACTAATCAACAAATATACTTCGCCCAATGCTTCAAATAGAATAGTGAAACCACTGTAACCAGAATATTAGAGATAACCCAGACTTCAAAATAGATATGCAAAAACACATTCAACCTTGAGCAACCATTAAGTCAAAATGTCATACATGCTTTATTCAATAAGACCCACGTATATACACGCTTTTCATAAAGCTAACTCGCGTGTCTGTCCCCATGCATTCACCAAAATAACCACGAGCTTGTCCAAGTACAGTGTTGGCAGATCCGCATATATCGCTTTTCACGGAATTGAACTGCGTATAGATCTATAAAATATAAACTTTGCACAACGGATCGGATACAGACTTACTCATATTTCTTCAAGTTCTTAAGTAGATTTGCGCCAGGTCTTCATCACTTCTTTTCAGATCATCCAAGAGATTCACCATTTCTAGATCTAGAGATCTTTAACCTTCACCATGTTCATAGATGCATCATAGATTCAGATCTATCAATTAAGAGAAGAGTTCAACCATGCAGAAATACTTCAGAGTGAAGTATTCATTAAAGCCCAGGCACATGCACACTCCTTGCACAATGAATTTCTTTTCCTTATATAGATTTAGCGTTTTTCAATACCATGAGTCAAAACCACATTAATTCCGATGGTTTTCCTAGACGGGATCAAATAGACAATCCAGCGCTCAATACAATGGGTCAATACCATGGTAATGCCCCTTGGTATTCTAATTTTGGAGCGCAAAAGACCATACGTGACTTGGCACGTACTTTTCCGCGTGCATATGCTACTTCTCCTAGACAAACCCATGTATGCCTTGAGACACACACTTTCCATCATTGTTCTAGCACATACTGGAATTCCTTTCATCATTACATCTGAGTTGCTCTGTAGACACATCAGATCACATCAGATTTATATCATTACCAAGTCCATCAAGTCAAGAATAACTTCATCAAGTAGGTTCCCATCATCTTCTTCATGTGTTTCCATCATCTTCATCAAGTGGGTTGCCATCAAGGACAACACATTGCATCATATTGCCAACAATATATTCAAAATATGAAACGTTGTATGATTTACACTCCCATGCCCCTAGAAACTCCAATTCTCCCACTACTTAGCAACCTAGAGCACATGTCGACGGCCATGTTGGTACAAATTCTAGTGTTGTTGTAAAACAGCTCAACAGTCTATAAGATAATTTTAAGGATGGAAAATTATCTTGAAGTTTAAAAAATTGGCGAATCTCACTAGTCCCTAATATGCAAACTATAAAATTTTTAATGATGTATTTGTAAAATTTTTCAAATTTATAATGATATTATATATATTTTCTATATAATGTTGGCGATTTTTAAAGTAAAATAATTTTATATTGTAAAATTTGGGCGAATCATTTTTATAAAAAAATGGAAATTGGCGAATCTTTTTTTTGGAAAAACCATGGAAAATTAGTCCACTTGCGAATATTAGCCCCTAAAATTTTCCATGAATCCCAACCATCTTTGGCTGCCATCGTCGCTACCCAATCAAATACTCTTCCCACTGTTGAGGTAAACTCTATGCAGTCTATAGAAAAAACTAGCAATAAGAATAAGAAGAATAAGAAAAAACCACTCCTTTTGAAGAACAACCCAACACTCAGATTAATCCAAATAAGGAAAATACTTTTAAAATAGACAAAGGGAAAGACAAAATACCTAGATTCCCTTGCAAAATTTTTGTGGAGGACCACTTGACATATAAATGTCCTCAACTTCAGGAATGCACATATTTTATCATGCAAAAGGATACTGGCAGGAACCCTGCTATCCTACACAACCCTTTCCCTAATCCACAGTAGCAACAACATCTTGTTGCAAGCACACCACAACCCCTGTAAGGGGGCAACGGTGGTTTTCATCCTTCTGGTGAAGGATCATCTTCCATTTATGGCATGGAGACTATTGAACTGCAAAATCGAGCCAAAACCTTTGTAAATCTAGTCATTGATGCTCACGAACCTGCTTCAAGTTCGAATCCACTGCCACCCAATGATATTCATATCGAAAGGCCTACTGCTGACCTTGTAATTTGTCCCCCCAAAGGGACCATTCGACGCACAAATCATAAAACCTCTACATGTGTCATAACACCTCTGCACGTGTTGCCCAGAACTACAACATTGTAGAAGACTTGGTGCAAGCACCATCAGCTATGTCTACACTCGAAGTGCTGCAAACCTGTCTAGCACAAAGAAAAGCTATGCTTTTGGCCATTGGTGGAATTAACCCCCATGATTCTATGCTAGCCATATTTCACATGGAAAAATGTAAACCTCGCCTTTCCCATCGGATTTATTTCCAAGTTTAAGTTGTGTTGAAAGGCATGCCAATCCATCACACTGTCATAGATGAAGGTGCTTCGACTTGCATAATGTGAGTTGTGTACTGGCTCGCTTTGGGTTCTCCTACTCTGTCTCTACCATCAAATCCCATCAAAGCATTCGATGACCACACTTTCCTCCTAAAAGGATACCTTGCTAGCTACCCCATTACTCTTAGTGAGAAAATGATAAATTTGGACATCAAAGTCATAGATCGTCATCTCGACTATAATATCCTTTTGGGCCGCAGTTTCTCTTATGCGATGACTGCCATTATCTCTTAGGTTTTCCGACTCATCCTTTTTCATTTGGATGGGAAGATAGCTATAGTGGACCAGCTATACTTTTGCACCCCAAATTATTCCATGTTACCTAGCAGCACCGTACCCATAATAGGAGGAGTCCATAACTCTTATGTCAGCATTGGTACCGGTCTTCTGAAGCCATATTCACTTATGCGTTGTTTTTCTCTCTCACCACCTGATATTCCACAAATGGTTTCAATGATATCTACCATCTCAAATGGCTCTATCGACCCCTCGATCCTATCGACACCTTTAGAAATAGATTCCTATGGAGATCAGATGCCACTTTCATCAGCTGATTTGGCTTATCAAGCCATCCAATCAGCATCGAAACCCTCCACTACTTTGGTTTCGACCAATGGTACCACCCTCCCGCCCAACACAATTCATTCTAAATATATCCTTGATGAAGTCCTACCTTAAGATGAAACTATCTGAGTGATCATGTCTCTAGAAGAACGACCTTAGGGTGGGTTTCAACATCATGCTTCGATGTTTGATTCGGACATGACCACTATACAAATCCCGCATTTTGACCCATTTGAGATTGTTCCATCTGCATATACAACTGTTAAAACTATCGATGTGGAAGGAACATGGGCAATATTTCTAAGACCATGCTCATAGATATATTGGTCAAAAATGGTATCATGGAAAATATATAGATTGGAGCAGATTGTAGTCGAGAGGAAATTGCACGCTTCACATCCATTTTTAAGGAGTTTCGTGATATTTTTTCTTAGTCTTATGATGAAATTCCCAGCATATATCCTTCTATAGTCAAGCACGAAATCAAGATTTACGACAATGACAAGCCTATTCGGAAGAGGCTCCAACCTGTCCACCCTCATAAAGTAGCACATATTAAGACAGGAGTAAAAAAACTCTTACATGTTGGTTACATCTATCTCGTTCCTTTAACAAAATGGGTATCCAATCTGGTTCTCGTTGATAAGAAACAAGGCACCATCCGAGCCTATGTCGATTATCGTGATATGAACACTGCATGTCCAAAAGACAATTACCCTACTCCATTTATAGATCATATTATCGATGATTGCGCTAGATGTGAATCTCTCTCCTTTATGGATGGATTTTTGGGGTATAACCAGATCACGATTAAAAAGGATAACCAACATAAAACCGGCTTCATTGTTCCTTGGGGCACATTTGGCATATCGAAAACTTCCATTCGGTCTCAAGAATGCTAGAGCCACATTTCAAAGGGCCATGGACTATGCACTTCACAATATCAGACACATTGTTCACATTAGAGGAAATTTGAACCTAAAAGTGGCCTCATAAGAAAAAATAATAAAATAATAGTTAAATAATAAAACAAGAGTTATGGATTTTGGTGGGAAAAGAAGAAAAACACTTTTTTTTTTTAATTGTATTTTTGGCTTATCTCCTTATAGGTTTACCCAAATTGAAATTTTAGACACTCATTAGATGCAAAATTAAATTTCGCATCCAACGAGTACCCATTATGCATACTTTTGAGAAGACCCACATTGATAAAAATTGCAAATGCATTAAAAAACGTGTTGAAACACACATTTTTAATATATCTACAATTTTTATCATAGTGGGTCTTCTCAAAAGTATGCATAATGGGTACTCGTTGGATATGGAATTTAATTTTGCATCAAACGAGTGTCTACACTTGAAATTTGAGTAAACCTATAAGGAGATAAGCCAAAAATACAATTAAAAAATGTAGTTTTTCTTTTTTTCCCTCCAAAATATTTACATGTACCTATTTTTAAATTTAAATAATTTTGATTGGTTTACATACTATGAAATGGAAATTACATAAAAATTTCATGGGCACTTTTAGGCTAAAATTTCCTCAAGTGAGCTTTCTTGGATGATCTTTCTGCTCATTCGAAAAAACGATCTCATACCTTGCTTATCTTACATAAATATTTTTTAGGTGTGTAGGTTTTAACTTTGTATATAAATTGTCTACAAATGAATTCTTAAAGACAGAAAATAAATAATAGTGAGAGAATAAAGATAAAATATATATACACAAAGATTTTTCCCCTGGATCCCAAATCGGGACTACCAGCTTGATTTGTCATTATAGTCCTTTTAGTGTTACAACACATATATATACATGCCGAAGAATTCATAAACCCCAATTCATTAACCCTAGATTACAACATAACCGTAGTTTGGTTGAACAGATCTACAAAATACCAGGGGTCGAAAACCATCATGCCCCAAAACCCTATGCAAACACATTCACAAAACTGTAGGTGGGTCTGCCCACCTAAAATAGGGTTCAATTTTTTTTCCCAAGGCACTTCCCCAGACCCTACAGAAGGGCTACTCACCCCCTCTGAACCCTTGGACAGTGGGGGCTGTCACCCCCTTGCTGCACTTGGCGCAATGAATAGAGGCAGCTATCCCCAACCCCTCCCCTCTTGTGACCTCCTCGCGCGTGCGACTATTCGTGTAAATAATATAACACATACCCAAAATTATCCTAATTGTTTTTTTCTTTCTACTGGGGGCCACAAGAGAGCTTAGTCATTAGTCCAACCCTGCAACACCCATTGTTTCTCTACACCAAGAGAAATTTTGAGTGCTCATAGACTTCATCAATGCATTTGCAACATTCTTCAAAGTGTCCACCTTTACCAGCAACACCTTTTTATCCAACTCTCACAAAGGGATATTGAACATCAATGTGCTTTATTTTTTAATGATAAGCAGGGTTCTTAGACAATAAAATTGATCTTTGGCTATCACAGTCTATCCTTATAGCTCGCTGCACCAACCCCATACTTGAACACAATCTCCAAAACCAAACTACTTACTTACTTTCATGAGTGGTTGCCATGTATTTTTCATTTGTAGTTGAAATATCTACTACAGACTGTATTTTACTCCTCCAACTGACTCCGCCTCGAAATAGGTTAAACACATACCCACTTGTAGATCTTCTTTGGTCCAAATATTTATCCAAGTCTGCATCAACAAAACCATAGATGTCCAAAAATTTGTCCAATCCTAGTCTTCCTTGGTAGCACAAATCTTAATCACTAGTGCCACGCAAATATCTGAAAACCCACTTCACTGCTATCCAATGCTCCTTCCCTGGTTTTGACATGAACTTGCTCAATACTCCCACTGCATGTGCAATGTCTAGCCTAGTACAAACCATTGCATACATCAGGCTACCCACTGCACTTTCATATGGAACACGAGACATATACTCCTCTTATTCTTGTGTCTTGGGACACTGTTTAATAGATAGATTTACACCTATAGGAATAGGAACCTTCACCGGTTTACTATCATGCATATTGAACCTTTGCAATATTGTCTCGACATACTTCCTTTGGTTTAACTAGAGCTTCCTCTTTTCCCGATATCTCTTAATTTCCATGCCCAAAATATTGTTTGCAGCACCAAGATATTTCATGTAGAATTTGGAGAACAATTAGATCTTCAAATCCTGGATAATTTATTTTTGATTTCTAACTAGTAACATATCATCCACATACAAGAACAAATAAATAACACGGTCACCAATTAATTTAAAATCATAGTGATCCTCTTTGCTTATGGTGAAGCCAAGTCCCCATATATAGGTATCAAACTTCTTATACCACATCCTTGGTGACTGTTTAACCCATACAAAGACTTTTTTAACCTTCATACCAGTTCTTTCTACCTCAAAATCAAATGCAGCAACAATAGATAAAATTAATCTATTAGAAGTAACCTTGGCAATGGGAGAAAAAATATCACCAAAATCAATTCTCGACACCTGGGAATAACCTTTTGCTACCAACCGAGCTTTTTATTTCTCCACATTGCTTTCTACATTCTCCTTTTGCGTAAACACCCATTTTCTCTAGATGGGCTTCTCTAATATTCCAAAAATTTAGCCTTCAGCTAAATGGAATATTATAGTTTGTTTTGTCACTAGGTAGGTGAATAAGTGGGTGGGAAGGCCCATAAGTCTCCTTAGCAGTAATAAAAACACTTCAAGTGTGAAAGGAGAACTTTTTTAGCAGCTAAATAAAGCACCTCCAAGTGTGAATAGGGTTGGATCATGTTGATTAAGTCAACTTTCACTAAGTCAAAAACGTTGTTATGGAGGAGTGGAGATTAATTGAGGAATAATGCAGTTTTGGAGGGAGATTGATTTCATGAAGGAAATGACCTAATCGAGTGGGGACAAGGGTAAGGAAGCTCATAATCTATATAAGGAAAAGGATGGAAGATATATTAGGATATGGTTTAGATTATTATTTTAATATTGGTATATTTAGACTTTGCTTCCTCTTGCTGTTTAGTAGGGTTGTTGTGCTATTTAGGACCGGGTGTTCCCGAGCGGGGATCCCACCTCTTTACTTGAGAGGCCTCTTGGAGGAGTATTGTATTCATTTCCAAATTTAGGTTTGTAGACCAAGCTACAAATTTCTTCATTAGCGCAGTTTCTGCAGGTTATTGGGCTGTGTTGCAGGCTGTTGCAGTGGAGGGGTTAAAAACTCACTTTCTGAGCTAGTTTCTCATAGGAGGAAGGTTTCCTTCTCTTGGGAGATCAGTTTGGGGAGCTCTTGGACATATTTCAAATATTTGGCACCAGGTCATCTATTTCCCATCATTTATAGCATTTTTCCAGCTGGGAATTGCGTTATTTTGGAGGGCAACTTCAATGAAAGATCTTGTAGCTCCTTTGGAGTGTTTTCTTGTGATTGGAGGGTTCAACCTTTCATGGGAGGAGACCTTTGAAGCGATCTATATCAGATATACAACATTTCAGCCTTCTACACTCTTATACTTCAGTTTGCAATGAATCTTCATCCATAGGGCTTTAGATCCCATCTTGTATAGGGTGTATTTCTGAAAACCCTTTCCGAGTTCTTTGTAGGAGTTTGTATTAATCCTAGATATGTATTGGGCATATCGTTTGAGGCATATAATAGCCCTACATATTTTGTACATTCATTTGCTATCAGTGTGTTTATAACTACGCTGTAGCAATCTTTCGGTATTTTGTATTATGGAAGCAGCTCATTTCTGGGAGTGATTGCTTATGGGAGGCTTGTTCCTGCATTGTATATGATTCATGCCTCACTATTTTCTATTGATTTTCTGATCTAATACATGATGTATATGATTCATGCCTCACTATTTTCTATTGATTTTCTGATCTAATACATGATGTTATGTCTCCATATTGGTTTCCAATGTTCATGAGTTAATTTACACTACTATTTCAAGTTTTGTGTTCATATATTGCTGCTTCCCAATTATGGGATATTACAGCTTCCTTCCAGCCAGAAACTCCACCATATCCCATGCCTCATTGTTGTGCAAGGATGCCATTTCATCAACCATGGCCTCCTTCCAGAGTTTTCCATCCTCTGAATCCACTACCTCCCTGACAGTTATGGTATCATCATCAGTGATAGTTAAATAAAAATTTGAATAGAAAGAAAATGGACTATACCTTTCTGGTTGCCTTCTTTCTCGAACTAATATTCTCACTTCTGGAGTTTGTGGCTCTTGCTTTTCTGAATCTTGTTTTGTTGTATATCCCGATTCATCCTCCTTTAGTTCATACTCTATATTCTCAGGTTCCTTTGGTAGGAATTCATGTTTAAAAACATATTTCACCTCTCTAAACACCACATCTCGACTGTACACAACCTTCCTTGTTTCTGGGTTCCAAATATTGTAACCTTTTAAACCATCTTTATACCCAATAAAGATGCACTTTTCAGATTTATTATCCAACTTGGTCCTTTTCTCCTTTGGAACATGTACATATGCATCACATCCAAATACCCACAAATGTGAAAGGGAGGGTTTCTTACAAGTCCATATATAACTCATGTGGAGTCTTATCCTCCAATGATGATGAAGGTGATATTTTAACTAGGTAACATGTAGTCTCCACTTCCTGTGCCCAGAATTGTTGTCCTAACTTGGCACCACTGAGCATGCTTCTTTCCTTTTCCATCAGTGTTCTATTCATTATTTTTGCAACTCCATTTTTGTTGAGTTGTGTATGGAGTATTATTTTGCTATGCTATACCACACTTAATATAGAACTCTTCAAATTCCTTCTTGCAGAACTCTCCACCATTATCTGTCCTGAATACCATTTATCTTCTTCTCTATCTAGTTTTCCACCAGAGCCTTAAATTCTTTAATATGTCAAATACTTCAGATTTATTCCTCAAGAAATATATCCATGTTATACTTGAGAAGTCATCTATGAATGAAACACAGTACACAGACTTTCCCATTGATGGGACCAACACAAGTCCAAACACATTAATGTGTATAGGTTATAATATCTTGTTCGCCTTCTTAGCACTAGAAGGAAAACTCACCCGATTTTCCTTCCCATATACACAATGTTCACAGAAATTGAAATCCAGTGAGAAATTAGACATATATTCTTCCATACCATTACCATGTAGTATATGAAGGCCCTTATCTCTAATATTTCCAAGCCTTTGATGCCATAGCATAGTATTTTCTCCAAAGACCGATAGGCTTTCTGCTCCACTTTCAAGAACCACAAAACTGTTGCACCCATCAATAAAAGTGCTACCCTGAAGCTTGTACATAGTTCCAATCCAAAATCCCCGAATTAATACCAGTGCTCCCCAAATCATCTTGCAGGTATATTTCTCGAACACTCTTTTTACACCTGCATCATCCATCTTGCTTACAGAAATGAAATTTCTGGCCAATGCATAAATATGTAGAACACTAGGAAGTGTTTGAATCCTTCCACCTTACAGATTCAACTCGAATTTTCCATGTTCGATGATTCTGGACTTCCTATCATCCCATAAGAAGACATAACCACCATAATACTTCTCATACTCACAAAACCACTCCCTATGGGGAGTGAAGTAAAAGGATGCACCTGAGTCAATCAACCATGCCTCATGATCTACATGTGTATTTTAAGAAGAAGCTAAATACACTTCCCCACCTTCATTCTGAGGTGGTTTTTGCCTCTGTAGAAGGAGCATCATCAGATCCCTTTCCTTTCTCTAGAGCTTTAGATCTGTAGTCCTTTTTTAAGTGCCCTTCCTTTCCGCATTTCCAGCATAGCTTTATAGGCTTTCCTAGATATTTAGATCTCCCACTTGAAAAAATATTTTTGTTTCTATTGTGGTACCTTCCTCGTATAGTTAAGGAATCTCCATTCTGGCCCTCCATATTTCTTTATCTCATTTCCTCCGACAACAATGTTGAGAAAATTTCATGAAAATTCAAGGTAGTTGTATTGCTACCTATTGCAATAACCAGACTGTTCCACAAATCTGGTAGATAACACAACAAATTGATGCACTTATATTCATGTAATATTTTAATATCAACAGATGACAACTGACTTACCGCAATATTGAAGGTGTTCATATGCTCTGTTGTCAAGTCTCCATCCTTTATCATTAGGTTATATAGATTTTTCCGCAAGAAAAAATTATTCACTAGAGACTTAGATTGTTAGAAATTCCCTAACTTGACCCACAAAGTCTTCACCATAGCTTCCCTAGATACATTCAACAACATCAAATCTGAGATACACAACCATATTGTGCTCTTTGCCTTCCGATCCAACTTCGCCCAGTCTTCATTTGACATATTCATTGTTTTATTACCCGGATGTACCGCGATCCACTGATCTTTATCCACTAGTAGATCCTCCATCTTGAGCTTCCACAACTCAAAACTATGACCATTAAATTTCCCGATCTCTATCCTTGCACTGCTTGCCTTCTTCTTTAACCGCAAGAATCGATCACGTAGATCTCCATTAAATAGGGTCTACCATAGGCCCGAGAAAAAAATGCATCAACGACAAAGGCGTCCCCTTGAAGCCAAAAAAACTCTGATACCAAATGTAGGTTTTAACCCTGTACATAATTTTTCTGAAAATGAATTCTTAAAGAAAAAAAATAAAAAATAGCAAGAGAATAAAACAAAAAATATATATACACAGATATTTTTCCCCTGGATCCCAAATCGGGACTACCAGCTTGATTTTTCATTATATTCATTTTAGTGTTACAACACATATATATACATGCCGAAGAATTCATAAACCCCAATCCATTAACCCTAGATTAGAACATAATCATAGCTCCCTTGACCGAATCTACCAAATACTAGGGGTCAAAAAAAATCATGCCCCAAAACCATGTGCAAACCCATGCAGAAAACCATAGGCGAGTTCGCCCACCTAAAATAGGGTCCAAAATTTTTCTACTTGTGGAAAGAATATAACACATACCCAACAAGGTGTAGGTTCTACAAAATCCTTCTGAATCCGCATAAATGCATATTTTTTTTCGATTCTGGACAACTTCTTGGATTTGTTATCTTCAAGCACTGGATTAGGGTTGATCCTGATAAGGTAAGGGCTATTATTGAATTACTTGCACCACAATCCATCTTACATATCCAAAGTTTTCAAGGGAAGGCAAACTTCTTACGTCACTTCATCGTAAACTATGACGAGATGATGAAAGGATTTATGTGATTATTCAAGAATGGGGTATTGTATCTATGGGATGGTCAAGCTCAAATATCATTTTACAGCTTGAAATGGGAACTTTTTTCTACCCCACTTCTTAGTGCCCCCAACTATTCCCGCGACTTTCTACTCTACCTGGTAGCGTGACCATCCTCCCTGGTAATGGTTTTGGTTCAATTTCGTGATGACGATAGTGAGCATGTGATTTATTATTTTTGAAAAGGTCTTATTGGACTTGGATTATAATATTCACATTTTGAGAAACTATCCTTAGCAGTTGTCTTTACTGTCAGTTGCCTTCGACATTACATACTGTTGCAGCAGACTATCATCATTTCTTTGGAGAATCCCATGAGACACATCATGTACAACAATTTGACTTGGTTTTCATTGTTTCCAAAGCTAATAAATCTCTAGTATTCAATGAATTACTCTTATATCTTCCAAGATTTGACCCAGAAGAAGTAGCTCATAATCGATTTTGTGATGAATCTGTCTATCTGGTCAACTCTATTGATCCTTGGTATGGGGAAATTCTTGTCTACCGCCAAACTCAACGGTTCCACCCAAATCTAACATCAGATGATCATCGTCACATTCGTCACCAAGAAAAACATTATCTTGTGCTCAAAAATTGTCTATATCATCATGGTGTCGATACATTTCTTCAACATTGTCTCACACTTACTGAGGCAGAAAATAATTTTAATTGATTGCCACATCGGGGCATGTGGTGGTCATATTTCAGGCATAGATATTGCCTAGAATATATTGCATGCATGATACTACTGACCCACTTTGTTTAAAGATTATGTTACTATGGTCCAGAAGTGCCATCTGTGTCAAATTTTTACTAGGAAAATGCGTGCCCATATTGCCCCTCTACATCTGGTAATTTTCGTCGGTCCTTTCACCAAATGGGGAATAGATTTCATAACATGTAATCCCACTTCCTATAATGTACACAACTACATTGTAGTTGTGGTTGACTATTTCACGAAACGAGTTGAATCCATTCCCACTTTTCGGGATGATGGAGAAACCGCTTATGTTTTCCTATTCAACTAGGTTATTTGTTGGTTCAGTGTACCTCAATTGATTGTCATAGATTATGGCTCTCACTTTCAGAACCAAATGATGAAGGAGTTAACTTCCCTGGTAGGTTTTTGACAATATCATTCTTCATCCTACTATCTACAAGCTAATGGTAAAGTCAAAGCCATAAATGGCGTCCTCAAGACCAGGATTCATCGATTAGTTGGAAAACATAAAACCACATGGCATCGAAAGCTATACTCCGCATTATGGTCATATCAAAATTTAGTGAATATTGATACATTCTTCATGCCATTCCAATTAGCATACATTCTGGAAGCAGTTCTTCCAATCAAGTGTGATATTCCATCACTTAAATTGGTCGTTGAACTCCTACTCGACACTACTGCTAAAGAAGAGAGATTTCTCTCACTCAATCAGTTGGAAGAAACTTGTTAAGATGCCACACTAGCCCTCAAAGCCCACAAGTGTCATGTTAAAGCTCAATATAAAAAATTTTTCAAGCCTCATTATTTCAAAGAGGGCGATCTCATTCTACTCTATGATCAGAAACAAGACCTCTTGGGGGCAAAAACACTTCAACTAATATGGCTCGGTCCATATGTCATCGCGAAGGTTCTTTCTAAAGGGGAATATGAAATTCAGGACTGTAATGGGACCCGCTTGATGAGCCCTGCAATGGGCTCTATCTAAAGAAGTATTTCGCCTAGTATTTTACTGGGCATTTTCTTTGTAATTTTATGTATATAAGTTTTGTATTTTTTTGGTGTGTCTGGAATATTTTGGGTTTTTGAGTATTTTTCTCATACAAAATCTCTTCTTTTACACATATTTCCTCATCATCCATACCATACATTGGATATGTAGATGGTTCTAGTCATCACACACGACACATTGCATCAGCTGCTTGGGTCCTCTATACACCTGAGTCAGAACTACTTGGTTTTGGGGAAATCTTCCATGGCGATGCCACCAACAATATTTCCGAGTATATGTCAGTTATTCAACTCCTAAATGAATTTTCATCTCGTCACATCTCCAATCTGGTTGTTTGGTTATATTCCCAGCTAATCGTTATGCATTTGAAAAGTCATTATCGCATCTGACATCCTGTCTTACTACGTTATTACTTAAGGGTACAACTTCTAGAATGCCAATTTGAATTCATTGATTTTGAACACATTCCTAGAAAATCTAATGCATTAGCTAATTCATTAGAAAACTATGTATTGGATTGGCATCTGTCACATTTACTATAGAAAGAGTCATACATGAGTGCACACTTTTTCATCATAAAAAATTACATAAAAATTAAAAAATACAACATCAAAATCACCAAAATATGTATGTATATATATATGTCGTGTATAGTTGGTTACATCATAAAATCTTCAAAACATGGGTGTTTTATACAAAAAATGGTTTTGTAAGCCTCACTATGACATCTACACATCTATGCCTACTCCTATTGAGCCTGTCGCTCATGATAATAGATAAATTCCCTAGCCAACCTCCTCAGAGGCACCAAAAATCTCTCTGGAAAACCCACCATGTGTCACTACAAATGAACCGGGATCTCCCTCATGGGAATAGGCGGCAGACCCATGTGCAAACCTTTAAGGTTCCTAGAAACCATGTGCAGACTCTGTGTGTCATCTCCCTCTTTGATGGATGCCATGACCTCTGCTGCTGCTCCAGCCCCAGGTAGCTACATTCCTTGCCATGCATAGAGAGGGGCTCCATCTAGTCATATAGGTTCCACATATGTGTCAAGAAATCGCTTCATGTCAAAAATATTTTTCACTAATTAAAAAAATAATTGCATAATTCAAAAGACACAAAAATACTTGTGCATTGATTTCCCGTCTTACCTATTGCCCCCCACTGAGTAACAGGTGGAAATATCAACTCTATATCTTCTGTAATATTCATCCCTACATAGGTAAAATTCTCAATCATAAGGATTCATTGTTAATCCAATCAAATAATGTATCGTCAAAAAAGTGTAGGAGTGGGACCTCTCCAGTTTGAGGCATCAGGGTAGACAATCAACCCTGTCTAGGCTCCCTCGGTCCAACAATGCCCATGATCCTTTGAGGCCTCATCACATATACTCTCTATAGTATAAATGAGATAATCAGCATATTATACCCAAGCACTCTTTGTGACTAGGTCTTGCAAGTTGTCAACTCTTCTCTAACACGATGGACAAAACCTTCACAGAAATCGAATATATGTGGATGTAGACAATCCAGTGCTAGTAGCAATTGGGCCTTCGTGGCCACATGCTAACTCTTGGCTCCTTCCAAGCGTACAATCATCCATAGAAATGACCTCATCGGTCTGGAGGCTATCCACGCTATAGATATTTTGTTTCTCAATCGTGTAGTGTTGTTTATACAGTAAGCTTGGATCAGTCCCATAGTGGTTCAGGGATCAGCTCTAGATCCTGTCAAGTTGGGCCTTGGCCCTCTACACGATAGGCTGGTAAGAAAATATACATCCTCTTTCTATATCGAGAGCGCGTGACCTCCTATGCAAAATACATTATGTTGTTCATCCCACTGCTCAATGATCCAGCTCAGAAGGTCCTCCCGCCCTTTCATCAGCTTGAGTCTAGCATAATTCAATAATACACATCTTCAGAGAACTAATAAGGATGTTAGATCAGTGACCATTTCCCATTCCTCTCTCTCGTGTTATGTTTCACGCCAGACACCCATGGTAATAGCTTGGTACCTGCAAAATACATTTTTTTCATGGAAATGAAGGCCTACGCTCCTATCTGGAAGAGAGAAAATTGAAAATGGTTGCCCGGATCATCCATAATCAAGCGCATAAGTTTTACCCCTTTTCACACTCCAGAGCTCTTTCATCGAACACAAACAGTGAAAATGAATGTCTCTGTCCTTCTTATATACATTCTGGAGGTATGACTCACTCAGCTAGTTATTGAAATTGGTAAAATTCCACTATTTTTTTATGCAACTGTTATTTTACCGATGTTATTGATGTTATGAAGCATTGTCAGTGTTTCTATGCAGAATTGACCATGCTTGACCGGGATTGAGCCCTCTTTTTAGGGACTTTTTCTAGCTTGTAAAAATGAAAAAACCTCGAGTTTCTTTTCGGGCTCATTAAAATACCACAAAGAAGATTATGAGCCATTATTTCCCATCTTTTTATAGCTCTTTAAAAAATGAAAAATACACCGAGTTTTTATTCATTGGACTAGTTAAAATTTCACAAAGAGGATTGAGTTTTTCTTTATCTGAATCGTTAAAAATTCATGAAGAATGTTGAGTTTACTTTGGCTCCTCATACTCATAACAAAATGGCATATACGTCCATTGAAAATAGGTTTATCACTTTATCTAGACTCAATGGACTAACTTACAGAAAAAGGATTTGTGTCATGGCTATGGAATTTGGGCCTCAAGGAAGGGCATATGTATCTTACCCTTATCTAAATCAAATACTGACAGCAACCTGCTTTGAGAACTGGAAGTCTGCTTCCAGAATTGGGCATAGGTGTTGTTCTTAAGAATTTCATTTTTAACTTTATCTTCTTGAACCTATCAAAAATCGTCTTCTCCTTCTCACCGTGGATCACCTTAGTTTTTTGAATAGCTTGTTGTTGGTCATGAGCTATTGAAGAAGTTTTGGGAGAAGCAATGGATTGGCCACCTACTTGAGGAAGATGTTTCTTTAGTGGCCATAGCACCTTCTTGCTCTGAATTTTTATATGTGTCAACTTTGTGATTCAAATTTGTTATTTTTTTGTGCATTATCTTAAATTATTTATCTACACGATTAGTCATTGAACGTGACTCTTCTTCTCTTTTCCTCTTCACTTCTTTTTCTAGTGGGACAAGAGTTTGTGATGTCGATGTTGATACTAGTTGCTCCTCAACTTCCTGCAATGTGTTTTTAGCCCATACTGACTGGTTCATGCGCCTTTCTATCTCAGGCCTATGGGCATGAATGTAGGGAGTAGTTTTGTTCTCTAACCTCAAATTTTAAATAATTCCTAGAGGGTCGTAGGACCAAGTGAAACTCAAGTTGAAATAAATCTCTTTCAATATCTTATCTGCTTCCTCCCGTGCTGACCTACTATTGCAAATAAAGGGCCTAATCTGTGTCTTGATATTTAATTGGGACTTCTTCTTCACTGATACAAAGTAAATATCATCTCCATTCAACATCTGTCTGATATAATAAAGTGAAAAAATACTCATGGGGAGGAATTTTTGGAGCTTATAGGGAGGAAGCTCACACCCATAGACTCCTATCTCAATGTAATTATGGTACTAGTACCAGTCTCCTATCTTGGCCTGATCTGACAAATGAAGTATTCTTTTAATGTCTTCACCAATCCTAGGTTTAGTTGTACTGCTGAGAACATCCATAGATGGATGAAAAAATATTTCAATGAACTTTTTGTAAGATAATTCCTTCTATTCTTTCATCGCAAAAGATGTACAGAAGATGACTAATTGCTAGTTACCTTCTTCATCAAGTTTCTGCATGGAAAATTTGAATGTATCTACCTGATAATACACAAACATATATACTAAAATAGAAGAGTATTTAAAAAATTCTTCAATCTGAAACTTGATAAATTGCTCATGGATTTTGTCTGCTAGGAATTGGCTGAAATTGAAAATGATTGAAGGTTTGCTGTCTGTGGAAAATATAGAGAGGAAGCCTAAAATGGCTTCATCTACCCACTGATTAGAATAATATCAAAGGAGGTATGCAATGACTATTATAATATTTTTAGCCTGATTAGGGAAGATGGAGGAATGGTATGGAGGGTTTTTCTTTGGCAATTGAGTGTTTTCAGGAAGAAATATGTCAAGGATTTTAGCTCTTTTAGAAAAATAGAGCTTTTGTTATAGTTAATTAAGGGCTTCTAAGGATAAATTGGTGCTATTTTCTATGGAGGGAGCTTGCATCATCTGGTCAATTGATTGGGTAGTGACAGTGAAAATGATTTCACCAGTAGGGGCAATGATGGATCTTTGATTAGGAATGTAATAGGCTTGGCACTTTCGGATGAATTTAGGGGCATTGAATGTGTGAGGGAAGATATAATGAGGTAAATTGGACTCCCAGAGTCCAATATCATCTGAGTTATCAATAATTTTATCTTCCAACCAACAATACATTTCAAAAAGCTCAAATTCACATTGTGTTTCATTTATTTTGTAATCCCTATCAGCTAGAGGAACATGATCTAAGTCTATGGGAGGGTGGACCAATGGATTGAAAGGTTCCTCTTGGTTTTTCTTTTTAGGAGGCATATTTATTTAATTTTGATGAATTCGACTGGAATTGGGATAAACAGGGTTACTGGAAACACACAACAGTTGTTTGATTGGTTGAAGGAGGAAAAGAGAGTGTTGTCACTTTGGTCGTAGATAGATCAACTGATAAACACTGGCATACTCTAAACCTAGAAAAAAATTGGATTTGAAGATATAATAGCATAGTAAAGGTTGAAAAGGATGGAATTTCATGGTTTTAATAGCAATAGCTTGTTTCCATTGTAAATGGTGTGAGTCCATTAAATTAACGGTCATCCAGTTTTAATTAAATATTAACGGATAACACACCATGGGAAGTGATTTGATTGAAAACGTATCTAATGACGTGGCATGATAGTAATGGTGGATGTAATGGGTATGGTTGAAATGATGGGAAAGTGGTTTTCAGGGGGGTACTAGGTGATTAGTGGTTTAGGCAAGGTCGGTGCGAAAATTTTAGAGGAAGCCACATGGTAGTGGGCTTGGGCATTGCTTTTGGTTCTAGCCAACCCCCCCCCCCACGATAAAGCTAGGATGGATAGGGGGGGGGGTGAAGGCTAATGAAGTTCGTTAATCAGGGAGCAGGCACATCGGATGGCAGACAAGTGCAGGTGGTTTAATAACATATGACATGACAGTTTGTCGGGTAGTGACCATTAAGCTAGGTCAAAAACTTAGGATATATTGTGAATGGATCAAACATATCACTTTATGTGCCTCACACTTTGAAACTTAGGATAAAGTGATTTTTTTCACTTACCCCTTTATGCGCCAAATGCATAATGAAATAAAAACTTAGGATATAAGAATTTTTTATCCTTTTTCAAATCCCAAACACCTCTACCTACCATTTTAATTTCACATTCTTTTTCCTAAACTAACATTTTTTATTTCTTCTAGGGGTTCATTTAGACTAGCAAACCCATGTCCTCTTTTTTATGAAAAATCTATTCTATTCTATCGCTTGTTTCTCCTATTGATTCGGATTAAAAAGTTGAATGAATGTCATTTTCTAACTAACTATTGATTTACCAAGATTAGACTGTTTGGAAAATATTTATTCTCTAATCTAATTTACAAAAAAATAAAAATGGTTCAACCATGATTAAGTTAAATGGTTTGAAATAATAGCTAGTCACTGTGGCATTTTAAACAAGATGCACACAAAATTTTTTCATTTGACATAAGGAAAAGTATCTATCATTAGTGGTATTTCAATTTACAGCACTTTCAGTGTTATTTTGTCTATTTTTTCTTTTATGGGGTTCTGATTTCATTTTTATTCTTTTTCAATGTTTCTTCATTTTTGTCTTTTTATCTTTATTCATTTTTTTTAAACATACCCTCTTTTCATTTTTGTTTTATGTATTTTCTGGAAATCATTTTCAAATTAAAATTTATCTACACTATGAAATTATTGAGATAAAATAATCAATCACCTTGAGATCCTATAAATTATAGGACCCTAATAGTGGCTCGATTTTGGGATAGCACTTCTCCATGTGAAGTTTCAAGAACACTTGATCAGTATCCTTGAGTATCCCATTTCAGAAATGTCTGCACTTGATTTCTTTTGTTGTTGGAGTACTTATGGTAGCACATAAAACAAAAGCTTAGGGCCTTCTCTACGGTATTAAAATTTTTTCAATAGGTTACCCAATAAAAATAATAAAGACAATGATATTTACAACGATTTCATGTAAGAAAAATGTTTATGCTAAGAAAAGTATTGCTTCGGCATTCTTCCATTCACAGTCCCACCAGGCATTTCTGCTCCATCTAGATCTTTAAGAAAGAATGCATTGTGTCCTCTGAAAGTATAAATGATGTAAGGTACTTTCCAAATATTGTAAAATTTCCCATGTTTGCCTTTGTCTTATCTTTTGGAATCCCACTTCAAAATTCTGTCACTCAAATTGAGATCATCTGCTTTAGTTCTCCTATCAAAATATTTTTGACATTTTCCTGGATAACTTGTGTTTTATTGTAGACTTCTTCCTTGGATTACTACAACTGAATAGTCTGATTAATCCTCCTTTGAGTGTAATTTGGATCAACGTGAAATTCTTGAATTATCTTCATATCTGGAACTCCTAAAGAGGATGGAAAAACAACATCCATCCCATAAAGCAATTGGTATGGTGACATGCCAATTGAATTCTTTGTAGTAAGTTTGTCAGCCCAAAGTGCATTAATTAACTTGTTGCGCCATGACTTTTTGTTGTATTCTAATATATTTTTTTATGATGTTGACCAATATGTTATTTGAGGACTCAACTATCCCATTACCCTGAGGGTTATACGCAATTGAATGTCCCAAATTAATATGGTATTTACTACATAATTCTATCATTTTATTAGATTTAAAGGCTAAAACATTATCAGTAATGAGCTTGCTTGGACATTCAAATCTAGAGAGGATATTGGTTTCGAGAAATTTAATGATAATATCATCAATGGCTAAATTGGAAGTTGTGCCTTCAATCTGTTAGCCACCTATGAAATTTGTTATACCGAAAGGTGGCTAAATCATTTTTTGGAGCCTTCAAGTAACAAATTTTATTGCAGAAAAGTGTTACCTCTTGAAGACTCTTGAAGGCCTCATACCTCTGTCCAAAATCTTCATTGATGTGCCCATTTTATACTCTAGAATTATGCTAATTTCATGATAAACTGTTGCAAAATCACCTTTTTTCCCTTGCCTCACTTGAAAAGCTAACCTCCATTTTACTCCCTTTTTCCTCCACAAAAATCCTCTATTTTTCATATTTCCCATTCTTCCATTCATGAAAATCATTTTCCATAGTTTAAAATGCGTTTTAAACTATATTGAAACCCAAAAAATCCTTCTAATCATCTTGAAAATGTCCTAAAGAACAAGTATTTTGACTATGGATCTAAGCTCCTTTGGGATAAAATCCAAAACATTTCCCCTCCATGTACCCCAGTGCTAGAACCAAGTGCTAAGGTCCTAAGCGCTTATCGCGTCAGAGCAACTCACAGAGCGCATTTGTTTGTGCGTTAAACAAAACTCCGATGCCGATTAGCCCTGTATATTATAGCCCCCGATCATATTTCTTTTCATATAGACCAAGGCCCTGCAGTCGAGCGCCTATCCACTTCGTGTATATAAAACCATCCCGACTCATGAAACCTTTGTTTATATTAATTTTTGATGTTTTTTGCAACATTTGAAAAGTTTTCTGCTAGTGCAAAGATTAATTTTCTCCCCACCATCGATCTAATCTGCAGATCGATGGCCCTCAAATCAACCGTCTCGGTGGTCCCCATGGTCACTTGCTGTTCAAAAACCAGAGCAGTTTTGATCGCACCGCCTTTGAAAGGAAAGCTGTATTTCCAATTTGAGTGTGACACATGCCACAGGCCGACACGTGGCCTTGAGAAATTTGCAGATACCACCCTCTTGGGGCGTTAAAATTGACTGTGAGCTCAGCGCGATATGGACGTGAGCCGTCTGATCTGAGGCTGGCTCATTGGACGGTGATCGCATTCAAAAGGAGCTCGTGGGATGAAATAAGGTATGGAGCATTTATCAAAACATCTCTGTCGTCAATCTGATCTGTAGATTGATAGCCCACAATCAGTCTCCCTGCTCCCCATGGCCACAACAGAAGTCAGCAGTCCCACAGAACCGGTGGTCCCCGCCGCTTATTTAGGATGCACATCAGCGCACACGCGGTAGCAAATGATTGGAGTGGGCCTTGTTTGTTTGTTCGTATGGTCGTGAAATTCAGACCCAGGGAGATTTATAGGGAAGATTTCATAAGGATTTCAGGTCACACACACCCTGACATCAGCAAACACCTTTTGTGACCTGAAATGGTTATACAGCTTGGTATTATCAAAGTTTGAAGTCCGAGTATGTTATTTGATAAAGGGTGATTATATGGTTTTCCCATTATATGCTGAAGAAAGGCCGAAGGCTGGGGTTTAATTCTCGCGCCTTCGATTCTTTAAAAAGAAGCCATCTGTGGTTCAAATTTATGCGCCTTGTCAATACTCCAAAAGCATTGATGCCTCACGATCCCTGCGCAGTACTGCACACTAGCAGAACACAACAAATGAATAAAAAATCAAAGAGTATCAGTGTCGAAGACAGAAATGCACCAGAACAGAAGATTGAAGATAGATCTATGGGGATTATGACTAAGATTGATTATAAAAAGCCTAATCCTCCCAATTAAGACATAGTTAAAATGAAATCAAAGTGTTTATCAGACAGCAAGGCCTCCACCGCCACATCTGAGGAAAATTGATTCCTCCCAACTACCACAGTGCCACCTGTGCCTCAAAGCATTCAAACAGAGGCCAAAGTTATTGATCAAGATCAGATTTTTGCCTCAGCGTAGCCAGAGAGTTAATTCTACAAATAAACTTAATGACAAAATATCAGCAGAGTTACTTTAACATAACATAGAGCCTCAAAAGTCAATAAGGGCTCCCATCGGGCCTAATCTTAAATGTAAAAAATCAATACAGACAGAAACCATCTGTACACTTCTCCATTGAGCCCCACAAAGGCCGAGAAGTCATTAATCTGTATTAATTATCTTGGGAGATATTTTACCAGATCCCACCTCCTCATTCTTCTATAAATACTACTGGAGAAAATGAGAGAGGGGTTGGTTGGGTTGGTTGCTGAACTTTGAAATGTAATTGAGCTTCAAACTTCTACTTGTAAATAGTGTTCACTGGCTCTTGGAGCAATGCTTGTGATAGATAAGTTAGTCTGGGAGGTGTAGATGATTGCTAAACTAAAGCATAGAACTTAAATTTGTAACTGGTTTGGAGCATCAATACAAGATGATTTATGGGATCCTGGTCTATGTCGACGGTGATGTTATTTCTTATTGTAAATTGTTATTTTATTTCTGTTTTCACTGTGTTCATTTTCTCTTATAAATAACAACATGCATAGAGTTAGGACCTACTGTATATCAATACCCTTCTCTGACTGAAAATATTTATCTACATGTTTTCTTCCAAATCTGTGTTATTTAGGAATGATTTAATTCAGTTCTAAGCATAATTTTGGCGTTCCCTCGTCCTATTGCCTTAGCTGATTGTTATTCTTGAATGTTATTTTCAGAATATGTTAAGTAGAGATGAACTAGGGAAGATATGGTGTGTCTTGGTCCTAGTTTTATCCCCAAAGATTGTCTGAATATTTCCCTTGGAATGTGTTGAAAGTTGGTTAGTGTTGAAAATCTTACCAGATCTTAGGCCATTCTTTGTTATCTTTGTGTTTGTCTTGAAAGTTACCAAGTAGAGCAGAGCTAGGAGAGGATTTGTGGCGATCCTGACCCGCTAGTTTCTACTCCAACAGTTTCCTTCAAGTTTCCCTTTGTTTTAAAGTGTTTTTCTATTGAAAGTGCATCAAAAGCAGGCTAGTTTAGAAGTACTTACCTGATCTTAGGCTGCTCTTTGTTCTTCATCTGTTTAATTCCATTTCTTTTTGTATCATGTCATTCCATAAATCAAACTTTAAAGAGATCCTTAGACATAGATGACTTGCCCCATGGACCACTCTTGCCTCTTGTTATTTCAATGAAACCCTATTATGACTCCATAGCCCAATGGACTAAAACCTGCAATCATCTATCTTCTTGGCCAAAGCTTGTTCTGATTGCTTGCAACTTCACACCTTTGAAACTCTTTGCATTTAGAACTTTCCACTCAAACAGTAATCTTTCTCAACCATCCAAAAATAAAACAAAACCCTCGGCCTTCATAACTAGCCTAAAATCATTACCATAAATCTTCAAAGACAAATCCATCTTTACGCTTATTGGAGAGATCCCTCTCCGGATTCAGGAGGGCTAGATCCTAGAATCCCAAAGTGGTTGAAACGATGTTCTCCCTGTAGTTGGACTTTTTCCAATCTTGCTAATTACAGGGAGATAACATTTCTGGCGACTCCAGAGGAAATTTCTGAGCAATTTTCATTTTAAGGTAATCATAGGATATCAAAAATTTGGTTCAAAGAACATTTGCTATATTAACCAGCTGAGCCACCAACAACTAACATTTCCTGGTGACTCCACTGGGGAACTGAGTCAAATTTTCATCTTAGGTTCCCTTAAAATTTTTATAAAACCTTGTGAGTAAAAAGCAGCCTTTTCAAGCACTACCAAACACATGGTAATCATGGTAAAACTTGTTTGAATCAGTGACAAACTAGGCAAACCCTAGGATTCTCATAAGAGTTTGTATAAGATTGAAAGATCAGCTGGCTTAGCTAGAAGAGTAGACTGTCTTTGTCTCATAACCGTAGCTAAGTTGTGAAATAGATTTAGGACACTCTTAGAAACCACACAACTCAAAAGCAACTCACAAAACACCAAAATATTTTAGATTGGTATCCAATAAACATGGTGGTGGACCATAAAACCTTTTACCTCCTTAGGAGATAAAAACTTCCACTTGGAAACTCCAAAATCCTCAACAGACCTTAAGACTCCACTGGGAAGAACCCTTATCATTATAATATCATTCAAACTCAGTTAGAGGACTGTAGGATCAAACTTTGTGAAACAGACTAGTTAACCTCTCAAAGATTGTCATATCTGGTTGAACTTTTCTTGTTATTTGGATTTGAAAAACACAGCATAGTGGCTCCTAGAAATATTCGCACTAGAGCCTATACTGACCTTGATCCACCTAAGATAGTTGATAACCCAGAAAGTATCCTTAGGAAGTCTCCTAGGATTAAATTATCAACTATTTTCAGATCACCCTTGAGAGCTAATTCAGTTCCTGAAAATCTTTTAGCTCTACAACAATCACAAGTTGACTTAGTAAATCCCTTTAGAACTAGGTCTCTTGATGACTTAGATTAGTTAGATTTTGAGTCTTCACTTTCATCTCCTGAAACAAGTGAACATCCTAGTAGCAGAGAAACAACACCTCCTGATGTACATTTCCTTCACAACTTAGGTGTCTCTCATCCAAGATCAACTCTGCAATCTACTCCTGGTCCATCCACTTCTGCTCACCCTACATCCAATGTTCAAACCACTCCATTCTAGCCCACTATTTCTTTTTTTAATCCTCCTCTTGTGAATCCACCCCCACCACATATCATGGCAGCATGGTATGCTCCCTTAGTCCTTCGTGTACCATTAGTCAATATTCCACAGGACTATCAGTCCAAAATTCCATTGTATGATGCTATTAATGCTACTACTGCATCATAAAATGTGGATAAGATGAATGACTACTTTGACAGAAATGAAATCGATGATGATTCTGTCAAGCTTAGATTATTTGCTCAAAGTCTGGGGGGAGAAGTAAGAAAATGGTTTAAAGGCTTAACCCCCCATAGTATTAATGATCTCCAAGCAGTTTAAAGGCTTAACCCCCCATAGTATTAATGATCTCCAAGCCTTCCATCAGACATTATTAAACAAATGGGAAGTAAATAAGAATCCCCTTCAAGTCCTTTTTTATTACAAGAACCTCCATAGAAACACGGGGGAAAGTGTACAAGCATATTGTACCAGATTCAACAGTGTATACAATGCACTTTCCCCAGATTTAAAGCCTCCACAAGGCTCAGCATTAAAGAAGTTTCCTGAGGGGTTTGACCCCAAGATGGCCTATCAGCTAAGAGAAAGGGATCCTGCAACTCTTGAAGAGATGAAAAAATGAGCTCTTGCTGTGGAAGTGAACTTAATGGAGAAGCGAGCAAGAATGAAAAATGAGAAGAGAGTGTCCTTTATAGAGGAAAACACACCTTCTACTTCCAACTCAAAGATGGAGAGAATCATGGAGGATATGATGAAGAAAATGAGCATCCTTGAGAGAGCATAAGCCAGTCAAAACCAAACTGCTCCTCAAAATAGAAACCAGAACCAGAATCAGAATTTCAGAAGAAACCGACCTCCAAATAGACCTAGGGAATATGATCAACAGATCACTCCTCCCTTTCATCAAAACTATGTAAGTGAGGTTGAGGAAACAGATGACATAACAGAGGAAGATGATATCAACATGCTGGGGGTAGATAATGATGACTTTGAAGTCCATTATAATAGAAAACAAGGTCTTTATACACCTTATGATGACAGAAGATATGATGATGAAAATTATCATCAAGACATGGAAAATGTCATCATAGAGTCTCAAAGAGAATATGACCTTAGAAGAAAAACCAGTCAACAAACTCCCTACACCAAAACCTCTGACAAATCTTCACAAAACAACACTGCAACCAAGCCTAAAGTTGCCAAACAAAAGGACAAAATAGTGGTTGTTACTTCTGATAAAGGTAGAGAGAAATGCACTCAAAACAGTGAAAAATAGAGTGCAGACCTTAGTAGTGCTAACACTTCAGCTAGTACTCTTGTTAAGACCATTTTGTCAAATGTAAATATAACAAATTAGTAAGCTGATGTGGTTGATAGAGTGAGAGCTAATAAGGCTGAGACAAGTACTTCAAAGAATCAAATTCCTTTCAGCCTAGAGCAGGAAATTTCCAGAATCAAAATCTCTGTTCCCTTGACTGAGTTAGCTGCCCAGCATATATATAGGACCCAAATTTTGAAAGCCTTAAATATAGAAGAAAATAAAGACACTGTCAATCTTAACGATGACCAACCAGAGCTGATTTTTGGTCCTAAGATTGAAGGTAGATATCAAGAGGGACCTGTTGCTCCCTTTTATGTAAGTTTAAACGTTCATGAAATTTTTTTACATAACGCTATGCATGATTCTGGAGCCTCTCATAATTTAATGCCCAAAGATGTCATGGACAGCCTAGGCCTTGAAATCACCAGACCTTACAAAGACCTTTACTCCTTTGACTCCAGCAGAGTAAAATTTTTAGGATTAATTAAAGACCTCTACGTTTACTTAGCCCAAATGCCAGCCAAATGCTTAGTCATGAATATTGTTGTGGCTAATGTGCCCCCAAAGTATGGAATGTTATTATCTAGGTCTTGGAGGGCTAAGTTACAAGGGACTATGCAAATGGACATGACCTATGCGACTATCCATGTTTTCAATCAGACAAGAAGACTTTATAGGGAGTCTCATATGCAATACAGGGTTACAAGTCAATATCGACCACCAAAATCTCCTCTGTATTCTGTAAATATAGGCCTTGATTCTTTTATTATGTTCAATGATGAAACACTTAGTGAACAAGTCACTTTAACAGGATTAATGGCTGATAGGGAGGAAGAGGAACACAACCCAGGAGTGTCAAAAAAGTTTGTTGCATTTGAAAACGTTAGCAAACCAAACAAAGGTCTTGAGCTACAAGTCATGCTCCATTGCTCTTAAACCTTGACAGTCAAGAAAAAAACCCTCAACATAGTGAAAAACTTGAGGAGTTGAAACAAATACAACTAAGTGCTGAGATTCCACAACAACCCGTAAGCACTTTAGTTGAAGAGGACGGTCACCAAACGGATGAAACCGAAAATAGTCCTCTGTGGAGTATGTATTTTGACGGATCCTGCACTAAGAACAATGCTGGTGCTGGTGTCTGGATCTACAACACTGAAAACAACCACACAGAAATCATTTCCTGCAAATTAAACTTTCAGTGTTCTAACAACATAGCAGAATATGAATCCTTGCTTTTAGGCTTACATCTATTGAAAAAGTTAGGAGCCAAAAGAGTCAAAGCATATGGGGATTCAAAGTTAGTCATTAGGCAAGTCAATGGGGAGTATAATGCAAATCATCCCAGACTTAAGGCCTACCAAAATGATGTCATGGACCTTTTAAAAAAATCCGAGGAGTCCAAATTGATTTTTGTCCCAAGAAAAAGAAATATTGCCGCCCACAATTTAGCCTTTGCAGCTACAACATGATTAACACCATATGAAACCAAATACTGCACAACTCAGATAAAATTTAGACCAGTCGTGCCTGATAATGAAAAGTATTGGCAGGTGTTTGAAAGAGACAAACAAATAGAAGACTTCATGCAATTCAAAAATGAATTCAAACTAAACAGTTCGAACTCAGATTATGATACAAACTGCAGTGAAGAAAATTTTCTTGGTGAAGAAGAGCCATCTCTTGAGCTTGTCAATATTAATATTTTGACTAGCAAACTTTAAAAAAAAACAGAACTGATTACAGAGTTAGAAACTCTGCACTCTAAAGATGAAAGTTTGCCAAAGGGTCTAGCACCTTTAGAAGAGTTGTTTGATTTTAACAATGTGTCCAGGGAGCCAAAACTGGAATCTGTAGAGACTGAAGTGGAAGAGTGAAATATAGGCAGTGAACTTAAAATGAAAATGATTAAACTGTCTAAAACTTTACCAGCTCACATTAAACTCAAATACATAGAGCTGTTCAAAGAATTTTCTGATGTTTTTGCATGGAGTTACAAAGATCTTAAATCCTATGACACTCAAATAATACAACACAAAATTCCCCTCAAAGAAAACCAAAAACCATTCAAATAGAAATTGCACAGAATAAACCCTGTTCAGTTTCCCTTGGTTCAGAAGGAGATCATGAAAATGTATGAAGCAAGTATTGTTGTCCCTATTAGATATTCTGAGTGGGTGTCTAATCTGGTGTCAGTTAGGAAGAAAAATGGAGAGATCAGGCTTTGTATAGACTTTAGAGACTTAAACAAAGCTTCATTAAATGAAAACTACCCTTTACCTAAGATGGATGATATTTTACAAAGGGTGGTAGGGTCTAGAATAATTTCTTTGCTTGATGGCTACTCAGGGTACAATCATATCTTAGTTCACCCTGCTGATCAATTAAAGACAACCTTTACTACACCATGGGACACTTTCATGTATGTGAAAATGCCTTTTGGTCTAATAAATGTTGGAGCAACTTTTCAAAGAGCATGTGTTAGTATGAATTCTTTGTCGAAGCGTACGAAAAAGAACCACTTTAGCTACGCATAACTAATAGCCCTAACAACAATAATGGCTGCAAAACATCTTCAGATCTGCAATTAGTAGTTAAAGTGCTGCAACAAACAGATCTATAAATGGAAAGATATTAAGCAGTGAAGTAAAGAGTTTGCTCCATGCATCCAACATACAAGACAAGAACACGATTTTTTGAATGAATTTTTATATTATAGGGCACCTGGGAGGAAACAAGAAGGTGTATCCAGATCTCCTCAATGGGATGGGTTCTTTGTAGTCCTCAGCACTTCAGATCTAAGCTTTCTCTCTCTTGTAGATGTAGAAAACTCAATGTAGAAGGTAGAGCTCAATGGGAGCAACAATGACAGAAAATGAGACCGAGTGTATAGATCCAGAGTGATCTAGTATGCAACAAAAGGTGAAGAATGAAGGGGAAAACCCTCCTATTTATAACAAAATATTGGGTCATTCCAGATCTTGGTGCATGATTAAAATAATGTTAACCAAATCTAGATCCACCTCTATGGAATATTTTATTATTATTTGTTGGAGGGAAAGGGTGTTTGACTTGGGTCAAATCTCTTGATTAGTGAAAAATAAATAAATAAATGATTTATTTATCTTTTTAAGGAAGTGGTTGGGATATAATCAAATAAATAATGATTTAGTTGATTAATGGTGGTTGATTTGGTCATATTTAACAAGGAATATTATTTAAATAATTATTCCCAGAAAATAATAAGATAACTATGGGTTTATCTCATTAATTTCTTTGTTTTTGGGTTAAACATGACTGGGAATAATAATTAAATTATGGTTTAATTAATTATTCCTTTTGGGGTTTCCTAATTAACATAGTGAAAGCAGTTTTACTTGGGGTAAAACCGGTCTTACATGGTGTACTTGGGTCCATCTAATGATGAAAGGTTAGATGACCAAAAAATGGTGTAACAGATTGCCCCCCAGCGTGCGAGTGTCAGGAGCAAATCGTATGACCGAAGTACGGTGTAAGAAGACAATCACTAGACAACAAAAAGGGTATGTCAGAGAGAGAAATATGAGGTAGATAGTGTGCTGAAGGACTAGACCCTGAGGAGACGAGACTCGCAGGTGCAACAAGTCTCTGTTATGAGAGGGTACCTGTGCTGAAGGCGGCGGGGGAGGCATACCCATGCCCGCCGTGACAAAGTACAAAAGAATAGTGTGTCCAGTGAACAAGGGACCGAACCATAGAGTACAGCTGGCATAATCAAGAGCCAGATAAAAATACAATGAATAGTCTCACATACATGATGTGCCTGGGATAACAGCCAGGACTAGTACAATATCATCCGAGTACATGAGATAAATACAACCCAAATGCCCCCTGTAAATGGGGAAGGGCTCACAAAATCTGACTGATACATGCAAATCATAGAGGTGCTGCAAGTGGCTAAGGCCAACATCATCAAAATCTGGAGCGGCATCAAAGGCTGCAATGAAGAGGTCATCCGGGCATGTGGGGGGCTACCTGCAGGGCCACTCCCTCATGAGGGCTGAGACATCTCACACACGCCCGGGAATCATCAAGAGCTGCTGCTGGGTCACTGGACTGTCCAGTATACGAATCTCGATCATGCTGAAAGGAGCTGGAGAAGAAATCAAGTCAAAGGGAGGTAAGAAATCCCCCTGCCTGATCCGAGGCACCGAACAAAAATGGAAGCTGGAACCAAGGTACACCGCCCTCTAGACCTTGCTTCTGGAATAAATGTGCTGAGGTCGACAGAAGGAGGTCCGCCTTAGGTGAGGGAATGAGAGATCCTCAACTAAGGCACGAGAGAAGAGCAATAGAGCGACGGACAGACTGACACTAATGATGATGGTGGAAATGGGAAGGATGGAGTGGCTAATGGACGACTTCCCTTGTTAGAGCATAAAGGGCATGAATGACATGGCAGCGACTGACACAATATCGAAAGGGACAGGGGACAGTGGGGCTGAAGTTCATGAGATGCGACACAAGAGAGGAACCAAGCAAAAAAGAATGGAGGGCTATAGTATGGTGTAAAAGGATGCAGGATAGACTCCATGAATGCAATGATGACTCAACTCGGATGCTCTAAGCAAGGGCGACTAGATAGTGCTGCCACACAATAAAGGCCCCAATGGGGGGTCATAGAAGCATGAGTACAAGGTGGGTACTCATGACGAAAATCAACACGAACATGGACAAGTAAGGGGGTGATATGGTGCCCCAAGTACAAGTGTCGTAAGTGAGGAAATTCGATTTTAAGGAGCGGTGAAGTGATCCTTCATGGAAAAATGTGTCCGGGTGAAGTATCAAATCACCAAAAACTAAGGAAAACCCATTTGAGAGCTCGGTGAGATCTATCCAGCGGTGCTGACGGTTCGTCGAACGGGGCTACGGTGTGGTCGGAGCAGTCGAAAGAAGAAACAGGGGTTCTCTTTTAATGAGGCGGTTTTCCCTCCAAAATCATTCATTTGCTATTGTTGCTGTGGTGAATGTGGAGAGGAGAGAAGGCCCTAAATCTTGCGGCGAACGTAGCGGACAAACCGACCGTTGGATTCAAGATCTGTCAGTTGGAGGCGAGAGGCCTAACCTTGCTCTTGCATTTTGATGGATTACATTTGCAGCTGAGGGCCCAAAACCCCCAGAAACAGCCCCTCCTTCATCTCTATGGCCGGGTCGCACTTTTTTGGGGCAAAAAGTACGACCCAGGACGCAGGTATTAGGGCAACAAGTGCGCCCTGGTCCAGAAAATGGCAGAAAACTGCGACCTGGGAGATAAGGGGGGTTTGGTGCTGTTTTATGGCTGGGAGTTGGATTGTGGTGTGTGGTTATGGTGTTCCCGATCTGTACCCTGACAAAAAGAATGTGGTTGTGCAGGTATGGCAGAGTTGCGGGTCAACTGGAGGGAGAGGGATCTGGGAACACTTCGGACAGAGATCCAGGCGGATCAGGGCGTTCGTCGTGTATTGGCCATATATAGGGGCATATGGTGCCCTCTCTGATGTGTGTAGGGGCAAGTGGTGCCCCCTAGAATGTATGGGGGGGCATATGGTGCCCCCATTTTTTTGGATTTTGTTTGTAACATGCTATGGGCATGTCGGATGGATATATATGGGGGGGCGTATGGTGCCCCCAGTTTGTGGAACATGCTATGGGCACGTCGTAAGTATACGTATGGGGGGGCGTATGGTGCCCCCAGTGTTTTGGAACATGCTATGGGCATGTCGTATGTATCAGAGTAGATGGACTCATCAATATATGGTGTGCGACACATATTATGGATATGCATCGTCTTTTGATGGTTGATTTAATGTTATTGTCTTGTATGACTTGTGTGTGATAAATGCCAATCTAGAACATAGTTTGCAATACTATCTACGTAGTGATTTTGGTCTCTGGGTACATGGTTGAAAGTGATGGTTTCAAACGCACGTATTAAGACTTTCACTCGTAAATAGCGTCTGAACAGCACAGGGTTATGCACACGATAAACACCATTTAGTTGCATTGCAAGAAGCAGGGAATCCAAACGAACGTGCAGATGGCGGATGCGATGCAACAAGGCATCGGCTAATAGGCCACGCACTGCATCATATTCGGCCTGATTGTTGGTGGCAGAACCAATGCATACCCCGTTAGACAAAACGAGGTCATGCAAGGGGGTGAAGATGGCCCACCCTGCCGGGGCAAGATTCCTGGAGTAGCGACTTGTACCGTCGGCGTAACCGATAAAGGGTGTGGACGGGGGGTCCTGCAAAATGGTGTGACAAGACAATAAATGAGGGGATGAAAGGAAATGACGGCAGCGTGAAGGTACAGAAGTCATCGAGCAGTAATGGCAGGGGGAAAGGGCAGGATGATCAAGGCTCACACAAGGTGATGTATGAGAGCTATCAGAAACATGGCGAGGACTCGGGCTGCGGAGGTCAACGGAGACACAAGTGGAGTGATCTCGGGTATCACCGGACACAATGGGGAAGGCTGCAGACGGGCTAGGCTCCGGGTGTCGTGCAGAGGAGGATAGGTAAAGAATGGTGACTGTAGACTCCGTCATCTGAACATCAGGGGGGGGGATGTGGATCGGAGCGGGGGAATCCTCAGGCTGGCCTGAAGCATACTGCGCGAGAATGGGAGAGGCGGATTGATTTTGTTCAACCTCAAACTCGCGGATCACCTCAAGGGAGGCGCGGTAATGTGTCAGGTGAGGACAATAATGGGAGTAGTGGCCATGGACACCGCACAAAGCACAAGGCTTGTTGGTGCGGAGAGTCTTGGCGTTCTTGGGGACGGTCGAAGAAGGAGTGGGAATTTCAGGGACCGTAGTGTCGGGGAACGCGAAGTTTACCATGGGTCGGATACGAGGTAACTCGGGACAAGCATGGGTGGCATGACCAATGACATCACATAAGGCACAAGGCTTTGGGGGTGGAGAAGGAGCCGGGTTGGTCGTGGTGGTTTGGTCTTTGGTTGCCCCCTTGCGGGCTTTGTCTTTCTTCCCGGGAGCCGACCCAACAGGAGAAGGGTCCTGTGGAGGTGCTGGGGGCACAGTGGCTATGGAGGAAGCGAGGGGGACCGGTTGAACTGGTGTCAAAGCCATGTAAGGTTTGGGGTGATAAGGGGGGGTGGCGGCTGGGGGGTCAAGGTACCAAACCGGAATACCCAAGGTCAAGTTAGGGAGAGAAAGGATGGCCATGACGGGGACGGAATATACTCCGGGAGGGGGAGCCAAGAAGGGGATCTGTCCAGCAGGGTAATGACCAGGAGGTACGGCGCTAAGATGGTTAAGGCCAGGGGGGACCGAGCCTGGAGGATAAAGAGGTTCGGGGGCACCAGCTGTAGGGGGAGGGCCAGAAAGAGGAGGTCCGACTGGCTGAGATGGATGGCTAGGAGCGGGTTGCGGAGGGCGGGGAGGAGGGTGCGGGCTAGCCGAGGCAGGCCGTTGATGGGCAGCCTGAGACGATTGCATCATGCAAACATTCGACAAGCTGGGATCAGTAACAGGAGGGGGAGGAAGGTGAGGAAAAGTACCAAGCAGGGTGGAATATTTATAGACGCCGGGGGAGACACTGGTCAAAGAATCGACGGTTTGCTTGTTGGCTACAGAAGAGATGGTCGTCTCGGAGGCGGATGGAGACGGCGGCTCATGATACGATAGCTGGTCAATGGTGACTATCTTTCCATTATGTGGAAAAGACATCTTGCGGAAGACCGCGGATGGGACAGCAGACATGGCATAGGTGTAGCTTCGCCCTAATAGAATGTTGTAGTCTAGAGGGGCGTCAATGACTTCGACATCAACGCAAACAGTCTTACCGGCGAGGGTGATGGGACAGTTACGAAACAGGCCAATAGGCTGGGAGGCATGACCATCCCACGCTCGGAGGGTGATCGTGGAAGGGGCCAACTCAGGGGATCCGAGTTGCTTCCAAACCGAAGCGGACATCACACAGGTGGATGCCCCCTCATCAATTATACACCGGGATACAGTGGCGTTCCGGATTTTGACCGGGATTTGGAAAGCAACGGAAGGAGGAAGAGGAGGGTGGTCCGAGTGAGTGGCGTCGAAAACAATCATTTGGTCATCAGCAGGATCAACAGTGCCCACGGCAGATAGTAGAGCCTTCCTTTGAGAAGGGCACGACTGGAGGAGTTCCAGTGTGGAAATGGCAGCAGGGGATTGTGCCAAATCATCTACTATACTGTACGATTGAGCGGCTCGACCGGAAGCAGCATTTCGGCGTAATGGACCCTTTGGAATTTTTGGGTGAACCTCAACTTTGGGTTGAGGGATGTGTAAGGGGCCACTGGATGTCGAAAGAGGCTCTGTAGAACCTGAAGATGGAGACTCGGGAGCAGACTGAGCAAGAGGCTTGGGGGGCACTGCGAGACCGAGTTTGAAGGCAGAAGGTTTGCCTTATGGGAATACTTGGAGCAAGATCATAAGGGCATAATAGTCGGGAGGAACCAGAAATGGACGAGGGTGTGGCTGCATGGCTGTCAGGGGGTTGGGTAGCCATGAATCCCTGTTGAGGGAAAGGATCAGTGAACACAGCTGGCTGGGTAGTGGCCACATTAGGAGGAGCGTGAGGGGAGGCGTGTTGTCCGCGCAATGTGGCTTGAGACTCCCACATCTGTCGCATCTGGGGTAAGAGATGACAATCGTGAGTGTAGTGACCGTAAACACCGCAACACGAACAGGGCTTGTTTGTGCGAAGCGGCCTGTCCGGCCTGGGCGGGATGCCCCGAGGCCGGTTGTTAGCATAGGGTCCATACCGTAACTGGGTCCCCACACGGCGTATGGGTTCGTTGCCTCTCCGCCTTCTTTGAGAAGAAGGAACAACGCACCCGCCGTAAATACTCGCCCGGAGGGTGTTGTAAGGGCCGTCATGGTGAGGAGGCAAGGGAGGCTGAAGCGCATATGCTGGAGGAGCTGGTGCACCAGGCTGCGGATAAAAGTAAGGGTTGGGTTGGGCAGCATTGAGGTAAGCAGGAGGTTGGGCAAAAGGAGGAGGCATGCCGTATCCTGGATACATGTTGCCGGGAGGGGGCAGAGTGCTAGAGGTGCTGGCCCCTCCCCGAGGGAGGCCATGGCTCATAGGAGGGTGAGCAGAGGGGTGGGAAAGAGATCCAACAATACCGTCGGCGGAATGAGATGCCCCCGGGGCGTTAGCGCCACCGGGCCTGGGGATGTCAGGGAGAACAGTATAAACATAACCAGATTGAGCATAGATCAGGTCATATTTTAAAGCTATTTGGAGGGCGGCTTCTTCAGATTGAGGAAAGTGAGAGGCGACATCTTTGCCGATGGGAGATGGGAGGGTGCGAAGGAACCAGTCCATGTAAACCCGATCTTCAAAGGGAGGGGCTCGACATAAGCTCCATCTTCGTCGCCATTCCTGAACATGGGCAGAAAGGCGTGTGGAAGAGGATTGCTTAAATGAAGTCAAGAGCTCCGTACCAGTGTCGTATCGGAGAGGGAGCCGGAAGTACGACAAGAAGGCTTGGGCAAGAGTCTCGAACGTGGTATGGGAGGAAGTGGCCTGTTCGACATACCATTTAGAAGCTTCGCCGGTAAGTGTGCGTTGGAACAAACGAAGACGGATGGAGTCATCGGTAATGGAGTTGGAGGAACACCACATGTGGAAAGACCAGACGTGATTGGTTGGGTCTTCACCATTAAGGCCCTCAAACTTAGGGATATCAGAGGGTAGCTTGGTGGGCATAGCGGGCCAGGTAGTATTATGGTGAATGGGGTCATTAATCAACTGATGGAAATCGGGGAGGCTGAGGCCTGCAATGTACGGCAGCACAGGGGTGGCCGGAGTAGTGGTTGTGACGGTTCCACTAGAAGTAGGGCCGGCATTGGGACCGGGAGAACCGCTAGCGTTAGGCCCTGGTCCAGACATGGTGCAGGTAAAAGGGGGAGAACCGGAAGGAGAAGGGGGACCCGATGAATCAGGAGAGGAGTCGGAGTGCGGACTCGAAGGTGGACTGGCTCGACGACGGCGGTGCGGAGCAGGTCGATCAACCGAAAACTGAGGATGAAGGCCAAGAAGTCTCCGGGAAAGGCGCCTTGGGGGCGCAATGATGACAGGAAGAAGGAAACCGACAAGGGCAGAAAGGGACAGAATCAAGAAGGTCAAGGGCAGATAAGGTGCAGTGACAATTGATTTTAGAGTCTTTGCCAGGCGGTGTAAACCAGGCGCTTCTTCACTTAGGGTCAGTGTGTGGTGTGCGTTAATTTTAATTTTTAAACCCTTTCCGTTGTTGAGAGCAAAAAGTGTGCAACGTAGCTGAAAATAAACCTACAGAGAACAGAATGCTGAAATAACAGAAAAATAACAGCTACATATGCATCTATCAAACCCAAGAAAGTGGGTCTCTCAAAACTATGCTGAAAAGAAAGGGAAAAACTATGCAAACACACACAAACGAAGCTCAACAGATCTAGGGTCAAAGGGGACAGAGATCCGGAGGATAAAGCTGCAGATAAGGGGTGCAGATCACAGCCAAGAGACAGAGGCAAGGTGGCTGGAAAAAGGGAAATCAGCAAAAAACCGGGGGGGGGGCAAGGCAGAGGCCTTTATAGGAGGTCCAAACAAACGCATAAGAGGTGATTTGAAAGGAAAAGAGGTCGATTTCAAAAGGATCCGAAGTGAGGCCGCGCATCCTGGAAAAAGAGGGGTCGAAGCTCGAAACCGACGCACGAAACAACCGAAACTCGACAAAAAAGGGAGCACATCACAAAGCCCTAAGGGCTAGGTTCCCACTAGATGAGTAAAAATCGCATCGTATCTTAACAAGGCCGAGACAGAGGGTCGAAAATCGCAGTAGGTCACAGTTATAACTCTATCCAAAAATTTCATGCGTAAAAAATGCCGTGCGCAAATGCAGTGTTCCGGCCTGATCCGAGCTGAGGCTGCAGTTGCTGTGGTGCGTCCAGGTCGCAGGTTTTGGCCAAAAAGGTGCGATTTCCCGTTCCTGCTGCTTTCATGGCAGATTTTTCTGTGGAAATTGCCGGTCTGTGTGCAGTCGGGTAAGCCGCTTACTCGCGTAATAGGCGTAACACACGGAAGTTAGAAATTTTAGGTTTTTAGGGTTTTATGTGAGAAAAATGACATGAAAAGAGAAAAACTAAGCAGCTAAAAAAGAAGCCCTAGGGCCCGAAGTAGCTGGATATGCAGGAATATGAAAAACGACAGCGGTCGTAATTTAAAACCCGTGTGGAGTCGCCATTTGTTAGTATGAATTCTTCGTCGAAGCGTACGAAAAAGAACCACTTTAGCTACGCATAACTAATAGCCCTAACAATAATAGAGGCTGCCAAACATCTTCAGATCTGCGATTAGTAGTTAAAATGCTGCAACAAACAGATCTATAAATGGAAAGACATTAAGCAGTAAAGTAAAGAGTTTTCTCCATGCATCCAACAGACAAGACAAGAACACGATTTTTGGAATGAATTTTTATATTACAGGGCACCTGGGAGGAAACAAGAAGGTGTATCCAGATCTCCTCAATGGGATGGGTTCTTTGTAGTCCTCAGCACTTCAGATCTAAGCTTTCTCTCTCTTGTAGATGTAGAAAATCCAATGTAGAAGGTAGAGCTCAATGGGAGCAACAATGGCAGAAAATGAGACCGAGTGTATAGATCCAGAGTGATCTAGTATGCAACAAAAGGTGAAGAATGATGGGGAAAAACCCTCCTATTTATAACAAAATATTGGGTCCTTCTAGATCTTGGTGCATGATTAAAATAATGTTAATCACATCTAGATCCACCTCTATGGAATATTTTATTATTATTTGTTGGATGGAAAGGGTGTTTGACTTGGGTCAAATCCCTTGATTAGTGAAAAATAAATAAATAAATGATTTATTTATCTTTTTAAGGAAGTGGTTGGGATATAATCAAATAAATAATGATTTATTTGATTATTGGTGGTTGATTTGGTCATATTTAACAAGGAATATTATTTAAATAATTATTCCTAGAAAATAATAAGATAACTATGGGTTTATCTCATTAATTTCTTTGTTTTTGGGTTAAACATGACTGGGAATAATAATTAAATTATGGTTTAGTTAATTATTCCTTTTGGGGTTTCCTAATTAATCATAGTGAAAGCAGTTTTACTTGGGGTAAAACTGGTCTTACATGGTGTACTTGGGTCCATCTAATGATGAAAAGTTAGATGACCAAAAAATGGTGTAACACCATGGACATAACATTCTTGGAAGAACTGGGATACTTCATCATTATATACCTTGATGATGTCACTGTGTTTTCAAAAACAGATGAAGAGCACTTAGAACATTTAAGAAAGGTTTTCAAGAAATGCAGAAAGTTTGGAATATCTTTAAACCCTAAGAAGACACTATTTGGGATCCAAGAAGGTAAACTTCTCGGGCACATTATTTCAGAAGAGGGTATTAAGATAGATACAAAGAGGATTGAGGCCATATTGCAAATCTCTCATCCTCGAAACATCAAGGAGTTGCAATATTTCATTGGAAAGATTAAATTTTTGAGAAGGTTCATCCCCAACTTGGCTGAGCTCCTTAGAAATATCACAAAAATGTTAAAGAAGGAGCAAGGGGTAAAATGGATCATGGAAGAAAATAAATCCTTTGAGCTGGTGAAACAAGCGTTAACCAAGACACCAGTTCTTATAAGTCCTGATTTTTCAAAAGATTTTTATATTTTTTCGTTTGCATCAGAACATACCATAGTTGTTGTCCTTTTACAGAAAAATCCACAAGGACAAGAGAAGCCTATTGCATTCTTTAGCAAGGCATTGAGGGATGCCCCTCTGAAATATAACATTATGGAGAAGCAAGCTTTTGCTTTGGTTAAAGCTTTGAAAGAATTCAGAGTATAAATCCTTCACTCACACATCATTGCCTTTGTCCCAAACTCAGTTGTTAAAGACATTCTAACACAGGACCCAAATGGTAAGAGAGGTAAGTGGATTGCTATCATTCTTGAATATGATTTAGAGATAAAGCCCACTAAACTCATTAAAGGCCAAGGTCTAGCGAGATTGATGGATGAATCCAATTTTGAGGTTCTCGATATTAATATGATTAATGCTTTGGATGATCAAGAGGAAATATCAACTCCCATTGTTGAATTCCATTTCATGAATTCCTCTTGGTATGCTGATATTATTTATTTTTTGATTAATTTAAATACACCTCCTGGTTTGACAAAAAAAAAGGCAAGATTCCTAAAGTTAAAAGTTGTAAACTATTGCATTATAGATAGATGTATTTATTGGAAAAATGCAAGTGGTGTATTGCTTAAATGTTTGCTTGAGTTTGATGTAGAGAAGGTTAAGCACGAGTTCCATGAAGGAGAGTGTGGAGGTCATTTGTACTGGAGGACAACAGTCAACAAAAATTTGAGGGTTGGTTTATATTGGCCTACTCTTTTTCCTGATATACACAAGATGATCATTGGCTGTCATAAATGTCAAATTTTTGAAGGCAAAAGAAAACTGCTACCCCTGCCTCTGCATCCAATCACTGTTGAAGCCCCTTTTCAACAGTGGGGACTTGAATTCACAGGAGAAATCCATCCACCATCTTCTACCCAGCATAGATGGATTCTCACTGCCACAGAATATTTCACTAAGTGGATAGAAGCCATACCTTGTATGCAAGCCAATGATTCTGTTATTATAAAATTCATAGAGAATAATATTCTCTCTAGATTTGGCTGTCATACCAAGATCATCACTGATAATGCAGCAACATTTGGATCAAAGAAGATGGTTGAATTCTGCCACAGATATCAGATGACATTGGGGCATTCCATGGGCTATTACTCTCAAGGTAATGGACTTGCAGAATCCTCAAACAAGAGTTTAGTGAACATAATCAAGAAACTGTTGGAGGACAACAAAAAGTCTTGGCACACAAAGCTAGTTCATGCACTTTGGGCTGACAGATTGACTTTGAAGAAATATATTGGCATGTCACCTTTCCAGCTTGTGTATGGTACTGATGCAATTTTTCCAAACAGCCTTGGTGTACCAATGATGAATTTGATTCAAGAGTTGCAAACTAAAGATAATGACATGATCAAAAGAATAAATTAGACCATTCATCTTCAGCAAACTAGGGAGGAGGTTTATAATAAAGCATTACAGAAGCAGAACAGAATTAAAAAGCTTTTTGAAAAAAGAACAAAGGCCGACAATTTCAATATTGGGGACAAATTTTTGAAGTGGGACACAAGGAGGGAAGACAAGGGAAAGCATGGAAAATTTGACAACTTATGGCTTGGCCCTTACTCCATCCATTCAACTACTCTTAATAATGCCTATTTCTTGCAAGAATTGAATGGAGAATAATTGTTTGGGGGTCCTGTCAATGGCAGGATGCTTAAGCATTACTTCTCTTGATCCATGTTATGTTCTGAAAGCATTTTTATATTTTTTCTCATTGTAAATACTCCACCCATTATTTCATTCAAAGTTATTAAAATAAAAAATACATAAACAAAGAAAGAAAGAAATGAGGGCAGATTGTAAAAACAAGAAAGGTATAGCCCCATACCAAAAAAAGAAACAAATCTGAAAGTGTGCAAGCTCAAATGCCACTCCTAAAGAACACACTTCTAGTTAGTCAAACAACCTAATCTTGACTAATTAGTTTTAAATTTTCTGCTGATATGATAGTGAATTCGATTTTCCAAATTGTTTAACCTTGGCTTATTAGTAGATAGATTAGGATAGAACTTAAAGGTTCAAACATGCTCAAACTCTGAACCTAAGTTTCCAAAAGAGAATGACTCAAATCTATTTCAAATTCTGAGTCAGAAAATATGTAAATCTGGTTCCAATCAGCTAAAAATATGAACTAGTTGACAAAGGAAAGACAACTCAAAACAAAAGTCAAAACAGAACTGTAAAAAAGATGAAGGAAATGCTTTGAAAGCTCAGATCCTTAAACCTTCCATTTTGATTTAAATTTCTGCAAAATAATATCTATGTGCAGCTTGTTTCTATGCCATAGATCAGCAACAAGTTAGACTGTTCAATCCTGACTTGTATGATTTTGAATTTTTGTTGTAGAATTTAGTGAATAAAATTTGTTGGATAGTTTAATCCCAACAGATAGTAGATTAGGCAGAGAATCATATGGGCTCAACTGTTTAATCTGAGTCCATGGAGAAATAAGGAGTAGAAATAGATTATACTTCATGCTTTCAAAAGAATAAAATGTTGTAAAATAGTTTGCCAATCCAAGTGCACTCTAATGAAGAAAAAATGTTAGATCTGTAGGATTGGGTAGGTAGAAAGCTGGTTGATGAAAGATCCATTGTTTTTATGGCTGCTAACCTGATTTTAGACCAAAAGAAGATCATCCAAGGAAATAAAGGCAGCCCAATGGATAAGGCACTGATCGACCTCCTAGAGAATGCAAGTCTGAAGTTCTTGATGCCTTCAAGAAGGCACCATCCCCAAGTGGAGCCACTGTTATACACCTCTGAAATTTTTTATACCAAAAGGTGGCTAAATATTTTTTTGGAGCCTTCAAGGAACACATTTTATTGCAAAAAAGTGTTACCTCTTGAAGAATCTTGAAGGCCTCATACCTCTCTCCAAAATCTTCACTGATGTGCCCATTTTATACTCTAGAATTCTGCTGATTTCATGAGAAACTGCTGCAAAATCACATTTTTTCCCTTACCTCACTTGAAAAGCTGACCTCCATTTTACTCCCTTTTTCCTCCAGAAAAATCCTCTATTTTTCATATTTCCCCTTCTTCCATTCATGAAAATAATTTTCCATAGTTTAAAACTCGTTTTAAACTATATATAAACCCCCAAAATCCTTCTAATCATCTTGAAAATGTCCTAAAGAACAAGTATTTTTACTATGGATCTAAGCTCCTTTGGGCTAAAATCCAAAACATTTGCCCTCCATGTACCCCAGCACTAGAACCAAGTGCTAAGGTCCTAAGCGCTTATCGCGTCGGAGCAACTCACAGAGTGCATTTTTTTGTGTGTTAAACAAAACGTCGATTCTGATTAGCCCTGTATATTATAGCCCCCGATCATATTTCTTGTCATATAGACCAAGGCCCCGCATTTGGGCGCCTATCCACTTCATGTATATAAAACCATCCCGACTCATGAAACCTCTATTTATATTAATTTTTGATGTTTTTTGTAGGATTTGAAAATTTTTCCGCCGGTGCAAAGCTTAAATCACTCCCCACCGTCGATCTGATCTACATATCGACGACCCTCAAATCAAGCGCCCGGTGGTCCCCATGGTCACTTGCTATTCAAAAACCGGAGTAGTTTTGATCGCACCACCTTTGAAAGGAAAGATGTATTTCCAATTCAAGTGCGACACATGCCACAGGCCGACACGTGGCCTTGAGCAGTTTGGAGATACCGCCCTCCCCGGGAATTAAATATCGACTGTGATCTCAGCGCGATATGGACGTGAGTCATCCGATCTGAGGTCGACTCATCGGATGGTGATCGCACTCAAAAGGAGCTCAGGGGATGAAATAAGGTAGGACGCATTTATCAAAACATCTCTGCCATCGATCTGATCTTCAGATCGACGGACCACAATCAGTCGCCCTGCTCCCCATGGCCATGACAACAGTCAGTGGTCCCACAGAACCAGTGGTCCCCGACGCCTAGTCAACATGCACATCAGCGCACATGCGGCAACAACTGATTGGAGCAGGCCTTGTTTGTTTGTTCATATGGTCGTGAAATTCAGACTCGAGGAGATTTATAGGGCAGATTTCATAAGGATTTTGGGTCACACACACCCTGACGTCAGCAAACACCTTTTGTGACCCGAAATGGTTATACAGCTTGGTTTTATCAAAGTTTTAAGTCTGGGTATATTATTTGATAAAGGGTGATTATATGGTTTTTCCGTTATATGCTGAAGAAAGGCCGAAGGCTGGGGTTTAATTCTCACGCCTTCGATTATTTAAAAAGAAGCCATCTGTGGTTCAAATTTCCGTGCCTCGTCAATACTCCAAAGGCATTGATGCCTCACGATCCCTGCGCAGTACTGCACACCAGCAGAACAAAACAAATGAATCAAAAATCAAAGAGTATCAGTGTCGAAGACAGAAACACACCAGAGCAGAAGATTGAAGACAGATCTGGGGGGATTACAACTAAGATTGATTATCAAAAGCCTAATCCTGCCAATTAAGACACAATTAGAAGGAAATCAAAGTGTTTATTAGACAACAAGGCCTCCACCACCACATCTGAGGCAAATTGATTCCTCCCAGCTACCACAGTGCCACCTGTGCCTCAAAGAATTCAAATAGAGGCTGAAGTTATTGATCAAGATCATATATTTGCCTCAGCGCAGCCAGAGAGTTAATTCTATAAATAAACTTAAAGACAAAATATCAGCAGAGTTACTTTAACATAACGCAGAGTCTCAAAAGTCAATAAGGGCTCCCATCGGGCCTAATCTTAAATGTAAAAAATTAATATAGACAGAAACCATCTGTACACTTCTCCATTGTTTTAAAGTGTTTTTCTATTGAAAGTGCATCAAAAGCAGGCTAGTTTAGAAGTACTTACCTAATCTTATATTACTTTTATGTCTTTCTTAAGAGTATGTCAAAATCAGGATAGTTTAGAAGTACTTACCTGATCTTAGGCTGCTCTTTGTTCTTCATCTGTTTAATTCCCTTTCTTGTTGTATCATTTCATTCCATAAATCAAACTTTAAAGAGATCCTTAGACATAGATGACTTGCCCCATGGACCACTCTTGCCTCTTGCTGTTTCAATTAAACCCTATTATAACTCCATAGCCCAATGGACTAAAACCTGCAATTATCTACCTTCTTGGCCAAATTTTTTTCTGATTTCCTGCAGCTTCACACCTTTGAAACTATTTGCACTTAGAACTTTCTAATCAAACAGTAATCATGCTCAACCATCCAAAAATAAAACAAAACCCTTGGCCTTCATAACTAGCCTAACATCATTACCATAAAACTTCAAAGAAAAATCCATCTTTGCACTTATTGGAGAGATCCCTCTCTGGATTCAGGAGGGCTAGATCCTAGAATCCCAAAGTGGTTGAAACGATGTTCTCTTTGCAGTTGGACTTTTGCCAATATTGCTAATTATAGGGAGCTAACACAATCCATTTAGTAAAGTGATCAGTCTGAGAGAATCCACTTACGTTGGGTAGAGGATGGTGGATGTATTTCACCAATGAAATCCAATCCCCATTGTTGTAAAGGAATTTCAACATATATAGGTTTTAAAGGCAGAGACAATATTTTTCTTTTTCCCTCAAATATTTGGCATTTATGGCAGGAGGTTACTTTCTTGTGGACATCAAGGAAATAGGTATGCCAGTAAAAACCAGCTCTAAGGATCTTATTAGCAGTGGTTTTCCAGTATATATGTCCACCATAATCACCTTCATGGAATTCTTGAATGGTTCTTTCTGCATCATCCTTCAATAGAAAATTTAGTAAAATACCACCAGCATCTTTCCAATTGTAGGAATTTATAGGGTAATTTTCGTAGATGAAGAACCAAAGGTCACTGCTCACAAACAGATCACAAATCATAACACTAGTATAATCACATGGTTAAAACGCTCAAAGAGGGAAATAGTCCATGCCCTGAGCCAATGCGACCACTTCAGGGAATTTATTAATATAAAAAGAAAAGTTACATATGTTTCTCTCATAAATGGTTACCGAACAAATGACCCTCCACGCCCTTTAAATAGAGATAATAGACCAATCGGGTGCTAAGCCACGGATCAAGTGTCATTAATACCGAGGTGAGAGATAACTGTCAAATCACTACAAATCGTGACCGTTGGATTATAAGTTACAAATGTACATGGTAAAGAAACACAATTTACCTAACTCTACACTAGACCAAGTTATTCTTAACTATTTCCTATGTGTTGGAATATCCTAACATCCCCCCTTAAGAAAAACTTGGGATAGGATTGAAGGATTTACAAAGGTGACACAAAAAGAGCCTATTTCCTATGTGTCAAAATATCCTAACATCCCCCCTTAAGAACAAATTGGGATAGGATTGAAGGATTTACGAAAGTGACACAATAGGAGGGGGAAGGAAGAATTAGAGCCTATCCCCCCTTAATGAAAACTTTCATGAACTCCAAGCATGGATCAAAGTTTGGTAAACTTCGCTTCTATGAGAGCCTTTCTGAAGATATCGACTACTTGATCATTGGTTGGATATTACTGCACTTCAAGAACACAATCATGAATGACCTTTCTGATGAAGTGTATGTGAAGTTCAATGTGTTTCATACGCTGATGTTGAACTGGATCTTTACATAGCTGAATGGCACTCTGATTATCACACCAAAGTGTAGTTGGATGCTGCTAATTAAGACCAAATTCACATAGAATCTGATGCAGGCACATGGCTTCCTTGCTGGCTTCAACTGAACCACGATACTTTGCTTCTGCTGAAGAAAGAGAGATGGCACTTTGTTTCTTACAAGAACAAGTAATAGGTCCTGAACCAAGAGTGAATACATACCCTGCAGTAGACTTTTGATCATCAGGGTCACCAGCCCAATCAGAATCAGTGAAACCAATCAACAATGGAGATGCTCCTACACTGTAATGAATCTAGAACTGAACTGTACCTTGAATATATCAAAGTATTCTTTTAGCTTTTTTCTAGTGAATTTCATGAGGTTGGTGCATAAACCAAGCGACAAGACCAACGACAAAGGAAAGGTCAGGACGGGTATGGGTTAGATACAGAAGTTTACCAACAAGTTGACGATATAAGGTAGCATCAACTTCAGGGGTAGTATAGTTGACTAAAATTTTGACTCCAAACTGAAAGGAGAAGGGGTTGGCTTATAGTCTTCCATGTGAAAGTGGTGTACAATATCGCATGCATACTTGGACTGAGAGAGGGTAATGCCTTCCTTGGATTGCAAGACTTGAAGACCAAGGAAATAATGCAAGTGTCATAAGTCTGTCATTTCAAACTTCTTTTTGAGGCTAGACTTCACATGGTTTATATGGTTTGGATCACTACAAGTAAGGATAAGATCATCAACATAAAGAACAAGTATGGTGAAGCAATTACCCACTTTCTTGGTGTAGACAGTGTTTTCAGAATGACCCCTAGAAAATCCTTTATCTAAGAGAAATCTATCCATTTTGGCATACCAAGCCTGAGGAGCTTGTCTAAGACCATAGAGAGACTTCCCAAGGTGACAAAAAAGGCTGGAGTCTTTTTGGATAAAGCCAGAGGGTTGTTCCATGTAGATTTCTTCATGTAAATATCCATGTAAGAAGGCAGATTTAACATCCATCTGATGGACTTCCCATTTAAAGGAAGCAGCAAGGGAAAGAACAAGGTAGAAAATTCTTTAGTGAAAAGACAAGCTTTATTTCTATCAACTTTTCCATCTGGTCCAAACTTTTTTTTGTAAACCCATCTGCATCTGACAAGTTTTCTTGCTTTTGGAAGAGGAACAATATCCCAAGTATCATTTTCCAATAAGAAAGATATTCTTCATTCATAGCTTCATCCCAATATGGATGATCGGAGGCTTCTTCAAAGGTTTCTGGATCAAGTTTTTCTGGAACTTGAGCCAATAAGGAAGAGGCTCTTTCAAACTAAGAACGTGTACGTCGTCGATCGGTAGGGTCACCTGCAAGAGAACCTGCTGCATCCCGAGTAGAGAGGACCCATCTTGGAAGCAGTGGAGTATAAGGAAAAATTTCACGAGCTGGAGGAGGATTTTCATCCTCGTTGTCATCATCTAAACTAGAAGGAATGCTATTAAAAATAGAAGAGAGAGAGAGAGAGAGGTGGCACATATGCCGAATCAGGCTTGCAGGCCAAAGGTGGCACACCCACTGAACTAGGCTCGCAGGCCGATATATTTTCATCAAACTTTACATCTCTTCTAATGATTATATTTTTGTATTTTGCTTGAAGAAGTATATATCCTTTGACATATTCAGAATATCCAACAAAAATACATTTTTCACTCTTAGGTTCTATGGCTTTATGTTTCGCATCTGGAATATGGGCCCAAGCATCACTTCCAAAAACACGAAAGTGACTTACATCTGGTTTGATGGAGCTCCAAGCTTCTTCTAGATTTATATTCCTTAAAACCTTAGTAGGAGTGTGATTTACTATGTAATTTGCACAATTAATGGCTTCTGCCCAAAAATTGAGATCAAGTCCTTTAGATTGAAGCATACAATTAGCCATTTCTTTTAAGGTGTGATTCTTCCTTTCATCTACACCATTTTTTTGTGAAGTATATGGAACAATATGTTGGAATTGAATGCCATGCTCAATGTAGAAGTTGATAAATTTTTTGTTAACATATTCTCTTCCATTTTCTGATCTTAACTTAAGAATTTGATGTCTATATTTTTTCTCAACAAAAGCCTTAAAGGCCAAGAACATGTTAAAAAATTCACTCTTGAGTTTTAAGAAATATACCCAAGTGCATCTGGAAAAATGATAAATGAAAGTTAAGAAGCACTTGCAACCAGAGAAAGAAACAACAGGAAGTGGAGCACATAAATCGCTGTGCATAGGCTGCGAAGGGGATGAAGCGTGCCAAGAGGCACATTTGTCAAATCTATCCCAATGATGTTTTCCGAGTACACATCCGGAGCAAAAGCCATCTCAGCAAGATACCATAGGAAGGCCTGTCACCATATTTTCCTTAGATAGAGTTTGAAGAGAGTGATAGTTTAAGTGACCAAATTGCTCATGCCAAATTTTGCTAACATCATCATTATGAGCAACAAAAACAGAGCGAAGAGATGATGACCCAAAGTTGTGAAACTTATACAAGCTTGTGGAATCATCAGCAATGCCATTAACTAAAATATTTTTAGGATATTTGAGGTCCTTGATTACAACATCATGAGGTGATAATTCTACTATTTTCCCTTCACCTGAATGATTTATCTGATAAATAGATAGAAGGTTGCATGTCAAGGTAGGAACACATAGTACATCATTAAACTAACCATTATCTAGATGAATGGTTCCCGATCCTACAACACTAAGAGATCTATCATCACCAACATAAATATGTTTGGTGTTACAATAATTTAAAGAAGAAAACATGGATTTATTTTTATCCATGTGGTAAGAAGCTCCAAAATCAATGAGCCACTCATGAGAAGGAGAAGAACAAGATACATTTAATTCATAACCAGATCTTGATGCTTGACAACCACAAGCAGAAAGTTCCATGCCTGAAGATGAAGGTGAAGAGTGCTCCAAATTGATTTTGTGCTTCTTCATTTCTGCTTCTAAGGCTTCCATCTTCTTAAAACATTTGAACTCTATATGGCCATCCCGATTGCAAAAGTTTCAATGTCTATCTGTCTTCTTCCCTTTGTTTTGATTTGCCTTATTGTTTTGGTGATTTGATTTTTCAGTTTGTGGCTGAAAATGCTTAGGGTCGTTGTTTGGCTTAGGACCATAATTTTTAGGATACTGCTTCTTGGTATTCTTTTGATATGGTTGTTGTTGGGCTGCTAAGGCTTTCTTAGAAGCATTTCCAGTAGTGATAAGACTAAGGTGTAAATTTTTTTCTTGTTCTCTTATCAAAGAATCACAAAAGGCATCAAAAGAGGGATTCTTGTAGGTGGTTCCTAAATAAATGATGGCTTCTCTGGTGGAATGGAAGGCGGAAACAAATACAAAGTATTCAGGACCAAGCTTAGCAAGAATGCAATATATGAGGCTACCATCGTCCTTCTTGATCTCACAACCTTCTAAAAGGATTCTGAGGGTCTTAAATTTGGGCAAAAAATATTCAATGGAGGAGAAATTATTGGGGTCCAAAGTAAGAAACTCATTTTCAAGCTGGTGGGGCCTGATTTGATTTTGAACGCCAAAAACAATTTTTAGCTTTTACAGGGCCTCATCAGGGGTATCAATGTCAAGGATACGAAATCGAAGATCTTGAGAAATGGACATTCCTATCAACCGTCGTGCTTGATCTTGTTTATTTTCCCATTTAGCAACTTTATCATCATTGGAAGGTTTAGTTTCTTGTCCTATGCCTATTCTATAAAGCCCTTTACTTCTAAGTATATCTACCATGTGAGGTAGCCATTGGAAATAATTGGTGATGTTAAGATTAACAGGGCATGGACTTTCCATTTTTATTTTTTTAAATGAAGCTGAGAAAAGCTGAAAATAACTACTCCAATGGAAATATCTTGAAAAATTAGGCTGTTTAAAAAAAAATGGCTCAAAAAACGGCTTCTGAATGAACAAGTTATGCCTATTGAAAAATTTGAGTTGTAGATGCCGAATAGTTACAGGAACGGGATGAAGTGCGACTTTTAAAAAAAAATTCCGCCCCTTTGAACAAATTTGTTTTAAAAAGAAGCTTGAGAAGGAGACTTGAACCCAAGACCTCTATTCTCATAAACTAACCCCTCACCAAGTGAGATAGTAAAAGGATCATGTTAATGTAAGAAAGGAGGAAGGGGTTTTTTTTTCTTCGGTGTGCGTGACTTTTCCTACACAAAAAACACAAAAAACTGAGCAAAAAAGGGAATGCAGAGCCTTACAATAGAATTTTAGATCTTCAGTTAGCCTTACCGACAACTATCACTTTTTTCACTATTTCTGATTTCCCGAGATCGCACTAAGACGAGGGGAAAGAACATACGTAGCAAAAAAAATCCATTTTTCCTGTTTCTGATTTTCCAAGATCACACGCAGCACATAGAAAATAGCATACACAGAGAAGAGGGTATAGCTCTAGCAAATAAATATAAGATAAAAACCAAAAATAAAAAATGGAACCGAAATAAGTAGAACTATTAACAAATATAATTGCAAAACAGATGCTTTATACCTCCAGATCTAAACTGTCATAACTTGGGTAGCCAGAAACCTTTTCGCATGAAACGAAAGGCGTTCCTCACTTAACAGACGTTCCAAACACAACCGAGTAGTTCTCAAAACCCAAAATGTTCAAAAATACTAGATCTATAAAACGTCATTCACATGCAGTCAAACCGGCTTCAGATTTTGATCAACAACGGATGCGGCCCTCAAAATAGCTCGGATACCATTTAGGAATTTACAAGGTAAGTTCCTTAGATCAAGAACCAAAGGTCACCACTCACAAACAGATCACAAATTAGTACACCATTATAATCACGTGGTTAAAACCCTCAAAGAGGGAAACAGTCCATGCCCTGAGCCAACGTGACCACTTCAGGGAATTTATTAATATAAAAAGAAAAGTTACATATGTTTCTCTCATAAATAGTTGCCAAAAAAATGACCCTCCATGCTCTTTAAATAGAGATCATGGACCAATCGAGTGTTAAGCCACAGATCAAGTGTCGTTAATAGCGAGGTGAGAGATAACCGTCGGATCACTACAAATTGTGATCGTCAGATTATAAGTTACAAATGTATATGGTAAAGAAACACACTTTACCTAACTCTACACTAGACTAAGTTATTCCTAACTATTTCGTATGTGTCAGAATATCCATAAAACATTATCGATGATTTAAAACTTGACTATTTTTAACTTTAGAAATCTAGCCTTTGTTTTTGTTAAACTAGGAGGAGCATTTAATTTGAATAAATAAAAATGAGGTCTACATACCAGGGTGAGGTCAGAAAAGCCTCATCAATTTGTGGCGTCTCCTTCTCCTCTTGATAATCTAGTGCAACAACAAACTTCATATCCAATGCATGAAATTTGGACTCGACCATCAATTTGGCTAGTCCTTGTCCTTTGATAAGCATGGTGGGGTTGATTTCTAAGTGATACTCATGAATTATAGAAATCTGTACACTCTTTTACTATTAGGTCCATTCTGAGTTAAAATATCCTTGACCACTAAATTCGGTATATAAGAAATTATATGGGAATGTAGGATATACACTCTGAAATATTTGATTTCTTTTATCAAGGCAAAGGCTTGTTTTTCCATTATGTTATATTTCAATGCTGCGTCCCTTAAATCCTTATTAAAGAATGCAATGGGTTTTTCAAATCCTTCATTATTTTTCTGTAATAAAACAACTGCAATAGTATGTTTAGATGCAAAATAAAATATTATAAAATATTTAGTGAAATATGGACTAATAAGGACTATTTCTTTTGTCAATGCTTGTTTAACTTGATCAGAGGATAATATAGCTTCAATGTTCCATCTTATTTCTGAATCTTTTTTCAGCATATTTGTTATATTTATGAGAAGTTCTGCAAGGTTAGGAATGAATCTTCTTAAGAAATTAATCTTACCAATAAATGATTGAAGCTCCTTATTTTTTCTAGGATGGCTGATTTTCAATATAGCTTCAATTCTATTGGGATCAATCATAATACCATCTTTAAAAATAATATGACCCAGAAGTTTTCCTTTTTCAAGGCCCAAAAGTTTTTTCTTAGGATTTAATGAAATTCCAAACCTTCTACATTTTTCAAACACTCTTCTCAGATGTAACAAACGTTCCTCATAAGTTTTTGAATAAACAATAATATCATGTAGATAGATCACAATAAACCTACGAATTTCATCATCAAAGACAATATCCAGTTCTCTTTGAAATGTGGCTCCAACATTCATTAATCCAAAGGGCATCTTCACATACATGAAGGTTCCTCATGGAGTAGTGAATTTTTTTTTTATCTTGATCATTAAGATGAACTAGGACTTGGTTGGAGCCTGAGAAACCATATAATAAAGAAATCCTACTAGAACCAACTACTTTCTGTAATATGTGATCCATTTTTGGAAAATGGTAGTTGTCTTTTAGGGAGACCTTATTAATATTTTTGAAATCTATGCATAATCTAATATCTCTTCTTTTCTTCCTAGTAGGAGCTATGTTAGACACCCACTTAGAGTACCTAAGAGGAACTATAATTTTAGAATCATATATATTTTTAATTTTTTTCTCAATCAGAGGCATCAAAACTAGATTTATTCTACAAAGTTTCTATTTAAATGGCTTCTGATCTTATTTAATTGGGATTTTATGTTCTATAATACTAGTGTCATATGCGTTGATATATTCATAGCTCCAGGAAAAGACATCAATGAATTCTTTGAATAAAGCAATGTATTTTTGTTTTTCAACATCAGGCATTGATTTTGAAAGTTTTATCATTTTAGGATCTTTTTCACTGCCTATATTACATTCTTCTACATATTCCCCTGTGGGTTCAACCTTAGGATTCTTAGCTACATCATTGAAATCAAATAATTCTTCTGGTGAAACTAAAACTCTAGGTAAAACAGTATCCTTTAACTGAAGTATTTCAAAATCTTCCTTTTCTGGATCTATTTAAAGCAATTCCAATTTATTTACAACTTTATCTACATGAGAATTTACATCTGAATTATCTAAAAATTTTTATACATTATAATGTACAGCTATTTGATCTTCTAATTCACACTCTAAATCTATACTATTTTCTTCTTATTCATCCTTAGATTGCAAAAAATTTTCAATTTGATTGCCATTTACAAACACTTGCCAATACCTCATATTATCTAGTATAGTTGGTCGATGTTTTACTTCCACTATATAATGTCTATTGGGGTGAGGCATTCTACAGGTGTTGTTTGAAAAATCCAGACCATGTGCAAGGATATTATGATTTCTAGGCACTACAACAAGATCATATTCCATAAAGTTTCTAGAAAATAAAGCACAACATTTCTGTATGCTCTCAATAAAGGATGATTTGCAGAGTATTATCCTTTAATCTTATTTATTATTAACCAAAAATTCCCATGAATGGAAATTATTTTGGCACCCAATTTTTTCAACAATTACAATTCTAATAGAAGTGCTTCATACTCGGCTATATTATTGGTATATTGAAAATTAAGCTTTTATGAATGACCTTCAGCAAGATTGTTTCCTGTGTTTGAAACCCACACTCCTGCTCCAGAACCTTGTCTACTACAAGATCCATAAAAAATCATGTTCCAAAGAGGTTCATGTTCAGTTTTTTTTCCACTATTTGTGTTTGGTCTTCATGTGTTTCACAAATATCATTTTCTGCATTGGTAACCTGAGTATTGATATCTCCATCATTATAAAGAATGAAAGAGTCTAAATTTGAGTGGATAGATTAAAGAGGATAGTTATGTGGTTTATCCTGACTACTCACCATAAATTTCATCAACGTTTCCCTCTATAATCTTCTCTGCTAACCAAAAACTAGTATGGTAGTGTTTAGTCAATTTAATGTCTTAAATTTCTTACATAAATTATCAGCCGAGGTTTGTAAACTAATGAAATGTGGTGCAGTGTATGTGCTTAATTAACCTTCTTCTTACTTCGTTTTTTGTATTTTATGTTGTTTTGGGGGTTTTGTTCTTTGATGTCTAATAATGTTTAATCTAAAACCATGAAATATATTAAATGAATATAATTAATTTTAAGAAAGAAGAAAATGAAGTGTACCTAAGTTAATCTAATTTACATACAAATAAATCAAAAGGTTGTTGGCTAGTTAGAATCAAATCTGAAAAATAGAGTATCTGTTGGAACGGGGTCTCCTAAAAAGCTGCGAAACTGGTCCATTTTGATTACTTTTGATTATATTTAGTATAGCGCAGGGGTTTTGGGGCGGGTCAAAGCCCCGAATGCATTATAATGGGTCAAAGGGTAAACTAGGGGTCCGAAAACCATGGGTTACGGACCATAGGAAAGTCGGAGCTAGATTGTTATAAATATAGATGTATTTTGTATCGAAAAGGATAGGAATTGATGAGATATTGATGCAAACTTTGGTTTAAGCTATCTATTTGGGTTTTTGGGGAACATACTCCTACTAGCTGTGTGCGTGGAGATCCTAGTCCAGCTATGTGCAGACCCTGCTGCTGTGTGCGCAGGTTGGGAAGGGAATTGTAAGGAAGGATTGATGAATGAATGAATGCAAAGGATTATTAAGAGATCTGAATTTGTCAGTACTATTGTATGAATCGCTGATAATTGTTGTGTTATGTATTTTTTGTCTGTTCGATGTGAAGATCTATGTACTAACTGCTTGGATCTAGATCCATTTCGCTCTGTTTATATAATACTGTGTTGATGTTATAGAAAGTATATAGTTATATATCTATGTGCACGTGGATGCACATAGATACATACTTAACCCTGTGAAGAACCAAGTAATCTGGGAATTACAGAAACAAAACGTAGCCCTTCTTGCCTTACCCTTCCTTTCTCAGGGTGCGGAAACATGGTTCTAGCACCCATCCATACTACTTCGGGTGAGATTGTGACCTACAAGAAAAGGTCACTACCGAAAGGGCCAGTAGTATAGGGTTTTGTTGGCAAACCTTGCACACTAAACTTGGGTCAGGACCCCTCAAGCCAACAAATGGTTCCGTTGTTGGGACTGGAAGGAGTCTGGGAAACGGTATCAGGTAATGGAATTAGAGATCTAACGTGGGGTTGAATGAGTGATATTATGGGTGGAAGCACAACGCGGAGCAGTAAGAACTATCGAAATAGCCGGGAAGAGGATCGCTCTACTCATAGTCCGCCAAGACCTACACAAGGACCGTCAACTACCCTGACATTAGGGCCACAGGAAGATAAACCAGAGGAGCCCATGGCGGCACACTTAAAGTTACCTACCTTTAAAGGAGCAGTCGATGAGGACATGGAATGATTTTGGTTCGTGGCCGATTCGGTATGGATGGCGCAAGGGGTGGTAAGCGATACTATGAAGAGAGCGCAGCTATCCTTGGATTTCGAGAAGAGGGCACTTGACTGGTATATGTGGTATATATCTCAAAACAAGAGCGCAACACTTCAAAATATTAAGGATTAAAAAAAAAAACAATTACAAAAGCTGAAATCCTATTCCCAGCTGGTAGCGGAAGTAAAAGACTTCAAGCAAGGAACATCTAAGTCAGTATGGGAGGCCAATTAGCGGTTAAAGAAAGTGATTAAGGAAGGTGAGTTCAAGTATGACGACAAACAACACACTGAATGGTTCATCGCTATGCTGCTACCTCACTTATTCATACCCATGGGCCACCAGACCTTCAAATCGCAGGAAAAAGCCTTGGAAGCTGCCATGAAACTTGAATTTGCGCCTAAGGATGACACAAGGGAAGCAGTGCAGCTAATTTAGGAGCATCTTGGAGCCATGCACATGGAAATAAAAAGCTTATAGACAGAACGGGGAAAAAGAGTCGGCATGGACCTCTCGTGCGAAGATTGCCGGGTAGCGGGACTACATGATAAAGCCCAGTGTCCTCGGATAAATAGGGGTGAATTGAAGCAACAATGGTGCAGGTTCTACCAATCTATAGGGAACGATGAGGATAATTGTCACACATATGACTTGTTGGTAGATCGGGGAAACCTCTATAGGGTACAATCCAATTCTGCCTCTCCGAGATCTCTCACGACCTTTTGTGGCTCTCCTGCAAGGGGGGGGAATGGGGAGGAAGCACAGAATGAGGACGGGGCCAGCTAATCTGCTACAACTGTGGAGAGGTAGGGTACTTTTCCAGGGACTGCCCAAATCCCACTAGGCAACTTTGTAAATATTTCTGACAGCTGGACCATGAGATTGAACACTGCCTGATCTTGTTAACAAAAATGAAGGATAGAAAGTCTACCCCCACACAAAATGTACATAGGGTCAAAATGGAGCTAAGGAACGAAGATCCCAGTATAAAAGTCATAATGCACAGCATGGTCACCCAGGAAGCAAGGAAGGAGCTTGCTTCTCAGAAGGAACCAAATCCTAGGAAACAGGAGTCATTGGAAGCCCTTGCACAGCTGCCAGCACACCTCCACACAGAAGAGGAGATTGAAACCTTGCTAAGGGCATGCTTGAAGCTACTACACAACCCATAGGATGAATAAAATATTCAAGTATTTCTACAGGGCTGCACAGCCTAGCCTAGCACAACGACTGAGGTTAAGGAAGTACACAAATTACATAGCTACAAAAGGCGCACCGAGAGGGAAATGCGATTGACTGCGTAGATTGGTGACTATGAGATAGATCAGGTTATTCTTGATCTTGGATATGATGCGAATGCCTTGCCAAAACAGACATGGAAATGAATGGGGGAACCTAAATTAGACTGGTCCACCATCTAGCTATGAATGGCGAATCAAAAAAAGATCATCCCTCTGGGAAGGTTGCCAAAAGTTGTGGTCGATATCGTAGGAGTAAAGGTCCTCGCTGACTTTGAGGTCATAGAAATTGTGGAAGATATGGATCCCTATCCTGCCCTCCTAGGAATATACTAGGATATCGATGTAGGGGGTGTCATTAATCTAAAAAAACGTAGCATGGTGTTTGAGAAGAATGGTACACATGTAATAGTACCACTAGATCCCGCTGAGGGTATGCGGTATACATAACCAGCATATGAAGAGGAGGAACTCGATCACATCTACAGGATGATGGCACAGGACGAAGACCAGGGTGACAGTACAACAGGCAGAGTATTCGATTGGGAGAAAAATAGGGAGTACTTTTCTGACTCAGATGAAGAACTTGAGAGTTGGCAGACCCGGCTACACAATGTCTCGGCACTACGATGCCCTCAGGTTGCAAGGACCCTCTACTGCATTACTTTGAAGGTAAGGGACCTTCCCCACTTTGATGAGTCTAATACTGTCCAAGACTTCTTAAGAACATTAGAGGCTATGGTGCCAAAAGATCGGCTGCTCTGGGCACTCAATCTAGCACTGCGTGGCATGCCTGCACGCTGGTGGGATACCCACAAGAAAGAATTTCTGGACTGGGAGACGTGTCGGGATAGGATGGTGCTACGGTTCGCACCTCTCGCTGATGTGCGCAACAAGATATTCCTGGGGCCCAGGGATCCCCGCGCGCATCTGCGTACTTGGACAACCACATGGGTCGACCAAACCCCAGAAGAATGGATCCATCTATTTATACATGCCTTGGGCCCTATCCCTGCTACTTGGTAGTTAGACGTAGAGTTACATCAACGGACCCGCCACTAGGAAATATTAAAAGAGGACTTTATTGGAAAGTTTGGACTTATTGGGGGAACAAAGATGCTTGTCGAAGCCCTGCAAGACATTGATGCATTCATATTTAAGAAGCCTCACCCACACACCCCACCAACCATTCTGACATGGGAGGCCCAAATGCAAGACATAGTCAACTGCCATAGCTTGGCGATTAACGAAGAAGAGGATAACCCGTGGAATATCTCTATTTCGGAATCTAAAGGGGAACGTACCATTATTGGACCATCACTCCAGGATGTTGATGTAACACAACCTCTCCGGCTACGCAAATTTAATATTGGGATAGAAGAACACCCTAAGCTGGCTAAAATTGGGGACTATTGGGATGAAGGCACCGTGGGAAAATTTGTCGAACTACTTACAGAGTACCAGGACTTATTCCCTACGAAGTTTTCTGAGCTCAAAGGGATCACTGGGGACCTCGGAATTATGCACGTCACTTTGAAGCCTAAGGCACAGCCCATCAAGCAACGGCCCTACGGGTTGAATCCTAAGTATAAGAAAAAGGTCAAAGAAGAGTTGGACAAAATGCTGACCACAGGTATCATTGAACCAGTTGAATAGTCAGATTGGGTAAGCCCAATGGTCATTCAGGAGAAAAAAGCAAAGGGAAAAATACGCATATGTGTGGACCTACGAAAGCTGAATGAAACCTGCATTCATGACCCTTTCCCTACTCCCTTCTCCGATGAAATCCTTGATAGAGTGGGTGGCCAAGAAGCCTATTCCTTCACTGATGGATTCTCGGGATACCACCAGATCAAAATTTCACCTGAGAATTGCAATAAGACCACCTTTTCCACCGAATGGGGTTCCTTCCAGTATACGGTCATGCCCTTTTGTCTTAAGAACTCACCTGCTATATTTTCAAGGGTCGTGGTGGCTGTGTTCAAATAATTTATTCATAGGTTCCTGGAGGTTTACTTCGATGACTGGACGATTTTTGGCTTAGTGAAAGAACATGTCTCGAACCTGCGATTAATTTTGGATGCGTGTTGGAAGCACTAGATCTCCTTTAATATCAAAAATTTTATCTTCTATGTCCCTTTCAGAATCTTGCTTGGACACATAGTCTGTTGGTAAGGACTGATGGTTGATCCTGCGAAGATAGCCGTAATTATAAACCTGGCAGCCCCAACAACGGAGAAATATCTACGCTCCATTCTCGGTCACACGGGCTATTACAGAAAATTCATTCAAGGATACGCTCTGATTACAGCACCCACGCAACAACTACTAAAAAAATATGTCTCTTTTTTCTGGAATGATGAATGTTAGAAGAGCTTCGAACTGCTAAAAGAGAAGATGATTTTTGTGCCCATATTGATATTCCCTGACTGGTCAAAAGAATTTCATGTACATGTCTATGCGTCAGGCATTGTCGTGGGCATGGTCGTCACTCAGCCTGGCGAAGGAGATATTGATCACCCAGTTGCCTTTTCCAGTCACAAACTCTCGAGCGCCAAAAGAAATTACTCTACCACTGAGCGTGAAGGAATGGCTATGGTGTACACACTACAAAAATATTGACACTATCTACTGGGTGGACAATTTAAGATGTTCATAGACCACTCAGCTTTGAAATACATGGTAAACAAGCCTGTGTTAAGGGGGAATATTTGCCGTTGGCTGTTGCTATTTCAAGAATATGATTTTGAGATCATCGTTAAGCCTAGGAGGTTGAATGCAAGCCCAGATCATATGTCTAGTATCGATACAGGGGAAGAACCTACTAACCTGGATGAAGGCTTACCTGATGCGCATATGTTTACCATTAAGATGGTTGATGCTCACTTTGCTGATATCATTGAGTTCTACTACGGGCATGGCCCCTGCTGCATATTTGATACAACAGAAGAAGGATTTGGTTACCCGGGCTGCAGACTTTACTATCATTGCAAGATAGTTATACAAGCTAGGCATCGATGAGATACTCTGCAGATATGTATTGGAACATGAACGGCCCACCATCCTCACAAAAGCACATGATGGAGTCGCAGGCGGCCACTACGTAGGCATGGCTATGGCACAAAATATTTTGAGGGCTGGCTTATGGTGGCCTACCCTGCATTAGGATTATTACACCTATTGTAGATCGTGTGATACATGCCAGCGAACTGGTCGACCCTCACGATGAGATGATATGCCATTACAGCCTCAAATGGCCCTACAGGCTTTTGATAAATGGGCCATTGACTTTATAGGACCCATCAATCCACCAGGCAAGAAAATAGGCACGCGATACATTATCAATGCGACTGACTACGTCACACAATGGGTTGAGGCACAAGCAGTAAAATATTATACTGCTGATACTGCTGCGCACTTCATCTTTGAGAAAATTCTGACCAGGTTTGGCTACCTGAAGATCCTAATGAATGACAGAGGTAGGAATTTTTTTAACCAAATGATTCAAGCTTTGAATGAGGAATTCCAGATCCACCATGCCAAGAGTACACCATATCATCCCCATGCTAATGGGGTGGTTGAAGCTTTTAACAAAATTTTAGAACATGTATTAACGAAGGTTTGTAATGCCAATCGTAGTGACTGGGATGTTCGCATCCCCTCAGTTCTATGGGCATACCAAACGACCTGCAAAAAGTTGACCAGCAGGACACTCTTCCGAATGGTCTATGGTAAGGAGGCCATCATGCCCGTAGAGTACGTTGTTCCTGTTAGCCACCTATAAAAATTTGTCATATCAAATGGTGGCTAAATCTCTTTTTAGCCTTTAAGAAACAATTTCATGACCAAATTGTGAGTTCTTAATGTCTTATGATGACATTTACTCTTTGAGTTATTCTTCACTGTTGTTTCACTCTTTATCCTAAAGAACCTGCTATTTTCCAAGAGAAAGACTGCTTAAAACCCCATTTTTCATCATTTTCACTACTCCTTTCTTCACAAATAAACCCCATTTTTACCCTTGTCCCCTTCATAAAAATCGTCCAAATTTCCTTCATTTGTCTTCCAAATCAACTAAAACCCCTTTTAAACCTTATATCTCCCCTTTATTTGGTTTTAAAGACCTCCCTTTGGCCTATCGGAACCCCCACTTTTACTCAAAAACATTGTTTTTTGGGCCAAAAACAGTCTAAGGGCACTATAATATTCTTAAGCGCTTGAGGGCTTATCTCCTGTAACCCTTATATTCATGTGACTTAAGGCCCTGCAATCGAGCGCTAAAGGGTCCTACAAACCTCTTCTGAACCCTTATTCCTTTGTATTTTCATATCCCTGACGTTTCAAATTTGGAAAAGATCTAGACCGTTGATCATTACAAATCAACGGCCCTGGGCCACCCAATCTCTGCCTTGTCCATATTTCCTTGCCTTTCCTCTTTTCAAAACTTTCCACACCATATTTAATCTTAGTCGTCCATCGAAGAGATCTGACGGACAAGGTTAAACCTGACAGCCTCTTACCCTTTTCCTCTATTCATATAACCTCGCTCCTCCTTGCAAATATAACCATCCATTTATAAGATTGGACAGTCAGGTTTCAACCCAAAAAACCTTTCAACCGTCCACTACGCGACAAAGCGTTGACACAATTGTCGTCCCCACCATACTTTACCTTGTAGCTTCTAACCCCGTCGGTTCTCGGCCTTCCGATCCGACGGTCACCGATACATTTCGCAAAACTTTTGAGCTTGAAGGTTAACACAGAAATATTTTTCGAAAAAGGCGGTTTTGAGAGAGACAAGTGTTGTGCGATGAATCGTATCACATTTCTTTTGTAAAAACCACTTACCCCACTTTTTATTTTACGAAAAACACCAATGGTTTTCTGCTATGCCACTTCCCCCTCCGCAATGAAAATCCTTCTTTGATCTTGGTCGTCGATCTTTGAGATCAGACGACCATAACTTAATCTCGCCTTCATTTTCCCTCCATCTATTCTCCAAAAGACTTCGTGAGAAGATCCTAACCGTTGATCATTCTAAATCAACGAATCTTATTCATTATCACGCTCAAACTTCATTTGCACCCATTTTCACTTCCGCTAAAGGTTTTATCCATTTTTGCTGCAATTTCCTCCATTCCGCACAGCTCCATCCCCTCCATTAAACCTCTAAAGCAGTCTTAACCAAATTCTGCAGGGCTTCTTAATGAATTTTGTGGTGTTTTGCAAGGTTTCATATGGTGTTTGCTCTGTGTTTTTTTCGCAGTCACAGAAAGGTGATAATAGGGCTCAGAATGATGATTTTGTGTCTTAGATTGAAGAATAAATAATTTGTAGAGTAAGAAATCTAGGTTTTAATCATCTTGATCATGATCCTCAATCTCAGAAACCCTCCAACTTCATAACACAATGTGTGCCACTGAAATAGAGCAACAGAGTGTATCAGTAATGAAGAAATCAATGTTAAAGGGAGATTAAAGCCTAAACCTAAAGATCAGGGTTTTAATCCACAAGGTTCAAAGTTAAAACGGTGTTAAAAGACAAAGATCCTAAGATGAAGATCAAGGCCTAACTAGGCCTTAAACACATACGAAAGAATATTAAAGACGTTTTAAGGAAAAGCAAAGGGATATATCAGTCCGAAGGACCTCCACTGCCACATCAAAGACCAATTATCATTTTTAGCTACCAAAGGGCCACCTGCAGCTTCAATAAATCAAAAGAAAGGCATAGTTATTGCCCAGTCAGAATATATTTTCCTAAAGATAACTGAAAAGTTATTTCGCACAAAAGAATACATTTTAAATTGTCATTGAAGTTATTGTAAAAGATAAGAAAAGCCTTAAAGTCAATCTTTTCATCCACTGAGCCTAAAAAATAGGAAGCAGAGTTACGAGACAGAGTTTTAAATTGGATGCTTTCCTGCCTTATGCCTTGCATGGTTTTCAAGGCAAGGAATTGCATTAAGTGTAGAATTAATGATACTTGACCCTAGAAACTCTTCCACCTCCTCATTTTCTTATAAAATCTCATTGAGGAGCACATTTTAAAGGGTTGGTTATTGGATTTCTGATGTAATAGTTGTTGTATTCGAATCATTGTTGAATTTAAATAAATTCTGAAGCTCTGAAGCTCTGTTAAGTTATTGAAGAAGTTAGGCTGAGAAGAGAAGTTGTTGTTGTGATGAAACATTGGACATGTAGTTTGTAACTAGATTGACATAAATATACAAGCTGATTTTTGGGATCCTGGTCTATATCATTGGTGAAGTGCCTCTTATTGTTATTGTTTTCCTTTCATGTATGCCATTTTTTCACTTTTCTCTGATAAAGAACAGCAAGCATAGAGCTAGGATTTACTGTTAAAAGTACCCTACTCTGAATGATAAGCTTTATCTTTATGTTTTACTCCAATTGTGTCTTTAAGAATGACTTAAATTAAGTGTAAACATTATCAAGGAATGTTGGTTAGTCCATGTCTTGATGTGCAAAACTTGAAAGGAAGTTCTTGAATGATATTTTCAATACATGCTAAGTAGAGTTAAACTAGAAAAGTTTATGGTTTTTCCTGTCTTCTAGTTCTTTCTCCAAAGGTTGTTTTGAAGGTTTTTCTGAGAGTATGCTGAAAGCAAGTCTAGATTTTAATGATATATGACCTGATCTTAAGCTGCACTTTGTCTTCTTATCTGTTTTCATCCCTTCTGAAAGTAGTCATGTGGATTCCTAGATTTTTTGTCTCATAAGTTAGCTTTAATACAAGCTTGTCCAAAGAAGCTTATGGTTAGCCCTGTCTTTGGTTGGTTTCAAACAGTTGCTTAAAAAGGATTTTCTTATATGGAAATTTGATAAATCCCTGTTGAAATTATTGGCTTTTTCCACCTTCTCAACACTTTTAATGTTGCACTCCATCATTTAATATAAAGGATCTTTTGATATAGATGACTTGCCCCTTGGACCACTCTTGAAATTGTTGCACAATTAAACCCTTTTGTGACTCCATTGCCCAATGGTTTAATTTTTTTTTCACACTAATACTATCTGCTAAACACTTCTCAATATACTTGCATCTTCACCTCTTTTGAAGTTTTTCATTTTGTGATATTCCATCCAATTAAATATCATACCTGACCAACCAAACAAAAAAAAAAACCTTTGTTCTTAATAACTAGCCTAATATCATACTTAAAACCTTAAAATATAAATCCATCTTTGCACTTATAGAGAGATCCCTCTCTGGATTCAGGAGGGCTAGATCCTAGAATCCCAAAGTGGTTTTTGATGTAGTCTCTGTAGCATTTAGTCTTGCCACTCTACTAAATTACAGAGACCTAACATTTCTAGCAACCATACTGGGGAGCTAACTAAAGTAATGGATAACTTCACAACTCAGACAATCCCATTTTGACAATGAACCAAGTGTCTGCCTAGAGTGGTTTTGATTTTTGATGGTGAACAAATTTCAAGCCCTGAAATCAAGTAAAAATCTTTTACCTGGTGACTCCACTGAACATCAGTAAGCCTGCCGATTCTCCTTATTTTTCTAAGTGATTCCAATTGAGAATTCTCAGTGAAATCCTTAAAACAAAACATTCAGCATTCAGTGCAGTATAAGTAGCTTTCTTCAAGCACTACTGAAGCAAATGGTAATCATGATAGGACTTATTTGAATCAGTGACAAACTAAGTAATCCTTAGGATTCTCATAGAGCCTTATCAAACCTTGAAGGAATTAGCTAGCTAAGCCATAAGAGTAAACTATGTTTGTCTCATCACCGTAGCTAAGTATTGAAACAAATTTAAGACACTCTCATAGCCCATAGGAATGTAAAAACTCATAAAATCCAAAAATATTTCAGACTGGCTTCATAATAAACATGGTGGTGGAACCATAAAACATTTTACCTTCACAAAAAGCTAAAAATTTTCCACCTTGTTGTTGAGATTGCAATAAGATGATGAGCTTAGTGAAAAGAGTAGCCTTCACTAAGTGGGCTCGCAGGCTATTTTTGGCGCAAGTCTATTTGTAGACATGTCGATCATATTCTATGAGCTGCAGGATGATATTTGTGGATGGTTGGTCAAGTTGGAAAAATAGATGGACTTCTATTTTTAGACATATTGGGACGAATCTATTTTTATATTTCCAGTCTAAAAATAGATATGTCGAATATTATTAGCTCTTAATAATATTTGGACTATAAACATTAATTTATTCTCTTGGAGCACTTCAGTTAAGTGCATAGATGTGGCACAGGAGCTGACAGAAGGAATTACGCTATTACTGAGGGTTAAGTGGAGCTATTGCATGGAGACTTCAGTTAGAACTCATGTGACAGAGTTTGGTGGAGTTGTAGAAGAAGATGGAGTTCTGTTCGCTTAACTCGCTAATATTAAATGAATAGTCATATTCAGTCTAACTGATTGATACAATAGTGAGAGTGGTGTGAATTAATTATTAATTAATTCAATAAATATTAACTCATTAATCAACTGAATAATACATCAGTTAACTACAGTGCATGGATAGTTTCAATGGAGACCAGTGGAGAGATAGGTGAAAGGGCAAGTTGACTATCAGTTGTGATTGTAGTGATGCATTGATTGCATCCAAAAAAGAGTAGAGTTGCCAATGAGGATTGCGTTAGAAAGGCTGGACCAATTCGAGCTCATTTAGAGCCATTCTTTAGCAGGGATTTCATAGTAGAGACAGGCTAGCAGGTGGAAAATATCGGTGCATGGATTTGCTAGATTGGACCTGATTAGTGTGTAGCGATTGTATTGTACTGAGAGCTTGTGAGAATATCTGTATGAGGAATGTTACATGATCTCTATGACATATATTATATACAAATAGTTGGGGTTTTTAGCTTTAGGGCTTTCCCGTTAAAACAATGTGTTCATATGTGTGAATTTTTATGGTTTCAATGTGTGCATGCAATTGATTTAATTTTTGCATATGATGATCAATAGTAGAAGAGATTTTGTATTGTGCATGAAGTCAAATAGTGTGTGATCAGGAGAATATTTGATATATAACGCAATAGTTATATAATTTCTACATGGTATCAGAGCAATATTGATCATTGGAGAAATTGAAAATCATTGAAGCGGTTGAGTTTTGTGCTGGTGGAATTCGAATTTGCAGTAGTGTTTTCTTGGTGTCGAAGTTGAGATGTCTTTCAACAGATTGCGATTGGAGTATTCCCTTGAGGGAAGCTCGAATTATATTGCATGGAAGGACAATAAGGAGGAAATGCTGGAGGGAGTTCATAGATGCAGAAATTCCAAAACCTGCTTCTAGCGATGCTGCCGCACTTGATGCATGGCAAAAGAAGACAACAAAATGTCAAAGGATTTTGTTGGAAGGTGTGAAGGATCACATTGTTTCCAGCCTTCATGGTAAATCTCCTCCATTCTTGATGTGGAAATATTTGACAGACTTGTTCCAAAGCAAGAGCGACCAGAGGAAGTTGGCGCTCAAAGATAAACTCAGGAAAAAAAAATGGAGAAAGGTGACAGTATACCTAAGTACCTCATGAATTTTTTCCAGTGTAGGGATGAGCTGGGAAGTGTGAGGGTTACTATAGATGAAAAGGAATTGGTGAGCTTGGCTCTCCTTGGGCTTCCAAACAGTTGGCATTCCTATGAGGACTCTTTCAATGGTCGGGAGAAACTGCCGGGATGGGAGCGACTTTGGTCGGATCTTGTGCAGGAGGAGATAAGGCGGAGTACCAGGGATGGATCTTCATCGAAGAATGAAGATGAATAAAATTGTGCTTTGGCTTCCAAAGCAAGGAAGGGGAAGGGAAAGAAAAATCCTTCTCAATCCTGTGCGAAAGGCAAGAAGCAGGACATGTACAAGGTGAAGTGCTTTCACTGTCACCAACATGGACATTACGCCACTAATTGTCCACAGAAGAAGAAAAATAAGTAGGCCAATGGATCTGCAGCTGGAGAGGCCTTAGCCTCATATTTTGAGCTGGATTTTTCGCTGATCGCACACTTGGTCTCAAGTGTGATGGGATCAGTGTTGTTTCTTGACAGTGGTGCGTCTTTCCATATGACCGAAGAAAAAGATTTGTTTACTGATCTAGATGAGAAGGATCTTGGAGTGCACATCGAGATGGGAAATGATGGTAGATACAATGTGACTGGTATTGGGACCATTTCCTTCGAGAGGGAGTCTGGAAAACCTTTCATCTTGAAGGATGTCATGCATGTTCCAGGATTGAAGAATAAGATGATCTCTGTGGCGATGTTGGAAGACAAGGGATATGATGTTGTCTTTAGCGAGGGAAAGGCTTTCCCGCGCAGTAAGGAAATTGGTGAAACTCAAAGGATAGGGTTCGAGTTAAGAACCTTTATCAATTGCAAGTAGATGGCTATGCAACAATGGCAGGCAAAGTAGAAGGAGTGGTGAGCCAGGATGAGGGCGAATTGTGGAATAGGAGATTGGGCCATCTTCACCATGGCGCTTTGAAAATTTTGCAGAAAATTTCTACTGGGCTTCCCAAAGGTACACTTGCGCAGTCATATCAGTGCAAGGGATGTACTTTGGGAAAATTTGTGAAATCCACCTTTCACGAGAAGGATAGTTGTGCCACGACGATCCTTGAGAGAATTGACACAGACGTGTGTGGACCTTTCTCAGTAGCTTCGACAACAAAGCACAGGTATTATGTGATATTTGTTGATGAATTTTATCGTAAGTGTTGGATCTTATTCATGCAGAAGAAGAGCGAGAAATTCTCAAAGTTTTGTGAGTTTAAGGCACTGGTGGAGAAAGAGTCGAGGAAGCAAGTGAAGGATCTTAGGAGCAATAATGGTGGTGAGTTCATCTCTAGTGAATTCAAACACTTTTGCAGCACAGAAGGAATTCGAAGAGAGCTCATAGCACCTCATAACCCACAGCAGAATGGGGTCACAGAGAAAAAGAACAGAACGATCATGGGTGTTTCACATGTGATGTTGCATGATCAGGGCCTTCCCATACACTTGTGGGCCGAAGCTTGTAACACTGTGGTTTATGTGCAAAACCGTTGTCCTCATAGAGTACTTGGCATGAGAACACCTGAAGAGGCATTTTTTGGTAAGAAGCCTGATATTTCTCATTTGAAGATTTTTGGCTCACCTTTTTACATTCATGTGACAAAGGATGCCAAGAAGAAGCTGGAGCCGACCGCAGAGGTTGGGATATTTTTGGGGTACATAGAAATGCCCCACAACTATTGTGTGTATTTTCCAAACAGTCAGATGACTGTTGTGCGACGGGATAGCAAATTTGATGAGGAGAAAGCCATGAAGTGTTCGCTTGAGAGGGAGCCACACTTGCATGCAGATGAGGAGCTACTAGTTCCTAAGGATGAGCATCAGGATGTGGATCAGCCACATGAGGAGGTTCATGGAGTGGAATAAACCACTCAAGCAGCGCCAAACATCAGAGGGCAGAAGCGCACTATAGAATCTGAGCGACTGAATCTTGATGCAGAGAAGATTGTAGGAGCACCTACATCATAGTGCAGACAGAGACAGTCACCTAACCGATATACTGGATACATGGCTATGATGAGCAAGTGTATCATGATAGAACCATCTTCTTTCGAGGAAGCTGTGGAGGACCCTACATGGGTAGATTCCATGGTGGAAGAGTATGATTCGATTGTTAGAAACAGTGCATGGGAGATTGTCCCAAGGCCAGAAGGGAAACCAGTGGTAGGTTCGAGATGGATCTAAAAAGTGAAGCAAGCAGCTGACGGGAGCATCGAGAAGTACAAGGCAAGATTTTTTCCCCGGGGCTTCTCACAGATTGAGGGTATATACTATGAAGAAACCTTTGCACCTGTCGCAAGGTATTATTCCATACAGAGCATCCTAGCTCTCTCAGCGCAGATGGGTTGGCACATTCATCAGATGGATGTGAAGACTACATTCCTCAACAGAGTCATTGAGGAGGAGGTGTGCATAGAGTAGCCCAAAGGTTTTGAGATCTTCAGCAGCGAGCTTCATGTCTGCAGGCTAAAAAGAGCGTTGTATGGGTTGAAACAAGCACCTTGTGCTTGGTACACACAAATAGAAATTTATTTCACCGGTCTTGGATTCACCAAGAGTGAGGCGGATCCGAACCTATACCAGATTGTGGTGGAGGGTAAGTTGCTGATCATTGTACTTTATGTAGATGATTTTATTTTGACAGGTGATGAATAGTTGATACTCTCATGCAAGGCTGATCTTGCAAAGGAGTTTGAGATGAAGGACTTGGGCCTCCTTCATTATTTCCTGGGATTGGAAATTTGGTAGCACAGTGATGGATTGTTTGTGTCTCAAGGGAAGTATGCCTGGGAGATACTGGAGAAGTTCAACATGCAAGGCTGCAAGCCTATCGACACTCCTCTTCCTGGTGGTTGGAGGGAAGAGGATGTTACATTGGTAGAGGTAGTGGATGCCATTGTTTATCGAAAGTTGGTTGGTTCGCTCATGTATCTATTCAATACATGACCGAACATATGCTATGTTGTTAACCAGCTTTCACAAGCTATGGTTAAGCCTACCAAGCTCTTTTGGAAGGTAGGGAAGCATGTATTGAGATATCTAAGAGGCACATTAGGATATGGATTGTGGTACAGACAGTCGGATGAGGTGAAGCTGCATGGCTTCACAGATGCAGAATGGGCAGGGAGCCCAATAGACAGAAAGAGCACATTTGGAGGGATATTTAGTATTGGGTCTACAGCAGTTTTTTCGTACAACAAGAAACAGAAATTCGTGGCACTAAGTTCAGCGGAGGCCAAGTATATGGTAGCAATTTTGGCTGCATTCGAGGCTATATGGATGAGGAAGATCCGGGTCGGGTTGTTTGGTTCACACTTAGATCCTACTGTGATATATTGTGATAATCAGAGTTTCATTAAACTTTCGGTTAATCCAGTATTTCATGATAGATCTAAACAAATTGACATCCGGTATCATCATATCAATGATTGTGTGCAGCAGAAGATCATGTTACTTTCTTACATTCCTACGGAGGATAAGGGTGCTGATATCTTGACGAAGGTGCTCACCAGGAGAAAATTCGAATACCATAGAGGCAGGATAGGGGTGGAAGATAATCCCTATCTTGTTGAGAGGGAGTGTTGAGATTGCAACAAGATGATGAGCTTAGTGAAAAGAGTCGCCTTCACTAAGTGGGCACGTAGGCTATTTTTAGCGCAAGTCTATTTTTAGACTATGTCAATTTTTAGACATGTCGATCATATTCTATAAGTTGCAAGATGCTATTTGTGGATGGTTGGTCAAGTTGGAAAAATAGATGGAATACTATTTTTAGACGTATTGGGTAGAATATATTTTTAGATTTCCTATCTAAAAGTAGATATGTCGAATATTATTAGCTCTTAATAATATTTGGACTATAAACATCAACTTATTCTCTTGGAGCACTTCAGTTAAGTGCACAGATGTGGCATAGGAGATGACAGAAGGAATCATGCTATTCCTGAGGGTTAAGTGGAGCTATTGCATGGAGAATTTAGTTAGAACTCATGTGACAGAGTTTGGTGGAGTTGTAGAAGTAGTTGGTGGAGTTGTGTTCAGTTTAACTCAGTTAGACACAGTTGAGCTAGTTGTATCTAGTCTAACTAATTGATACACTAGTGAGAGTGGTGTGAATTAATTATTAATTAATTCACTAAATATTAACTCAATAATAAACTGAATAATACATCAGTTAACTACAGTGCATGGACAGTTTCAGTGGAGACCAGTGGAGAGATAGGTGAAAGGGCAAGTTGACTATCAGTTGTGACTAAAGTGATGCATTGATTGCATCCAACACAGAGTAGAGTTGCCAATGAGGATTGCATGAGAAAGGCTGGGCCAATTCGAGCTCATTTAGAGCCATTCTTCAGCAAGGATTGCACAGTAGAGGCAAGCTAGTAGGTGGAAAAGATTAGTGCCTAGATTTGCTAGATTGGACCTGATTAGTGTGTAGCGATTGTATTGTACTGAGAGCTTTTGAGAAGCTTTGTATGAGGATTGTTACATGATCTCTATGACATATATTATATACATATAGTTGGAGTTTTTAGCTTTAGGGCTTTCCCGTTAAAACACTATTTTCATATGTGTGAATTTTTATGGTTTCAATGTGTGCATGAAATTGATTTAATTTCCGCATATGATGATCAATACTAGAAGAGATTATGTATCGTGCATGAAGTCAAATAGTGTGTGATCAGGAGAATATTGGATATATAACACATTAGTTATATAATTTCTACACTGGTGACTCCATAATCCTAAATAGACCTAAAGACTCCACTGGGAAACTCATTTCTATCATAACATCATACAAATTTAGTTAATAAGACTTAAAGGGTTAAAGTTTTCTTGCTAAAAGATCAGTTAGCCTACTGAAGATTGTCATATTTGGTTAAAATTTTCTTGTTGTTGGGTCTGAAAACATAGCATAGTGGCTTCTAGAAGGATCCATACTAGAGCCTATCCTGACCCAAATCCTCCTGAAATAGTTGATAATCCTGAAAGAATTCTTAGGAAATCCCCTAAGGCCAAAATTTCAACTATTGTTAGGTCACTCCATAGAGCTATTTCTATCCCTGAACACCTTGTAGCTCTAAAAAATCCACAAGTTGACTTAAGGAACCCATTCAGAACTAGGTCACTTGATGATATAGATCAGATAGATTTAGAGTCTCCAACTTCCTCCCAAGATATAGGTGAACATCATGGTAGCAGAGAAACTACTCCACTTGATTTGCATTTCCTTCATAATTTTGGTTTCTCTCATCCTAGATCTGCTAAAAAATCTCTTGCTGGTCCATCCACTTCTATTATCCACACACCCACTGTTCAAACTACACCATTCCATCAACCTCCTCCACTTGTAAACCCCCCACTTTTTCCACAACCTCCTCTCATGGCAACATGGTATGCTCCCCTAGTCCTTCCTTTACCTTTAGTCAATCTACCATATGACTATCAGTCCAAGATACCATTATTTGATGCCAGTGGTGCTACTACTACTTCACAACATGTGGACAAGATGAATGATTACTTTGATAGAAATGAGATTGATGATGAAATTGTAAAACTTAGGTTATTTTCTCAAATTCTAGGGGGAGAAGCAAGAAAATGGCTCAAAGGCTTAACCCCTAACAGTATTAATGATCTCCAAGCTCTCCATCAGTTATTCTTAAACAAGTGGGAAGTTAAGATAAACCTTCTCCAAATACTTTCAGACTACAATAATCTCAAAAGAAACACTAGGGAAAGTGTCCAAGCATATTGCACTAGGTTCAATAGTGTTTATAATGCACTGCCCCCAGACTTGAAACCACCACAAGGCTCAGCTTTAAACAAATTTCCTGAAGGATTTGATCCTGAAATGGATTATCAGCTGAGAGAGAGAGATCCTTTGACTCTAGAAGACATGTACAAAGGAACTCTTGACGTGGAAGTGAATCTGATGGAGAAAAGAGCTAGAATGAGGAATGAGAAGAAAGTATCATTTAGGGAAGAATCTGCACCCTCCACATCCAACTCTAAAATGGAGAGAATGATAGAAGAAATGATGAAAAAGGTGAGCATACTTGAGAGAGAACAATCTAGAGAAAACCAATCTTCTCGTCAAAACAGAAATCAAAATCAAAATCAGAATTTTAGGAGAAACCAACCTCAAAACAGACAAAGAGAGGATGATCAACAGATTACACCTCCTTTTCATCAAAACTATGTGTTGGTATTATTTTATGGCTATCTTTTTCTTATAAAATTCCATCATTTATCCACCATTTTCTTCCATAAATCCCTTATAGTTTATTGAAATTGATTAATGTAGCATTATAATTGTTATTTTTACATTAAATTTAATTTATGGAATTTTTGTGTTAAAAATTGAAAATTTTCATGAAAATTACAGGATGTGATAACTTCCTGTAAATGGTTTATGTTCTGACATGTGGCATAGTAGATAGGTCAAAACGAAGGACAAGGACGTGATCTAGGATGTACACATATGATGAAAAATCTATCCAGTATCAGATTTGAAGCTCTTGAATAGCCGGTCAACGCTAGTCAAACCTAGCCAATCTAGCAGAAAAATTTGAAGTCATAATGAATGAGCTTGATATTTTGCCTATGATTAGGAACTCTAAACTAATTCGATCTATTTTGGAGATCAATTAGGATTAGGAGGAGCCAAAATAGCCTCTTTTGATTGTAATTTTGATAAATAAGAGAATGGAAGCATGTAATAGACTAATGATGCTAGTGATAATACTGTATACGTGCTTCAGAACTCTGTTTTTAATGTAACTCATTCCCAGATCTTAATAAAAGACAAAATTTCATCATTTATGGTGTTTTTGATTTAGTGTTCTCATCATTTGAAGTTTTCCAAGTGTGCCTTCAAAGCGTGGAAGGGCTCCCATGTGAAGTTGGTACACTTTCTTTACATTTCTATTAGATTTAGTATTCAGATCTGATTAGTATTTTGTTTTATTTTCATGCTTTTGAGTTCATCGATTTTGACTAGAAGTGCTTGTGATTTTATTCATCATTGATATTTCATGATTCATAATAGTAATTTGAGAATTTGATTGCAAAATTAATGAACAATCCTTGTAAGGGGTTTAATTGAGTATTGAATCTCAAATCATTTCTGTGATCTCTGTTTTAATGAATTCAATTTTTAGTATGCTTTAGTGTGTTACTTTGAAAGAGTTTTTGTGAACCATAACCTTGTAAGAGGATTGAAAACTCAGACTAGTAGCACTCTGTTTTTAGAATAGTAGATCAGATTTAGTTACATAAGTGTTTAAAGTGTGAAAGGAACCACATTCCAATCTCTTGTAAAAGAGTGTTGAAGCATATCACAATAAACATTTACCTAGGCAAATAGAATAGATCCTTTTAGGTGTATAAACATTAGACACGTGCCTCTAATATTATCTACCTTGGTTGACAATAAATTGAGCCTAATCTAGAACCCTACATTGGTATATACATTTTGGCGCCATTGTCGGGGAGGCACAACTAGAGGATTTTTAGAAACAAAAATAAAAATAAACAATAAAATAAATAAATAAACAAAAACACAGATTTAATTTTAATTCAACATTTTAGAAGTCATGGTTACTTATGTCTAGACCTAGAGATGATAAAGGTAGATTCATAAAAACCCCCCATCCAAAAACTAATCCACCACTAGGACCAGACCCTTTAAAGAGGATTGCACACACAACTCCAGTCGGGAAAGTCACTGTACAAGAATTAGAGGACAAACAAAAATCAGGGCAGAGACTCACACTCATTGAGAGACAAATTTTATTGGCATACGAAGCAAAGAAGAAACATCTCCCTGAATCGTCTATAACAAGAGAAAGTAGCAAAACAACCCAACAATCTCTCCTCGAACCTTCTAATTTTGAAAAATATCAAGAAGGAGAAAAATCACCAGAACAACCTTTCTTTGAAACAAGTGACACTAAACAAGAAATTAAATCAACAGAAGAACCTATCAAAATGACTGAGGAAGGAGGAGGATCAACAAGAGGACCCACTCCTGAACAACTTAGAGAATATGAGAGACAGCAAGAGGAAAGAAGAAGACAAAGAGATTCTGAACTGAAACAAAGGCAAGATCAAGATCGAAGAGAAGAGGAAGAGTCAACCTTTAAATTTCCTATTCAAGAACCAGGAGAAAACAATGATGGGGAAATAAAAATGAAAAACATACCTCCATCTGTGCTACCAAAATTTTATGGCATGGCTTCAGAAGATCCAAATTCATTCTTTTTTGAATTTGACATAGTATGTCGAAGATATGGTTACACATATGATGCCCATAGGCCTAGACTCTTCCCAACAACACTAAAAGCATCGACATTAAGGTGGTTCATGGGACTTGGTGAACATGTAATAACTGATTGGGATGGCATGAGAAAAACATTCTTAAAGAAATACCAACCTTATTGTAGATCAAGATATTCTAAAGATGATATATTTAGAATGAATCAACAAGAGGATGAGAGCTGAGAGGAAATTTGGAACGATTTGTTTACAGTCTACAAAAATCAAAACACAGAACCATGTCTCTTGATCTGATCCGAACAATATTTTTGAAGGGAATTTGAGAGGAATACTTAGATGATCTTAATTTGATGGGAAAAGGTGATATTTCCACCTTACCTTTTGATGAGATTACTGATTTATGTGAAAAGTATTCTAGGAGAAAAGCTAGAAATGGAAAAAGAACCATATCATCTAAAGCCACAAAATATGCTTCAGCTAGTGTCACAAGGGCTGAAATAGGAAATTTATTAGAATAATTCAAAACAGACCTTTTAAGTACCTTAGGAAATCAAATTGACACTTTGAAAGCAAAGAAAAGATAGGAAGAGGAAGATCAATTAATGGTTGTCTTTTGCCCAAAATTCCAGAAGAAACATGCTTTGAAAGACTGCCCTTTAGAAAATGTTCAAAATGTTCAAGTTTGTGCCTTTTGCATTGAAAATCATGATATATTTCATTGCTCTAAAATCAAGATTTTGCAGAATTGTAATTTGGAAGCCAACATAGATATGGAGAATGTATATTTCATGGGCGCTAAGAGACCATGACAACCAAGACCTCCACCTCCAGGCATGTTTCCAAACCAAAATTTGCAATTTCCTGCACAAGATTAGATGTATGTTCAGAATTCTTGGAATGTTCCCATGCCATGGCAACACCAAGCTTACCCACAGCAACAATGGAAACCATTTCAGCAATACTCTCAACCATACCAACCATATCCTCAACCATACCAACAATATTCTCAGCCATATCAACAGTATCCTCGGCCATATCAGCAGTATCTTCAAACATATCAACAATATCCTTAGCATAAAGTTGTCCATCAACCTCAAAACACTCAACAAACATTGCCTGCTCCTCCACCAATAAATCCACCTCAATTACAACTTCCATCTAACCAGCCTCCTAAACCTACTCAGATTCTTGCTCAACCTGTACCCAATCCAAATAATAGATCAGATAGACCAGCTTACAGTGTAGATGAGGGACCATCTTATCCCACTCTACCTTTACAAAATATTGAGCTTAGGTCTGGTAGGATACTTCAAAAAGAACCTCCAGTAGCTGAAAAACAAAAAGAAAACAAAGAGAATGAAGATGAAACTCCAACTCAAAAGAAACAAAATAATGACATCCAAAATAAACAAATGCAACCAATGCATCCACCACTTTTTCCAGATAGGTTGATCCAAGAAAAACACCCCATGTCTTTACCGTAGTTTGATGTTTTAGATGAGCTAAATAATGTCTATATAAAAATTCCACTACTTCAAGCCATAAAAGACATTTCGATATATACTAAAACAATCAAAGAACTATGACTCAATAAGCCTACAAAGAAAAGACTTGACCCACAAACTATTCATGTTATTGGACATCTAGCTGGCCTTATGACAAACACCATTTCAATGGAAAAGTATGTTGATCCTGGTATTCCCAGAGTCACTACAATCATTAACAACATACCTATTCCAAACACTTTAATTGACCTTGGGGCTGCAATAAATGTGATGACCCTTGAAACAATGAAAACACTACAGCTCACAAACTTGCAATACACACCAATTGTCTTAGAATTAGCTGATAGGTATAAAGTGATTCCTGAAGGGATTTTGGAGGACATAATTGTTTCACTAGACTCTTGGGAGTATCCAGTTGACTTTTTAGTTCTTCAGCCAAAATATAATTTAGGAGGACACCCTATTATCCTCGGTAGACCATGGTTGGCAACTGCTTATGCATTCATAGGGTGTAGATCAGGTAATATGATTATTTCACGAGGAACTGAAAGGAAAGAACTCACTCTGTACCCCTCAGAACAATCACCAGCAGTAGCAAACAACTTATGGCTCGATGAAAAATACAATGATAAAGAAGAAGTTCAATTTGTTTTCAGCATCAATCAAATCTATGATTTTCAAGAACATAATAATGATGATTTGGTAGAATTGTTCCTTTCTCAACTTGATATTTCTGAAGAATTAAGAAATGAACAATACAATGCTGCAGATCAACTTTTAGCACAAAGTTTTCAAGAAACATGTACCATTCATTCTTTGCAAACATTATTTCAAAACATTTTTCCCATTCAATCTATCACAAACACACAGAGTAATACCATAGAGATTAGTCTAGGAAAAACATTGAATATTAGCACTCACCTAGACTTATCTCAGGAAGAAAAATTGATTCAATTATTGAGAAAATATCAGAAAGCATTTTCTTGGGACTACTCCGATATGCAGGGAAACCATCCTGAAACATGCACTCACCATATTTACATAGATTATTAAACCAGTGAGGCAACCACAGAGAAGAATGAATCCCATCCTTCAAGATATTGTTAGAGATGAATAACAAAAACTGTTGAAAGTCAATTTTATTTATCCCATCTCTGACAGTTAGTGGGTATCTCCATTGGTAGTAGTGCCCAGGAAAAATTGTAAGTGGAGGATTTGTGTTGACTATAGACAATTGAACAAAGCAACCCTCAAATATTATTTCCCACTACCATTTATTGACCAAGTTTTGGACACATTAGCTAGGAAATCATCATTTTCTTTTCTTGATGGTTTCAGTGGCTATAACCAGATTAGGATAGCCTTAGAGGACCAGGAAAAAACCACTTTTACTTGTCCCTGGGGCACTTATGCCTATAATGTTTTACCATTTGGACTTTGTAATGCTCCAGCTACATTTCAGAGAGCTGTATTAGCTATTTTTGCTGATTTAGTTCATGAGTGTGTTGAAGTTTATATGGATTATTTTTCATTGTATGGTAATTCATTTGAGCATTCATTAGAAAATCTTGAGAAATTTTTGAAGAGATTCATTGAAGCTAATCTATCCCTAAGCAATGAAAAGTGTTTTATGATGCTAAATGAAGGGGTAGTATCGGGTCATTATATTTCTTCTGAAGGCATTAAAGTAGATCCATCAAAAATCCAAATCATTGTCAATTTGCCAATTCCGAAGACTCAAAAAGAGGTAAGAAGCTTTCTTGGGTATGCAAGCTATTATAGAAGGTTTATTGAACATTTTAGTAAAATAGCTTTACCTCTGTTTAAGCTTCTAGAAAAATATTTACCTTTCAATTGGAATGAAAATTGTCAGAAAGCTTTTGAAACACTCAAAGAAAATTTATCAACCACACCAGTTTTAAAAGGACCTAATTGGACCCTACCCTTTCACATCTTTACAGATGCATCTGATACTGTAGTAGGTGCCTCATTAGGCCAAAAAGAAGAGTCTTTGAATTATGCCATCTATTTTATTAGTAAAAATATGACACTTGCAGAATTAAACTACACAGTCACTGAAAAAGAAATGCTTGCAATCATACATGTTGTGAATAAATTCTGACATTATATAACTGGTTATGAGGTTTTTGTACATACTGACCACTCTACCATTACGTATCTAATGAACAAACCAATAAATAATGGCAGGGTTACTAGATGGCTGTTATTACTACAAGAATTTAATATTACAGTGTTAGATAGACCAGGTAAAGAGAACTAGGTGGCAGATTTTCTTTCTAGACTCCAGAATTCAGGTGAGGTTGTTCCAGTTGAAGATTCTTTTCCAGATGAAAATTTATTTTCAATTTCAATAGTGGATCCATGGTATGCTAACTTAGCTAATTATTTGTCCAGAGGAAAGACACCTCCATATTTTACTATAAAGGAGAAGAAGAGACTCATCAAACAAAGCGCTAGATATTCATGGGTTAATGGAGATTTATTTTACACTGGTTTTGATATGATTATTAGAAGATGTGTAAGAAATGATGAAATAATTGATATTTTAAAATCTTGTCATGATGAACCTTGTGGTGGGCATTTTGCAGCAAAAAGGACAACATTCAAGATCCTCAGTCTTGGCTACTATTGGCCATCAATTTTTAAGGATTCCAAGAAGTATGTGAAAAGTTGTGACAGTTGTCAAAGAATGGGTAGACCAACAACTTCAGATGAAATGCCACTTTAGCCCCAAGTACATTTAGAGCCATTTGAAAAATGGGCTCTAGATTTTGTAGGACCCATCAATCCACCTTCAAAGTGAAAAAAGTACATCTTAGTATGTACTGAATATGTGACAAAATGGGGTGAAGCAAAAGCACTTGTCTAGGAAACTGAACAAACAATGGTAAACTTCCTTTTCGAAGAAATTTTTGTAAGGTATGGAGTACCTAGAGAGATAGTAACAGATCAAGGTACTCAGTTTACTTCAAGGCTGGTTCAAGATATCACAGAAAAATATAAAATCAAGCACAGGAAAAGTACACCTTACCATCCATAGGACAATGGCCAAGTGGAATCTACAAATAAAACTTTGGAAGGAACTATCACTAAAACAGTAGCAATGAACAGAAAGAATTGGGAGGAAATGCTCAAGGATGCACTTTGGGCTTACAGAATCACGTGGAAAGACACTACAGGATTTACACCATATCAGCTGGTGTATGGAAAAGAGGTAATGCTTCCTATTGAATTTCAGATACATACTTATAAAATGGCTGCAGATTTAGGAATTGATCTCAATGAAGCACAAAAGGAGAGAATTATGCAATTGAACCAGTTAGATGAAATGAGGCAGCAAGCATAAGAGAGAACAATCCTAATGCAGAAACAAAGGAAGCAGTGGCATGATGCACACATTAAAAAGAAGCAGTTTAAAGAAGGAGACTGGGCTTTACTCTTTGACTCTAAATTCAGAGATCATAAAGCCAAATTTACAACACATTGGATGGGCCCATATGAAATAGTTCAAGTATATGAAAATGGATCAGTCAAACTTACTACAATTGATGGAGAAGGCAACACCTTTATTATCAATGGAAATAGGTTGAAACTCTATCATAAGCTCATCAGTAAAGAATATTTTATTGAAACTGTATCTCGGCAAAAGGAGGTTGAGATATCACAGCCTTCAGCTGTGATATCTCTACCTTAGCCATTTCAATTTCCTAAAAATAAAAAATATAAAAAATAAATATATAAAAAGATATAAAAATAAAAATAAAAAATAATGGTTTAGAGAAACCGTACTCCTCATTACTTAAAACCCGAATTCTTACTGGAAAACCAATCATTTGGCTGGTAAGAATTCATTGTTCTTTTTCTTTCCTATTTTTCAAAAATTCAATAATGACTTGAGAACAAGTCAAAGACTTAGTGGGGGAGAAGAAACAATGGTTTTTCCCTATCTCATCTCCTCAATTTCAAATTTTCAAGGAATTTGTTTCAGTAATTTAGTATTTCAATAAAAGAGCTATTTTGTTCTAATCAGTAAAGGGACCTGTTCAAGCAACAAAATATGCAGTGGGACCTGTTTCAACATGATTATACAGAGGGACCTGTTCAAAGGCTATGTCAATACTACCAATACCATAGGGACCTGTTCCAAGACTGCATCAAAGGTACACAAGGCTACTTCAACAATTTTTCAAAGGTTGCCTATGAGGTTGCCTATTAGAATTCTAAGCAAGGCTACATCAAAAACAAAGATAAAAGAAGCTTCAAAAACATGGCTCTTCAGATTTTAAGGGACTTGTTATATTCAATTTCAAAGGGACCTGTTTTAGAAGATAAGGATCAGAAAAGCAGATCAGTCACACTTGTAAAAGCAAAATTTATATAGACAAGTGTAATCTATTGAAAATTTTTTGTTCTTAGTATTTAAGATTCCTATATTATTTTAGTGTTAAAAATAATAAATATGATTTCTTATTATCAATTTCAATTTTATTTTTTTTTATAACCCTTATACCCATATTCTTCATAATATTTCTATATGCTCACTTCATTACCACTCTGCCTATTTCTATACATTCATTTCTATTTCCATATCACACATAATATTATTATAAACCTTAGCCTATTCCTACCTACGCCCCTAAAAACTTTTCATGAACTCATCATTCTTTCAAATTGACCTATGCCAACAAAGTACCAACAAGTAGCAGCGTTATTAGACGCCCAATGTAAAGACCCACCCAATGGGAAGACATCTGTTAAAATGCCTATCCTCAATTGATTTCGTTCATTACGACTGCCAGAAGTACAAAAATGATCTTCTGACCCAAATCTTCCTATGAATGTATCCGCCATGATTTCATTACCAACACGATTTTCATACTATGCTACCATGATTATGTTTTTGCAAATCATTATTGTTCCTCTGTATCTATGATTTGAAATCTTTGGGACACGTCTTCCGACTCTGCAAACAAGCTCACGGCCTCTGACAGTAAAAATCTATTCTCTGTGCCATCATCATAGCAATTTCATCTTATGACATCAAGAAAAATCAAGGTCGGCCGTCGAGTTTTTTATTTTATAAAACTCCGAGTTCATAAAGCCAGTTAATGTTCAGATCTTGAGTTTTTAAAAATAAGAAGGCCGAGATAATAGGTGTTGAAAAGGGAGAAGATATAGTAGTCGCGGTTATTGAGAATCTTGACTTCTGCCCAGAATTTGAAGAGCAGCTCAGACATTTGAAGAATTAAGTTCAGAAAATTGAGGAATTTAGCCAGGTCAGCTCAGTGGAACGCGAGAAGAGAGGTAACAAGTTGAAAAACCCTAGTTAAATTTTTGTTTTACAGAGCATAAAAAAAGAAGAAGGGTTAGAATAGAGATTTTTAAAATGACAAATAGAGTAGAGCTTGAGAAATTTGATAGTTCAAAATACCATGAAGACTGTGTTAAGATTTTGAGGGAAAAACACTGGTTGTCTTTTCTAGAGAAATTCAATGGAAATAATGAAGAAGTTACAAAACAGTTTGCATTTTCATTTTATGGAGAAAAAGCTTTGATAGGAAATTTCTCTTTCAGAATCTCAGAGGATACAATAGCTCAATCATTAGACATCAGTCCAGAAGGGGAAAATTATTTCAAAACCAAGCAATTTAGAGAAAAATCATGGACTCAGTTTATGTCTGGGTCAAGGGTTTCTTCTGTTAATTGGAAAAAGGGTGTTCCTAGAAGTTGGTTAATCCAACCATGGGACGAAATGGTATACATTCTTCAAAAATATGTTACATGTGAAGGGTGTTACAGCATAGTATACCTATATCACATAAAAATCTTGCTGCACTTAAAGGGTCAATGCACTATCAGTCTGCCTTACTTTCTTTTACAGAGTTTGACTAAAATTTCAAAGACCATTCAGAAACAAAAGGGTAATGAAGGTAGAAGCTTGTATCATTCTGGTTTGATTAAAATTCTAATTGAATTTGAATTGCAGAAGAGAGGGATAACATGGGAAGGATTTTTAATTGCCAATCAAATCAAAACCAAAGAACATGAACATGAGAAACAAGGAAGCACAGAGTTTATGGTTGATGTTGATGAGGAAACCCCTGAATTTAAGTCAAGTATTGTTTCTCAACCCAGTAGTAGTGTGAAAACAAGGAGAATTAGGCAAGAAGATGCCAAGAAAATTGCAAAAGACAAAATTTTCACTACTTACAGAAGAAGATCAAGGAGAATAAAAAGAAATCAAATACAAGATGATCAACCAAAGAAAAATTTAAATATACCGATGGAAATTGAAAGTAGTGCTAATTCGCAGCCAGAACAAGAAGCAGAAATGGAGACTGAAAGTAACAAGGGAGAAAGAAAAGAGCCAGTACCTATAAACAAGAAATAGAGAAAGCTAGAGAAACAAATTGAAGCACTAAAAGAGGAACTTATGGAAGCAAATATGTTAGAAAAATTCATAAAGAAAGAAAATGAAATGTTAAGAGCCTAGAGCAAGAAAATTCAACAGAAAAATGAGAAATTGAAGAGGAAAGTCAAAGAACTTAAAACTGATCAAATTGAAATATGCAAATGGGCAACGAAATAGTACACACAGAAAAAGGCTCTCAAAGAAAAATATAAGAACATGAAGCATGAGTTTCAAGTCCAGAAGAATGTATATGTATTGCTACAAGTAGCAAAAGCAGAACATAAAGGGAGCACATCAGGTTAGCATGAGGAAATGCTAAATCATTGAGTTTGGGGAAAATGTTTGTATTATTTTATGGCTATATTTTCTTCTAAATTCCATCATTTATCCACCATTTTATTCCATAAATCCCTTATATTTTATTGAGATTGATCAATGTAGCATTATAATTGTTATTTTTACATTAAATTTAATTTATGGAATTTTTGTGTTAAAAATTGAAATTTTTCAAGAAAATTACAGGATGTGATAACTTCCTGTAAATGGTTTATGTTCTGACATGTGGCATAGCAGGTAGATCAAAAAAGAGGACAAGGACTTGATCTAGGATGTACACATATGATGAAAAATCTATCCAACATTAGATTTTAAGCTCCTGAATATCCAGTCAACGCTGGTCAAACCCAGCCAAACTAGCAGAAAAATTTGAAGTCATAATGAATGAGCTTGATATTTTGCCTATGATTAGGAACTCTAAACCAATTCAACCTATTTTGGAGATCAGCTAGGATTAGGAGGAATGAAAATAGCCTCTTTTGATTGTAATTTTGATAAATAAGAGAATGGAAGCATGTAATAGACTAATGATGCTAGTGATAATACTGTATACATGCTTCAAAACTCTGTTTTTAATGTAACTCATTCCCAGATCTTAATTAGAGACATAATTTCATCATTTATGGTGTTTTTGAATTAGCGTTCTCATCATTTGAAGTTTTCCAAGTGCGCCTTCAAAGCGTGGAAGGGCCCCCATGTGAAGTTGGTACACTTTCTTTACATTTCTATTAGATTTAGTATTCAGATCTGATTAGTATTTTATTTTATTTTCATGCTTTTGAGTTCATCGATTTTGACTAGAAGTGGTCGTGATTTTATTCATCATTGATATTTCATGATTCATAGTAGTAATTTGAGAATTCGATTGCAAAATTAATGAACAGTCCTTGTAAGGGTTTTAATTGAGTATTGAATCTCAAATCATTTTTGTGATCTCTGTTTTAATGAATTCAATTTTTAGTATGCTTTAGTGTGTTACTTTGAAAGAGTTTTTGTGAACTAAAACCTTGTAAGAGGATTGAAAAATCAGACTAGTAGCACTTTGTTTTTAGAATAATAGATCAGATTTAGTTACATAAGTGTTTAAAGTGTGAAAGGAACCACATTCCAATCTCTTGTAAAAGAGTTCTGGAGCCTATCACAATAGACATTTACCTAGGCAAATAAAACATATCCTTTTAGGTCTATAAACATTAGACACGTGCCTTTAAGATTACCTACCTTGGTTGACTATAAATTGAGCCTAATCTAGAAACCTGCATTGGTCTATACATTATGTAAGTGAGGTTGAAGAAACAATTGAACAAACAGAGGAAGATGACATAAACATGTTGGGAGTAGGTAGTGATCATTTTGACGTTCCTATTAATAAGAAACAAGGTCTATACACACCATATGATGATAAAAGAGCAGAGGATGAATATCACTATCAAGAGTTGGATAATGTCATCATAGAAACCCCAAAATAATATGATCTTAGAAGTAAGAAGAATCAGGAAACTCCCAAAACTAAAACCTCTGACAATTCTACAAAAAATAGCCCTGTCAACAAATCCAAAGTTACAAAACAAAAAGACAAAGCAGTGGCTATAAATTATGATCAAAACAAAGAGAAAGGCACTCAAATTAATTAAAAGCAGAGTGTAGATCTTAGCAGCGTTAGCACCTCAGCTAGTTCTCCTATTAAAACAATCTTGACCAATGTAAGTAGAGGAAATCAACAAACTGATTTTGCTGATAAAGTGGTGATTAACAAGGCTGAAACAAACATTGTAAAAAGTTAGCTGCCTTTTAGTTTGCAACAAGAAATTTCCAAGATTAAAATCTATGTTCCCCTCACTGAATTAGTCACCCAAGATGTATATAGATCTCAAATTTTGAAAGCTTTCAACATAGCAGAAAATAATGACACTGTAAACCTCAATGATGACCAACCAGAGCTCTTATTTGGTCCTAAGATTGAGGGAAGATACCAAGAAGGAATAGTTCCTCCATTTTATGCTAGTTTGAAAATTCATGACAAAATTTTACACAATGCTATGCATGATTCAGGGGTCTCTCACAATTTAATGCCCAAAGCAGTAATCGAGAGCCTAGGCCTTGAAATTACTAGACCATACAAAGATCTATACTCCTTTGACTCCAGTAGAGTGAAATGTTTAGGTTTGACACCATGTAATTTCCAAGCATGGTATTATGGTATGCTGTTATCAAGATCTTGGGGAGCTAAGTTACAAGGAACAATGCAAATGGATATGACATATGCTACCATCCCTGTTTTTAATCAAACTAGAAGACTTTATAGGGAATCTCATATGCAATAGATGGTCAGTAGCCAAGATAGACCAGAAAACTCCCCTCTTTATTCTGTACATACAGGCCTGACTCATTTATTCTCTTCAATCATGAAATATCAAATGAGCAAGAAACCTTAACTGATTTAATGGCCACCCCTCACTGTAACATAGTGGTAGACACAGAAAAGGAGGAAGACATGACAGAAACATCAAAACAGTTTGTCAAAACAGAAATTCACGAAAAACTAATCACAGGTATAGAGATACAAAACAGTCATCCATGGCTTGTCAACCTTGAGAGTCAAGAGAAGAATCCTCAACATAATGAAGAACATGAGGAACTAAACCAAATTCAACATAGTACTGACTTACAAGAACAATCTAAAAGCATAATAGATAAAGAGGATAGTAGCCAAAATAGTAATTTTGAAACTAGTCCTCTTTGGAGTATGAATTTTGATGGGTCTTGCACTAAGAACAATGCAGGTGTAGCCATATGGATACACAACACTGAAAACAATCATACTGAAGGGCATTCCTATAGGTTAAATTTTCAATGTTCAAATAACATAACTGAGTATGAATCGCTCCTTTTAGGCCTACATTTATTGAAGAAATTAGGGGCCGAAAGGATAAAAGTTCATGGGGATTCAGAGTTCATTGTTAGGCAAGTGAATGGGGAATATAGTGCCAAACACCCCAGACTTAGAGCCTATAGAAATGATGTCATTGAATTATTGAAAACATTTTATGAATTCTAACTTATCTTTGTCCCAAGAAACCAAAATATCCTTGCTAATGGTTTAGCCTTTGCTGCTAGAACTTGTCTAACACCTTATGAAACCAAACAATGCACTACCCAAATCAAATTTAGGCCAGTTGTCCCAGACAATGAAAAATGCTGGCAAGTGTTTGATGGAGATAGACAAATAGAAGACTTCCTACAATCTAGAAATGAATTTGAACCACCAAGTTCATATTCAGAGTATGAAAATGACTGTCGTATTGAAGAAAAACCACTTGATGAAGAAGTAAAGTCTCCAGAGATTGCTGATATAAATCTGTTATCTAATAAACTTGTACATACCACAAATATTAGTGCAGATTTAGAAAAATAAGATCTAGACATGCTGCAATTTAATACTCAAGGCTTGCCACAAGGACTGGTCGCATTAGAAGGCTTGTTTGATTTCAATGATGTTTCCAAAAAACCAAAATTGGAGCCTATTGAAACTGAAGTAGAAGAATGTAACATAGGCAGTGAACAAAAACAAAAAATGATGAAACTGTCTAAAACATTGCCAACTCACATCAAACTGAAATACATTGAGCTGTTTATGGAATCTTCTGATGTGTTTGCATGGAGTTATGAGGATCTAAAGTCCTATGCTACAGAAATAATTCAACACAAGATACCCCTCAAACAAAACCAAAAACCTTTTAAACAAAAATTGCATAGAATGAACCCTGTTCAATTAAATTTGGTTGAGAAAGAAATCAAGAAAATGTATGAAGCTGGAATTATTGTCCCTATTAGATATTCTGAGTGGGTGTCTAATCTTGTGTCAGTAAGGAAGAAAACATGAGAATTAAAGCTTTGTATTGATTTTAGGAACTTAAACAAAGCCTCATTAAAGGAAAACTACCCTTTACCCAAGATGGATCATATTTTACAAAGGTAGTTGGTTCTAAAATAATTTCTTTACTAGATGGCTTCTCAAGTTACAATCAGATATTATTACATCTTGATGATCAAATCAAAATAGCCTTTACTACACCATGGGGTGCTTTCATGTACGTGAAAATTCCCTTTGGTTTAATGAATGCCGGTGCAACATTTCAGAGAGCCATGGATATTGCATTCTCAGAAGAATTAGGATACTTCATCATTATTTACCTTGATGATATCACTATTTTTTCCAAAACAGATGAAGAACACCTAGAACACTTGAGAAAAGTCTTTGAGAAATGCAGAAAATATGGGTTATCTTTAAATCCAAATAAAACAATGTTTGGTCTCCAAGAAGGTAAACTACTTGGACACATCATATCAGAAGAGGGAATAAAGATAGACCCAAAGAGGATTGAGGGTATATTGCAAATCAATAATCCTAGAAACATCAAGGAACTTCAATCTTTCATTGGGAAGATTAATTTCTTGAGAAGGTTCATATCCAACTTAGTTGAACTCCTTAGAAACATAACAAATATGCTAAAAAATGAAGGAGTTAAATTCACCTTAGAAGAAAAGAAATCATTTGAACTAGTGAAACAAGCATCAACCAAAACACTAGTTCTCATTAGTCCTAATTTTACAAAGGATTTCTTCATTTTTTCATTTGCATCAGAACACAAAGTGGTTGTTGTCCTATTACAGAAAAATTTAAAGGGACAAGAGCAGCCAATTGTATTCTTTTGTAAGGCATTAAGAGATGCACCTTTGAATTACAATATCATGGAAAAACAAGCCTTTGCCTTAGTCAAAGCCTTAAAAGACTTCAGAGTTTACATTTTACATTCCCACATAATTACATTTGTGCCAAATTCAGTTGTAAAATACATTCTAACACAAGATCCAGATGGAAAAAGAGGAAAGTGGATTGTTGTGATACTTGAATATGATTTAGAAATCAAGCCCACTAAGCTCATAAAAGGCCAAGGACTAGCAAGATTAATGACTGAGTCTAATTTTGAAGCTCTTGCTATAAACATGATAGATGCATTAGATGAACAGGAGGAGTTGTCAATTCCCATTATTAAAGATCAGTTTCTATTTTCATCTTGGTATGATGATATTTTGTATGTTTTACTTAATTTGAATACACCTCCTGGTTTGTATAAAACAAAGGCAATATTTTTAAAGTTGAAAGTTGTAAATTACTGTATTTTATATAAATGTTTATATTGGAAAAATGCTAGTGGATTATTGCTTAAATTTTTGCCTGAGAATGATGCAGATAAGATCAAGCATGAGTTCCATGAATGAGAATGTGGAGGCCACCTCTATTTTAAGACAACTACCAATAAAATCCTTAGAGTTGGTTACTATTGGCCCACCCTCTTTCAAGATCTCCATAAAATGATTATTGCGTGTCACAAATGCCAACTTTTTGAAGGCAAAAGAAAATTGCTTCCCTTACCTTTGCATCCAATCACTGTTGAAGCTCCTTTTCAGCAGTGGGGTCTAGAATTCATAGGGGAAATCCATCCTCCCTCATCTACCCAACATAGATGGATCATCACTGCAACAGACTACTTTACCAAATGGATAGAAGCCATCCCTTCAATCATGAAACTCATATCCTATCTAGATTTGGCTGTCCTAGAAAGATTATCACTGATAATGCTGCTGCATTTGGATCCAAAAATATGGTTGAATTCTGCCACAAATATCAGATTACATTGGGTCATTCTACTGCTTATTACCCTCAAGGTAATGGGTTGGCAGAATCCTCAAACAAGCGTTTTGTGAACATAATCAAGAAGTTTCTAGAAGACAATAAGGAATCATGGCACACAAAGCTAGTACATGCACTATGGGCTGACAGATTAACACTCAAGAAATCAATTGGAATGTCTCCCTACCAGCTAGTTTATGGAGCAGATGTAATTTTTCCAACCAGTCTAGGAGTGCCAGTCATGAAGCTAATCTAAGAGGTTTAGTCTGAATAAAATAATATGACTAGAAGAATAAATCAGACAATACATCTCCAACAGACCAGAGAGGAAGTCTACAACAGAGTATTACACAAGCAAGAAAACAACAAGAAGTTGTTTGATAAAAGGACAAAGGCTAGTGATTTCAGCATTCGTGAAAAAGTTTTAAAGTGGGATTCCAGGAGAGAATATAAGGGCAAGAATGGGAAATTTGATAACTTTTGGCTTGGCCCTTATCTCATTCATTCTACTACTGGTAACAATGCCTATTTCTTGCAAGAATTGAATGGAACTGAACTTTTTGGGGGTCCTGTCAATGGCAGGATGCTCAAACATTATTTTTGCTAACTACACTAGGTTGGAAGCCTTTTTATTTTTTCCTCATTGTGAATATCATATCCATCATTGCATTCAAAGTTAGAATATGAAAAAAAATACAAAAACAATAGAAAAGAAAAGAGGGCAAATTGTAAAAACAAGAAAGGTATAGCCCCATACCAAAAAGAGAAAGAAAATCTGAAAGTGTGCAAGCTCAAATGCCACTCCTAAAAAACACACTTCTAGTTAGTCATACAACTTAATCATGACTAATTATCTTTTCAATTTACTGCTGATAGGTTAGTGAATAGATCAGCCACACAGCATAATCTTGGCTTATCAGTAAGGTAGATTAGGATAGAAAAACAAAGGTTCAAACTAGCTAAACCCTGAACCTATGAGAATTGATAAAGAATTGGTTCCAATATGCTCAAAACTTGAACCAGATGAGAAAGAAAAATAACTCAAACATGCCTAAAAATAGAGCTAAAGAAATAATGAAGGATGTTTTACTTTACAGATCTTAAGCCTTCAACATTTTTCTTTTATTTTCTGCAAATAAAAAACTATGTGCATCTTGCTTTTGTGCCATAGATCTGCAGCAAGTCAAACTTCTTAATCTTGGCTTGACTATTTTTAAATTTCTTGTTTTATAATTTAGAGAATAAAGTCTGTCAGACCATCTAATCATGACAGATAGTAGTTAGGTAGAGAAATTTATGAACTCAGCTGTTTAAACTGAGTTCGTGGAGAAATAAGAGCAAAAATAGATTAGTTTCCTGTTTTCAAAAGAATAAAATATTGATGAAAAGAGTTTGCCAATCCAAATGCACTCTGAAAGAAGAAAAAATTTTAGGATCATTAGGATTGGGTAGGTATAAATGTTGTTTTGATAGAATTTCATTATTTTAGATTGCTGAAGAAGTCATCAAATCAAAGAAGATCAACAAAAGGAAACGGTTGCAGCCCAATGGACTAGGCATTGGTTTACTGAAAAGCCAGAGATCAATAGCTGAAATTTTTGACATCTTCAAGAAGATGCCATCCCCATGTGGAGCCACTGTTAGCCACCTATAAAAATTTGTCATATCAAATGGTGGCTAAATCTCTTTTTAGCGTTTAAGAAAAAATTTCATGACCAAATTGTGAGTTCTTAAAGTCTTATGATCACATTTACTCTTTGAGTTAATCTTCACTGCTGTTTCCCTCTTTATCCTAAACAACCTGCTATTTTCTAAGAGAAAGACTACTTAAAACCCCATTTTTCATCATTTTCACTACTCCTTTCTTCACAAATAAACCCCATTTTTACCCTTGTCCCATTCATAAAAATCCTCCAAAATGCCTTCATTTGGATTCCAAATCAACCAAAACCCCTTTTAAACCTTATATCTCCCCTTTATTTGGTTTTAAGGACCTCCCTTTGGCCTATCAGAACCCCCACTTTTACCCAAAAACATTGTTTTTTAGGCCTAAAATAGTCTAAGGGCACTATAATATTCTTAAGCCCCTGAGGGCTTATCTCCTGTAACCCTTACCTTCATGTGACTTAAGGCCTCGCAATCGGGTGCTAAAGGGTCCTACAAACCTCTTCCGAACCCTTATTCCTTTGTATTTTCATATCCCCGACGTTTCAAATTTGGAAAATATTTGGACTATTGATCATTATAGATCAACGGCCCTGGGCCACCCAATCTCGGCCTTGTCCATCATGCTTTTCCTTTCCTCTTTTCAAAACTTTCCGCACCATATTTAATCTTAGCCATCCATTGAAGAGATATGACGGAAAAGGTTAAACCCAATAGCCTCTTACCCTTTTCCTCTGTTCATATAACCCCGCTCCTCCTTGCAAATCTAGCCATCCATTTATAAGATCGGACGGTCGGGTTTTAACCTGAAAAACCTTTCAACCCATCCACTATGAGACAAAGCGTTGATGCAATCATCAGCCACACCATACTTTACCCCGCAGATTCTAACCCCGTCGCGTGCAATCTGCACCGTCGGATCTGGGCCTTCTGATCCGACAGTTGTCGATATGTTTTGCAAAAATTTTGTGCCCGAAGGTTAACATAGAAATATTTTGCGAAAAAAGGAAGTTTTGGGAGAGACAGGTGTTGTGCGATGAATCGTATCGCATTTCTTTTGTGAAAACCACTTACCCCCCTTTTTATTTTGTGAAAACCACCAATGGTTTTCTGTTATGCCACTTGCCCCTCCGTAATGAAAATCCTTGTTTTATCCTGGCCGTCGATCTCTGAGATAGGATGGCCCTAACTTAATCTCGCATTAATTTTCCCTCCATCTATTCTCCAAAAGACTTCGTCAGAAGATCCTAACCGTTGATCATTCTAAATCAACGACTCCTATTCATCATCACGCCCAAACTTCATTTGCACCCGTTTTCACTTCTGCTAAAGGTTTTCTCCCTTTTTGCTGCAATTTCCTCCATTCCGCACAGCTCCATCCCCTCCATTAAACCTCTGAAGAAGTCTTGACCAAATTCCGTAGGGTTTCTTAATGAATTTTGTAGTGTTTTGGAGGGTTTCAGACGGTGTTTGCTCTGTGTTTTTTCCGCAGTCACAAACAGGTGATAAAAAGGCTCGGAATGATGATTATGTGCCTCAAATCAAAGAAGAAAGAATTTGCAAAGTAAGAAATCTAGGTTTTAATCATCTGGATCATGATCCTCGATCTCAGAAACCCTCCAACTACATAACACCATGTGTGCCACTGAAACAAAGCAACAGAGTGTATCAGTAATGAAGAAATCAACATTAAAGGGAGATTAAAGCCTAAACCTGAAGATCAGGGTTTTAATCCTCCAGTTCAAAGAGTTAAAGAAAGTGTTAAAAGACAAAGATCCTAAGATGAAGATCAAGGCCTAATTAGGCCTTAAACACAGACCAAAGCAGATTAAAGACATTTTAAGGAAAAGCAAAGGGATATATCAGTCCGAAGGACCTCCACTGCCACATCAGAGACCAATTATCCTTTTCAGCTACCAAAGGGCCACCTGCAGCTTCAATAAATCAAAAGAAAGGCATATTTATTGCCAAGTCAGAAGATATTTTCCTAAATACAGTCGAAAATTTATTTCAAACAAAAGAATACATTTTAAATTGTCATTGAAGTTATTGTAAAAGATAAGAAAAGCCTTAAATTCAATCTTTTTGTCCACTAGGCCTAAAAAACATAAATAGAGTAAATGAAACAGAGATATAATTCAATGCATTCCTGCCTTATGCCTTGCATGGTTTTCCAGGCTAGGAATTACATTAACTGTAGAATTAATGATACTTGAACCCTAAAAACTCTTCCACCTCCTCATTTCCTTATAAAATCTCCTTGAGGAGCACATTGCAAAGGGTTGGTTATTGGATTTCTGATGTAATACTTGTTGTATTGAATCATTGTTGAATGTAAATAAACTCTGAAGCTCTGAAGCTCTGTTAAGTTATTGAAGATGTTAGGCTGAGAAGAGAAGTTGTTGCTGTGATGAAACATTGGACTTGAAGTATGTAACTGGATTGACAATCAATATACAAGCTGATTTTTGGGATCCTGGTCTATATCATTGGTGAAGTACCTCTTACTGTTATTGTTTTCCTTTGATGTATGCCATTTTGTTCACTTTTCTATGATAAAGAACAACAAATATAGAGCTAGGATTTACTATTAAAAGTACCCTACTCTCACTGATAAGCTTTATATTTATGTTTTACCCCAATTGTGCATTTAAGAATGACTTAATTTAAGTGTAAAAATTATCAAGGAATGTTGGTTAGTCCATGTCTTGATGTGAAAAACTTGAAAGGAAGTTCTTGAATGATATTTTCAATCCATGCTAAGTAGATTTAAACTAGAAAAGTTTATGGTTTGCCCTATCTTCTAGTTCTCTCTCCAAAGGTTGTTTTGAAGGTTTCCCTAAGAGTATGTTGAAAGCAGACCTAGATTTTAATGCATTTGACTTGATCTTAAGCTGCGCTTTATTCTCTTATCTGTTTTCATTCCTTCTGAAAGTAGTCATGTGGATTACTGGATTGTTTGTCTGATAAGTTAGCATTAATACAAGCTTGTCCAAAGAAGTTTATGGTTAGGCTTGTCTTTGGCTGGTTTCAAATAGTTGCTTAAAAAGGATTTTCTTGTATGGAAAGTTGATAAATCCTTGTTGAAATTATTGGCTTTTTCCACCTTCTCAACACTTTTAATGTTCCACTCCATCATTTAATATAAAGGATATTTTTTTATAGATGACTTGCCCCTTGGACCACTCTTGAAATTGTTGCACAATTAAACCCTTTTGTGACTCCTTTGCCCAATGGTTTAAACATGTTTTCACACTAATCCTATCTGTTGAACACTTTTGAATATACTTGTGTCTTCACCTCTTTTGAACTATTTCATTTTATGATATTCCATCTAATTAAAGATCATACCTGACCAACCAAATAAAGAAAAAAGCTTTTGTTCTTAATAACTAGCCTAATATCATACTTAAAACCTTAAAAGATAAATCCATCTTTCCACTTATAGATAGATCCCTCTCTGGATTCAGGAGGGCTAGATCCTAGAATCCCAAAGTGGTTTTTGATGTAGTCTCTATAGCATTTAGTCTTTCCACTCTACTAAATTACAGAGGCCTAACAGTTCCTAGCCTACGCATCGTAGCATTAACGAATATGGCAGACTCTGATATAATAGAAGAATGCCTGGCACAACTTGTGTCTTTGGAAGAAGAACGGTTTATTGCTCAGTTTTACCAGCAGGTTCAAAATTCTCGAGATAAATCCTGGAATGATCGACACATTCGCCAGAAGAACATTGTCGAAGGTGATCTCATCCTTTTATACGATAGCCAATTTGCAAAACATCCAGGAAAATTTCAGCAGCATTGGCTTGGTCCCTATACATTTAAGGAGGTTACAAATGGCGACATAGTCTAGTTATGCACCCTGCGTGATGACCTCATTCCTGGATTTTTCAATGGTAGTCGACTCAAACCATACCAGGCTGCGGACTCGGTGGTCACACCAGTGTAGTGACTCAGGATGAGTCACAAGATTGTGTTGGGGGACTATTGGAACAAGGTCTCCTAACAAGCTGCGAAAATAGTCCATTTTGATTACTTTTGATTATATTTAGTATAGCTCAGGGGTTTTAGGGCAGTTCAAAGCCCCAACTGCATTGTAATGGGTCAAAGCGTAAACTAGGGGTTTGAAAACCATGGGTTGCGGACCATAGGAAAGCCGAAGCTAGATTGTTATAAATAGAGATGTATTTTTTATCGAAAAAGATAGGAATTGATGAGCTATTGATGCGAACTATGGTTTAAGCTATCTATTTGGGTTTTTGGGGAATGGATTCCTACTGGCTATGTGCGTGGAGATCCTAGTCCAGCTGTGTGTGGACCCTACTACTGTGTGCGCAGGCTGGGAAGGGATTGTAAGGAAGAATTGATGAATGAATGAATGCAAAGGATTATTAAGAGATCTAAATTTGTGAGTAATGTTGTATGAATTGCTGATAATTTCTATGTTATGCATTTTCTGTCTTTTCGTTGCGAATATTTGTGTACTGAATGCTTGAATCTAGATCTATTCCGCCCTGTTTATATAATACTGTGTTGATGTTATAGAAAGTATATAGTTATAGATCTAGTGCACGTGGATGAAAATAGATACATACTTAACCCTGCGAAGAACCAGGTAATCTGGGAATTACAGAAATAGAACGAAACCCTACTTGCCTAACCCTTCCTTTCTCAGGGTGCAAAAACCTAGTTCTAGTAGCCACCCATACTACTTCGGGTGAGACTGTGACCTGCGAAAGCAGGTCACTACCGAAAGGGCCAGTAGTATATGGGTTTGTTGGCAAACCTTACACACCAAACCTGGGTCAGGACCCCTCAAGCCAACAGTATCTATCTTGATGAATTCTATCTTATCATTAGTCCTATTCCATGGATCTAATTCCTATAAATGAGATTGAAATTGCAGTGCTATTCTAAGTGAAAGAAGAAAAGTAAAACAACTAATGTATTTTTAGTTACTTCAACATTCAATATGAAGTATTTCCTTCTTGAGATGATGTGTAAGCAACTATCTATACCTTAAATTCTAATGTTCTAGGAAAGCAAGTAAGGCATGCAAAGGAAAAAAACTAATGTATGCTTAGTTACTCCAACATTCAATATGAAGTATCACCTTCTTGAGATGATGTTAAGTAACCAATTATACTTAATTATTTAGAAAAGAAAGTAAAATATGCAAAGAAAAAACTCAGTAACTGCATGAATTAGACATTCAATCATTCATTATAGAAACATGATAGAATCAATTTCTTGGAATGACCTTTAGGAACATCAATGCTAAAATTAAATGAGGATATAAAAGTAAATGTGAAAGCAAGTAAAGCTAACTGTAAACAACTAATGTATGTTTGATTTACTCTAACATTCAATGTGAAGTATTAGCCTCTTGAGATGTTGTGTAATAAATAAATTATACCTTAGTTTCTAAGTTCCTAGAAAGCAAGTAAAATGTGCAGATGAAAAACTCATGTATGAATTAGACATTCAATCATTTAGTTTAGAGTCATCTTCTTAAAATGACCTGTAGGAACATCCATTGATACAATTAATTGATAATTCTATTCTAAAAAAGTAAATGACTGAAAAATAAGGAAAACTTGATAAATGTGGATTCTTATTACTTCAAACTTGATTCAACTTGAAAATAGGAAGATATTTCTTCATGAAATGTTTTTAGAAGAACAACGCTTACACAATTATGACTTAACGTTATGCTACTGATCAAAACTCGAATGAAACATTAATCTACTCAGACGAATTAACAAAAATAGAGTAAGGGAAATTAAACTCAAAACAATAAATGAAAAACCTCCTCCAGTGCAGGGGCCCTCTGCAATTGATTCGGCTGAAACACTAGCTAGTTAAAGATGCACTCAAGAAATCGTTGGCAACATGATCTTTTTATTATGATAAAATAGAGTCTTAATACACAACGTATCAACAAAAGCTTAAAACTGAACTGAAAACTTAATTGTTCTCGGTTATGTACAACCAGTATTTAAAGGAAATAAACATAACTGTCTATGAGCTAATTCTACTACAGGTCACTAATTCGAATTTTAGAATTTCAATTGGACTATTTAACTCTTGATTTGCTACGATAGAGAAAATCAAGACTCCTTCTGTTCTCGGTTAACGTCCTTTTGACCACGCCTTTGACCACGATCTTTAGGCCTCTTTTTCATCAATCTCGACCAAGTGAATAGGACAAAATCCATGTGGTGATGATTCTGGAAATTCCCATGTGGCTCAATTATCCATTTGACAGCTGGAACCTGTTAAACCATGAGAGTAGCTATGAAATCCATGATTAGCTGTAGAATAGGCTGTGTTCTATAGCCAAATTACAAAAATATATTCAAATAGCAAGAACATGAGAATATAACATGGAAGTCATTTAAATGCATTCCTTAAGACAAAACATGGCATTTATCATTGATTGGAGTATGTGATCTTATGAGAAAGTAAGGGAAAAAGGTGAGAAAGGATGACAAAGAGAGGATAATTCTGAGGTTCAACAGGTAGCATAAGTCATGTCCATTTTTAGGGTCTCTTGTAATTTTTCTCCCCATGAGCGTGACAACGACATGCCATACTTAGGGGGTATATCTGTAATCACTATATCGATTACTAGACTCTTAGTTTGGATTTGAGCTAAAGTGACACATAGATCTTTGATCAAACCTAGACATCTTACTTTACTGGAATCAAATGAATATAAATATTTATAAGGTCTAGTAATGTCAAGACCAAGTTTTTCCATAACAAGTTTTGGAATTAAATTGTGCGAAGCACCTAAATCTAACATATCATTATGAAGAATATTATCATGAACATTTAGGCTAATTTAAAATGGAGGAACTCCTCCTTCCTATGATTTACCATCAACTTCTGGCCCAAATAAGAGTTTAGTCTGATCATCATTCAAATTAATTGTGTCAGTGTTTTCCCATATTTTTAAGAGCCCTCATAGCTTGAGATATGTATATATTTTTGTTCCTCAACTCTGTTAGAGGAATGGGAATTTTTGGTTTTGCTAATTCATCGTCAATGTTGAATGATGTTTTAATCTTATTGAAGTTCACAAAATCAAATTTATCATTAATTTCTTTTGACACGGGTTCCTTTTTCTGACTGGTGGTTGTGGTATCATTTTGAGTATTTTTGGAAGTATTCTCAACTATATTTTTGGTAGTAGTTTCTATTTTCTTTTTGCAAGAACTATCGACAGTTTTCTTGGCAGAATTGTTTGGGGTTTTCTTAACAATGGTATCAAAGGTTTTTTTTAGCACGATTTTCATAATCATTTTTGTTGGGGCATCTGAATTTTTCTTACTCCTAAGGTTGTATTTCCTATGGACTTCCATAATATAATTTTAAAATCCCTGTTTGTAATCATCTAATTATTCTGAATCAGACTCATTTTGGGAAAGTTGAAAAAGCTCTTGTTCTTCTTCAGTGAGAAATTTTTTTTCATCATCATTAATACCCATCAAATTTATTTTTTTATATTATACCTCTTCTACTATTTCCCCATCATCATCAGCATAATTCTCCTGAAATGGAGGTCAAATTTTTTGATTTGGGCCCCTTTTTTCCCTGTGCTTGATTTGGGGAGGATTTCTTCTAAGATTTTGATTACAATTTTGAGGTGCAGGTTGATTTTCTCTAGGAGAAGCTCTTTAATTTAGATTAATCCTTTCCATCATTCTGTTGTGTAATAAATTCCAAAAACAAAAGAAAAGAGATATAAACACCTTAGAAATGAGACACTTCGAGGGGGCAACCTCCGATACATTACATAAATGAACAATTCTTGGATGATACAATTCACAAAACCTCCTTTCTATATATAGGAGTCCATGGGGCCATAATGTAATCCTAGTGGGTCACAATGTAATCCTAGCCGACCTAACAATAATAATTTAAGGGCACAATAATAACAAAATGGGGGTTACTAGGGTACAATAATAACAATAAGGGGTTTACACTAACAATAATAAGGGACTATACTAGTGATATAGGGACCTAACATGCCCCTCTCCTTCAAAACAAGTGTTGTCCTCAACGCTTGAGTAGCTCCAGGTGCTTCTATATAAAATTCTCATCCTCCCATGTACAATCTTCAGTGGGCAAGTTCTTTCACTTGATGAGATACTCTGAAATTGATCGATTCCGTAGTTGTCGAGTTCTTGTTTGCATGACTACTTCAGGTTCCAATATGATTTTCCCTTCCTCATCAAGTTCTGGCAATACTGTTTGAACTGGAAGATTTTCACCTATAACCTTCTTTAAGCATGAAACATGGAAAACTGGATGTACTCGCGAAGAAGCAGGAAGCTCCAATTTGTATGCCATAGTACCAATCTTTTGCAACACCTTGTAAGGACCATAGTACTTTGGCGATAATTTATTATCCTCCTTTGCTTGCTTGAGGGACATTTGTTTGTATGGTTGTAGCCGTAAAAATACCCAATCTCCTACATCAAAACTTCTCTCGCTACGATGTTGATCTGCCTGTTGTTTCATTCGATTTTGTGCCAAATTCAGGTTATCCTTTAAGAGTTGGAGAACTTCTTGTTGATGCTCGATGTGATCTTCCACTACTTGAACCTTTGAATTTTCCCCTCAAGATGATGTGATGGATGGTGGATGATATCCATAAAGTGCCATAAATGGGGTCATTTTTGCTGCAGTATGGAAGGAAGTGTTATACCACCATTCAGCAAGAGGTAACCACTTGACCCATTGTGTTTGTTTATCAGATACAAAACAACGAAGATATCCTTCCAAACATTTATTTACTATCTCAGTTTGACCATCAGATTGAGGATGATAAGAAGAGATATGAGCTAATTGAGTACCCAAACAAGAAAATAACTCCGTCCAAAAATTTCCAGTAAAAATGGGATCTCTGTCGCTCACAATAACCCTTGGGCTTCCATGTAGCTTTTGAATTCTGTCCATAAATGTAGTAGCAACTGTACTTGCTTTAAATGGATGAGATAATGCACAAAGTGTGCATACTTGGTAAGTCTATCAACTACCACCATGATGACACTCTTTCCTTCGGACTTAGGTAAACCTGTGATAAAATCCATTGAAATCTCCTCCCAACATTGACTTGGAATGGATAAAGGTTGTAGAAGTCCTAGGGTCTTAATTGTTTCCACTTTATTCTGCTGGCAAACCAAACATTCCGCCACCAACTTTTGAATATCAGATTTAAGGCCATCCCAAAAAAATTCTTTCTTCACCCTGTGGTAAGTTTTTAAAAATCCTGAGTGTCCTCCTAAAGGAGAAGTGTGCAATTCGAGAAGAATATTTTGTTTTAGTTGGGAATTCTTACAAAGATATAAGCGATCTTTGTACCATAAGGAATCATTTTTCCAACTAAATGTATCAGATGTACTAGGATCTTGCTGCAACTTTTGAATGAGTGTCCATACATCTTTGTCCTTCTTCCATTCATCTCTTGCTTCGGTTATCCAATCTTGTTGGATAATAGAAATGGCACAAAGCAATGCTTCCACCTCTTCATTCTTTCTTGAGAGTGCATCTGCAACAACATTAAGCTTTCCTTTTTCGTAGATTATTTCAAAGTCATAACCCAACATCTTTGTGACCCATTTTTGCTGCTCTTCTGAAGATAGTCTTTGTTCCAAAAAGTGTTTAAGACTATCATGATCATTTTTTACCTTGAAGTGTCTTCCCATTAGGTAAGTTTGCCATTTCTTTAGTGCATGCAGTATTGCTAACATTTCCTTCTCATAAATAGGTTTTTTTAAATACTTTCCTTTGATTGGACGACTTTCAAAAGCAATGGGTCTTCCTTCTTGCATTAAAACAACACCAATTCCATTTTCTGAGGCATCACATTTCACAATAAAGGTTTTTGTGAAGTCTGGCGTAGCTAAGACCGGTGCTAGGAACATTGCCTCTTTAAGATGTTAAAATGCCTTAGTTGCTTCAGGAGTCCATGAAAATGCATCTTTCTTCAATAATGTTGTTAGAGGTGCTGCTATTCTCCCATAATTCTTAACAAACTTGCGATAATACCCTGTTAACCCAAGAAATCCTCGCAACTTCTTTATGGTTGTGGGGACTTTCCATTCCTTAATAGCTTTAATTTTGTTAGGGTCTACTTTAACACCCTCGTGAGATACAATATGACCCAGATATTCCACCTCTTGTACTCCAAAGAAACATTTGGATTTTTTGCATATAATTGTTTCTCCTGCAATAGTTTGAGCACCCTGTCAACATGTTCAACATGATCCTTCCAAGACCTGCTGTAGATTAGTATATCATCAAAAAATACTAGCAAAAATTTTCAAAGGAAGGGTTTGAAAATGGAATTCATCAACCCTTGAAATGTAGAAGGTGCATTGGTAAGGCCAAAAGGCATGACCAAAAATTCATAATGACCCTCATGAGTTCGAAATGCTGTTTTTTGGAATATCTTCAGTCTTCATTCTAATTTGATGATATCCTGAACGAAGATCCAACTTGGTAAAATAAATTGCTCCATGTAATTTATCCAATAATTCATCAATCACAGGAATGGGAAATTTATCTTTAATGGTGAGCTTATTGAGCTCCCTATAATCTGGACACATTCGCCATGATCCATCCTTCTTGTGTACCAATACTACGGGAGCAGAGAAAGAACTTTGACTAGGTTGAATTATACCCGCCTCTAACATTTCTGCAATCATACGTTCAATTTAGCTCTTTTGGAAGTAAGGATATCTATAAGGCCTGATGTTTGGAGGAACACTTCCTGGAATCAAATGAATAGCATGATCATGATCACGAATAGGTGTGAGTCCTTTGGGAGTTTCAAACACCTTGGAATGATTGTCCAAGACTTGTTGGAGATCTACAGGAATAGATGATTTTGATGTTGGAACTTCTAGTGAGCATAATTTTGCAATTACACCTCGTTGTTCTTTCTTTAGAAGCTTTGTCATGACATTAGAGCTTATTATCCTTCCTGGCTTCCCTGCAATACCTCGTAATTCAACTTCCTTTCCTTCTGAAAAAATTTTCAAGAAAAGTTCTTGAAAATTAAAAGCTACCGTCCCCAAAGATTGTAACCATTGTACTCCTAGTACAACATCATCACCTCCCATAGGAATGGCAAGCATTGGACTAGTCAATACATATTCCCCCATGGTTAGCTTGATATTGTGGCATTTTCCAGAGCAATTTATAGTTCCTCCATTTGCAACCATCACTTGACATTCTGGTGTTGGGTATAGGAAACAATTCAATTCCTTGGCTACCTTACAATGAATAAAATTATGGGTACTACCTGAATCAATCAACACTATTACCTTTTTCTTCTTGATATGTCCTTCTATCTTGAGAGTTTGAAGAGTGGTAATTCCTGCCAATGCATTACACGATATGGTTAGACTCATTTCTTCCTCTTCTAGGGCTGGTTCCTGGTGTATATCCTCTTCTTTTGAAGATTCTTGTTCATTTTCTTCTTCCTCTTCACAATCTATGTAAAATAATTTCTTCTCAGCACACTTATGACCTTTAGTGTATTTTTTATCACAACTGTAGCAAAGCCCTTTTGCTCTTTTTTCTTCCAATTGTTGTGGTGTCAACCTTGTAGGTTGTGGAAATCTAGGCGTAGCAACACTTCCTTCTTTATAGAATTGAGTGGTAGGCTTCCTTGTCGCCATAATTTTACATTCAACTTTTCTTGCCAATCTGAATGCCTTCTCCAATGAATCAGGTTCCAAAACGTGAACTTCATGTTGGATGTTATCCTTTAAAGTGCCTATGAAGAGATCAATCCTGTGTTGTTCTGGAATATCAATTACCCTTATATTCAATTTTTGGAAGTCCTCAATGTGTTGCCTCACTAAACCCTTTTGTTTGAGATTTATCTATTGGCTAAAGAAGGTGTTGCTCTTTGTATCCTCATAATGTGCTATCATTTCCTTCGTAAAAATTGACCAAGTGACAATTTTTTTACGGGAGCAAAGCCATCGATACCATACAAATGTATTTTGTTATAAATGTAAAGTTGCAATGCGTACCTTTTGTGTGTTTTGCACGTTATGGAGATCAAAATATTTCTCCATCTGTAGTATCCTTGTTACAGGATCCTTTCGATCAAACTTCCTCATATCCATTTTTGGAATATGGTGGTTCTTCCCGCCAACATTCGAGTTTATGAAATCACGATTAACATTTATTTTGTTCTCATCATGAGGTTCTTCTACTATATTTCCGCCATTAGGAATCATTTCTTGTTTTAAACTTGTCATCAAGCCTTCCATGTATGATTTTAGATCATTCTTCATGTTTTCCATGTTGTCTTTCATGTCATCCATCTTAGCTTCCATGCCCACTTCCATGGCATCCATCTTAGCTTCCATGCCATCCATCTTAGCTTCCATGCCATCCATCTTAGCTTCCATGCCTTTCTTCAAACCGTCCATCTTCACTTCCATGCCTTTCTTCAAAACTTCCATTTCATTTTTTGTTGCTCTTTGCGAGAGTGAAATCTATTGCACTTGCTCTTGTAATTTTGATAGATCATGTTGCAATTCTTCATCTTCATGAGTCATAGTAGAGCCTTCTGAAGGCTTAATGGGTGTTGAATTATTTTTAGGGGCCATTTTAGAATCCAATATTGATATCTATTCTACAAGAATTCCCTTGGAATCAATTCAACTTGATTCTTCAAACAAGACTTATGCAATTCGGAAAAAAATACACACCTTTTACTTGCTTTGAGGATCTCGATATTGAAATTGAATTATATTTGTAATTGAAAATCTTCAATATCTGAAATTCAGCCCTGTAGTATCCCTCTGAAGCTTCTTTCAAATGCCACAGGTCTGACCTGATTTGGATTCTCCAAGACAAAGTTGTGTCCAATCTCCCACAATGACCTAATTCTGGACTGGTTCAGTAGAGCGAACTTGTACGACTTGCCACGTGTCACTGTTTTGTCCTTTGTCTCTGAAATTTATAGCGAAGAAACTACAGGCTGTGTACTTGTGACCACTTTTGACGGCACTCCAATCCAATCTTCAGAGAGAGAGTTATTGAACTTTTCCCACGATCACTTCTTTGAGATGAAATTCAGGAGCCTGAAAAAGCACTACCTTCCACAGATCATATCTCCAAAAATATTGCGAACCAAGCTCTGAAATTTTTTGACGAATTTCCTCAGGATTTCAGCTTCACACCATATGAATTTCAGACTCTGAACCTTCGTACAAAAAAATTTATAGCGCAAATTCCACGATGACCTGTTTATGAGCCTGAACAAATACCTAACTTCCACAGATGATATCTCCTCAAATATTGCGAACCAAGATCTGAAATTTTTAGACAACCTTCCTCAAGATTTCAGCTTCGCACCCTAAAAATTTCAGCTTCTGAAGCTTCGTAGAAAAAAAATTATAGCAAAAATGCCACGATGACCTGTTTGGAGCAGCGAAACCCTAGAATCCCAAAGCTCTGATACCAAATGTTGTGTAACCAACTCAAAAAGAGAAGAAAAGAGATATAAACGCCTTAGAAATGAGCCACTTTGAGGGGGCAACCTCCAATACATTACATAAATGAACAATTCTTGGATGATACAATTTACAAAACCTCCTTTCTATATATAGGAGTCCATGGGGCCATAATGTAATCCTAGTGGGCCACAATGTAATCCTAGCCGACCTAACAATAATAATTTAAGGGCAGAATAATAACAAAATGGGGGTTACAAGGGTACAATAATAACAATAAGGGGTTTACACTAACAATAATAAGGGACTATACTAGTGATATAGGGACCTAACACATTCTTTCTACTATTTTGACTAATGAGTCTATTTTGGCATCAACAGAAGAACTTGAGGGTTCTTCTTTCATGGTCACCCTTCTTTCACTTCTTATCCTAGCCCTATTTGCTAAAAAATTGGCTTCTACACTCACTGCATCCCTTTTAATTTCTTCTAATGTTGAGGAATTTCTCTCTCTAAGAGGGTAAGACATGTTTTCCTCAAAGCCATTTGGGAATTTTATTAAGGCTAGACCTTGTGGTGGTTTAATGATGGCAGGAATTGCATTGTATACACTATTAAATCTAGTGCAATAATCCTGGACACTTTCCCCTGGTGCCCTCCTAATGCTTTCATATTCTGATAGAATTTGAAGAGGGTTATTTTTAATTCCCCATCTATCAAGGAATGTTTGATGGAATGCATGGATATCATTGATGTTAGCAAGAGGAAAATCTCTAAACCATTTCCTAACTTCTCCAGTTAGACTTTGTGCAAACAACCTCATTTTGAAATTTTCCTCATCTACTTCCTAAAGGTCAAAACTATCATTCATCCTATCCACATGTTGTAGGGCAGTGATAGTTCCAATTCCATCAATTTGTGGAATCCTCGTTTCATAGTCTTGTGGCATGTTTTCCAAAGGAGCTTGAAAAAAAAGTGGAGCATATATGGCTGCCATTATAGGTATATGAGGATGAACAATATGTGGATTAATCAAAGGTGGTTCTTGGATGAAAGGTGGGGATTGAATTAGAGGTGGAGGCTGAATTGAAACTTGAGGTTTTAGTGAAGATGAAGTTTGGATTGTGGTTTAGGATTGGGGAGAAGATGACATTTTCATTTCTTGATAAGAAACTACCGGAGTAGTAGTGAAAACTACAGAAGGGGTAGGGCTAGATGATCTGAGATGAAAAAATTGTGATGAGGTGGATGAAACTGCAAAAGAAGTCAGGGCAGAGAGTTCAACAAAATGTTGGACATATTCCTCATGAAAAAAAAGGTCAAGACCTAAATCTAAACCTTGCAATTTATCAAAATATTGAATAATTTGAAGGTCAATATCAGGTTGGGTAGATTTTACTTCAAAAGAATGACGCCTTAATGTAGCTTGGTCTACCAGTATTTTATATACCTAGTTGGGTGACTTATTTCTAAACAAAATATGTTCAAAAGGTAAGTAAAATTCAATTTCTTGTAGGGTAACAAAATATTTTGGGAGAGAATCTTATCTATGGGGAGGATTGCTACTTCCTTAGCTCTCTGCTATACTTTTTCTTCTCAGTAGTTTTTCAGGATCATCAACAACAACTACAGGCTTTAGATTAGGATGAGATATAGTGTAAACTCTTTTGGGAGCCAAAATTGAAATCTAAGGCACACACATGCCTATTATTTACAAAAATGAAAAGGAAAAAATCTCTCGAAATATTTCTATCATACAATTTTTCAACCAGGGTTATGAATTCAAAGAAAATTACACTATTTTCAATTTTTCCCCAGTATGGTCACCACTATGTTATCATTCTATAATTTATGATATTTTGAGAATAAAAAAAAATGACAACATTAAAACCACTTTGGAAGCTGGGATCTAGCCCTGCCAGCTTCAGAGGGGATCTCTCTGTAAAATTTTACTTTGTTTTGAGTGAATTTTAGGCTAGTTATTACTATACTAATTGTTTGTTTTATTTGGATTGTTTGGTTGATTAAGTTGCTATATTTCCATTGGGATATGGAGCCTAAATATTTAACTATATCTGCATCAATTTTTGAAGGAGTCTCACAGGGAAAGCTAGGTTGCATTAACTAGATATTTTAAAGCTGAAGAGATAAGGCAAGAAACGGTTAAAATTCTCAAAAACGCCAAATCTCCTCCTTGCAATTTAACCAAAGAAGAAAAAAATGCTCTAAAAAATCTAAACAATAATAAAGATATAATAATCTTAAAAGCAGATAAAGGCAATGCAACTGTAATAATGGATAGGGTTGAATATATTAAGAAAATGGAAGATCACCTAAACAACAGTGGATGCTATAGAATTTTAGATAAAGATCCTAGTACCAAAATTCTCAAAGAAGTAACGAAAAAGATAAAAAACTCCTCCCTTGATAAGCTCATAAAAAAGAGAATCACCCCTTCCAGCTCCATCACTCCTAGAATATATGGCGCTCCTAAAATTCATAAAGTTGGCATTCCCCTAAGACCCATAGTCAACACCATTGGCTCACCTACTTACCTCCTAGCTCAATATCTGGCCAAAAAACTTCGCCCCCTTGCAGGAAACATCTCATCACATATTAAAGACTCTGCATCCTTTGTTCAATGGACCAAAAACCTAGAGATGCATAACGATGATCTTATGGTGAGTTTTGAAATTGTCTCCCTTTACACCATGATACCTATAGACGAGGCCATCGACATTTTAAAAACTATAACTGATAATGAGACTATATACCTCTTAAAGTTATGTATAAAATCATCTTTCTTCAGCTTCAATGGAATAATTAATGAACAAACTCATGGGATTGCTATGGGCTTGCCTCTATCTCCTATCATTGCCAACATATACATGGAACATTTTGAACAAATGGCCCTCAAATCCTTTCCATTCACCCCTGAAGAATGGAAAAGATATGTAGATGATATCTTTGAAAAATGGACCCATGGAGTATTAAAGTTACATGAATTCTTAGCCAACATTAATAGTCTCTCAAATTACATCAAATTTACCATTGAAATTGAAAAGGACAACCAATTACCCTTCCTAGACATCCTCTTAACCAAGAAAAATGGAAAACTAAGCATCGAGGTTTATAGGAAAAATACTCACACAGATAGATACCTTCATGCTGACTCTCATCACCACCCGAACCAGAAAATTGGCATCATCAAGACCCTAACTACAAGGGCTTCTAGAATCTCAGACTCCTCCCACCTAGAGCACAAAATAGACCATCTCCGTCATGTCTTTCAACAGAATGGTTATAAAAAACATGTCAACAAAAAAACCATGCATCAAACCCTTAAAAGAATAACTTAAAAAGAGCCTTTGACATCCCTAAAATCTCGTTACCTTACATAAGAGGAACCACCGAAAAAATCTCCAGAATGCTCAACAAACACAACATTAAAATTTCCTTCACTCCCCCTAATACTATTTTAAATATGGTAGACTCTGCTAAAGACCCTATAAACCCTAGGCTTCATAAAGGAGTTTATGTCATACCTTGCTCTTGTGGCAAAGAATACATTGGTGAAACAGGTAGATCCCTTAACATTAGACTAAAAGAACATGCTGCTGACTTAGCTCATAACCGAACAGATAAATCCGCCTTGGCAGAACATGCAGTCTCGACCTCACATTACATACAAATAGAGGAAGCCAAACTGGTCTCTAAAGAGGACCATTCCCTAAAAAGGAAAATCAAAGAAGCTATAGAAATTGAGAAAAGAGGAAACAACTTAAATCGTGATGATGGTCTCATTATCAGTAACACATGGAAACCCTTAATACATCAAAACCTATTTAGACATTAAAAACTATTAAAGATATAGTATAAATACATCATAACCCATATAAATAAATAAATAAAATAAAATAAAATAAGTAAATTATGGTAAATAATTAGATAAATGGATTAATAACATAAGTAAATTAATTAGTAAATTAATAATTAAAATTATGGAATTATCTAACCAAATAAATATCACTATAATTTAATAATAAATAAATTAAATAAATTAATATATTAGATTATTTAGTTGCATAAGCCCTCCTTAAAAAAAATAAAAAAATTAAAAAAAAAATTAAAAAAAAAATTAAAAAAATTAAAAAATAAATAAATAAATAAAATAAAATAAAAATAAAAATAAAACAAAATTTAAAATTTTTTTATATCAAAGAAATAACTTTACATTAACAATCATATTAACTTAATAAGTTATTTTAATTATATACATTATTTCAAATACATTAACTAAATTATTTCATTCCAAAAAAATATATCATCTATTTATACTCATTTTCCTTATTACAGCTTAATTTTAATTATCCATAAATCTGAAAAATTAAATTAGATTTTTTCCTAAATTCTCTCCCAACTTAAACCGACTTTCATGATATTTTCATAAAGATCCTCTTTATCCACTATTTATTTATACATTCTTTTGCCCTATTCTCTCAAATTTTCAAAGAACCTTTGACATCTACCCCTGATGATGGACTCACATAGATAGTCCGAAACGTTGGGTGATTAATAAAAACTCAGAAACAGGTTATTCCTCTCCTCTATAATCTATTTCACCTGTATGGATTCTCTCTTTATAGATATTTTAAGATTTTAAGTGGATTATGAAAATAGAAGAAACGTAGAATTCAGTACAAATTGAAGAGAAATGAATTATTCTTCAATTTGACCTCAGTAGAAAACATGTAAATTGCGAACAACCAGAATAGGGTGCTCTATGTAACTTATCATTTTCATCACAATTTTTTCTATGAATTTACGATTTTTAGATATACAAAGAAAGGGAAAAAATGAATAACACATTTACAGAAGAAAAAACATCACCAATGAGTACACCACATGAATCCTGTGAAAATTTCCTTTTATTATTGATGCTTCCAACAACTTGGAAATTACAATTCTTAGCAGAAATTATATTAAAAAATCAACCCTTAATATTTCAAAATATGAAGTATTTATACTAATTTACAAAAATATTTACAAAATCATTGTCTCAACCGATAATGTATTAGTGGAACTATCTTAAATAATAAAATCAAACTATTACAAAATAATAGGCTAGGTGGAAAATGATCTGAAATGTTGGCACTGTTTTGGAGGAAACAGATGCTGAATAGGCCTATTCCCGTGTTGCGCTGGCTGATGTGCTGGATGATGCACTGGCCTGTGCTGACTTCCTCTAAATTACTGCTCAATCCTGTAACTCACAGATTTTATCCCACTAATCTTCATCTGGAATGGTCAACTTAATTACCTTGCGGTAAATATCATCAACTTCTGTGTATCTGGAAAAAGTGGTTTTTACAACAAAAATATGATTTAATTTATGCTAGATGAAGAAATCATTACCCATATCTTTCAAAAACGCTTTGCCTGTCATGCTACCTTTAATGCTTTCAAATCATGAGTTTTTGATGGCCATCTCCTTCATTTTCCTGACATAATATTTATAAAGAATTAACTTATCATTAATTACAAATAAAGAAGGGAAAACCTTATGTGTTAAAGGCTCAATTCTGGCAAGGAATATGTGAACTGCTATCTCTAGATTGTGGCACTTTTCTTCTATTTGAAAAACTAGATTCTTCTTATTAAGAATCCTCTTCACTTCCAGAATATTTTATGTCCTATCATCTACTCCAAAATCATCCTATTCATATCTACTTTTAGATTTTAGGAACTTGATGATGTTTTTTGTTTTTGTAAGCATTTCTCCCAACTCATGTTTGATCTATGTTATAGCATTAGTTTCTCTTTTTATTAACTCATGCTTAAAGATAATCTCGATGTAGGGCCAGATTTCATTAATGGAGTTCTTGATATCTGTCTAGATGATTTCCTTGGCTTCGGCCAAGGTCTATCCTATTGCTGATTCTCTTTTTGAATTCTAGAATATTTCAATCAACTTTTGAGCTATTTGTTCTTTTGCTGAATGAGAAGCTTCACTCCTTGTCTTCTGGTCTTGTAATACTTTAACTTGGTCCTGCATCTTCTTAATCTCTTATGTCTTAATGGACGTATTTTCAACTACCTTATTCAACTATTTGACACCATTTTTTGTCTGTGTAGTATCTAGAGTAGAAGTTGTAGCTGTAGGAATGGTTGTAAAAGGTACACCATCTAATGGAACCATGGAAAAATTTACAGCCTTCTCCTTTTATTTAATCATATTTTCAATCTCAGTCTCCATCCGTCTTATTTGTACATTTTTCTCCATGACGAGCTTCATCATGTCAGTTTTCTAGGTCTTTGTCTCCTCAATATCCTTGGTAATAGGATCTTCAGTGGTTGACAGCTTCAGTTGTTTTCCTAATGTTTCTATGTCAAAATTATTCTTCTTAATTATCTCCTCTGCAACCTTCATATTTGAGGGATCATATCCTATCTTGACCAATAAATATTCTAAGGAATTAATCCTTGTATCCTTTGCAAGAGAAGAAATATTCTCCATTTTCTATTGTAACTAGATATTTTTCAAGCAAAACCTAAAATTTTGAAAGATTCATGGTAGTATTAGTTGGAGTTGAAGAAATCGTTTCACCTATCTGCATGTGCATATCCATTTGATCAATGGGATGGATATACTTTATGTTAAATTTAAAGGTTGTCTTCTTGTAGTCAGATGTTGACTTTCCTTGTGGAATTTGGGCATCAAGGAAGGCCATATGCATCTTCTTTGAATCAAATACTGACATAAACCTGCTTCGAGAACTATAAGTCTACTTCCAAACTTGGGCATAGGTGTTGTTCTTAATAATTTCCTTTTTAGCTTTATCTCCATGAACCTGGAAAAAATTTTCTTCTGCTTCTCACCTTGGATCACCTTATTTGTTTGAATAGCTTGTTGTTGGTCATGAGATATTGAGGAAGTTGTGGGAGAAGCAGTGGATTGGCCACCTACTTGAGAAGAGGAAGGTGTTTCTTTAGTGACCATAACAACTTTTTCTCTTAATTTTTATCTGTGTCAACTTTTGGATCCATCTTTGTTATTTTTATGTAAATTTTCTTAAATTATTTACCTGCACTATCAGTCATTGAAGGTAAGTCTTCTTCTCCTTGAATTTTCACTTCTTTTTCCTATGGGACAGGAGTCTGTGATGTAGATGTTGATACTAGCTGCTCTTCAGCTTCCTGTAATGTGTTTTCAGCCCATACTAACTGGTTCATGTGCCTTTCTATCTTAGGCCTCTAGGTATGAATGTAGGGAGTTGTTTTGTTCTGTACTCTCACATTTGAAATAATTCCCAAAGGGTGGTAGTACCAAGTGAAACTCAGGCTGAAATTCATCTCTTTCAATATCTTATCTACTTCCTCCCCTACTGACCTGCTATTGCAAATAAAGGGCCAAATATGTGTCTTGATATTGAATTGGGACTTCTTCTTGGCTGATACAAAGTGAATCTCATCTACATTCAACATTTATCTGATATACTCAAGAGAGAAAATCCTCATGGGGAGGAATTTTGGGAGCTTACAGGGAGCAAACTCACACCCATAGACTCTTATCTAAGTATAATTTGGGTACAAGTACCAGTCTATTTTCTTCGCCTCATCTGATAAATGAAGTATTGTTTTAATGTCTTCACCAATCTCGAATTTAACTGTACTGCTCTGAACATCCATAACTGGATGAAAAAAAAATTCAATGATCTGTTTGTAAGAGAATTCCTTCTATTCTTTCATCACCAAAGATGTACAGAAGATGAATGATTGTTGGTTACCTTCTTCATAAAGTTTATGCATGGAAATTTTGAATCTATCTGCCTGATAATACACAAACATATATACTAAAATATAAGAGTATTTAAACAATTCTTTAGTCTGAAACTTGATAAATTTCTCATGGATGATGCCTGCCAAGAGTTGGTTGAAATTGAGAATGATTGATGGTTTGTTGTCTGTAGAAAAGATAGAGAGGAAGCCTAAAATGGGCTCATCTACCCACTCATCATAATAATAGCATGATTAGGGAAGATTGAGGAATGGTATGAAGGGTTTTTCTTTAGCAATTGAGTGTTTTCAGGTAGAAATATGTCAAAGATTTTAGCTCTTTTAGAAAAATTGAGCTTTTAGTATAGTTCATTGAGGGCTTCTAAGGATAAAGGGGTGTTATTTTCCACAGAGGGAGCTTGCGTCATCTGGTCAATTGACTGGGCAGTGATCGTGACAACGATTTCACCAGTAGGGGTGATGATGGCTCTTTGATTAGAAATGTAACAGTCTCGGCACATTCGAATGAATTCAGGGAAATTGAATTTGTGAGGGAAGATGTAATGAGGTAAATTGGACTCCTAGAGTCCAATATCATCTTATTTATCAATAAATGTATCTTCCAACCAGCAATACATTTCAAATATCTCAAATTAACATTGTGTTTCATTTATTTTGCAATCCCTATAAGCTAGAGGAACATGATCTAAGTCTATGGGAGGGTGGAAAAATGGATTGAAAGGTTCCTCCTAGTTTTTCTTTTTAGGAGGCATATTTAGTTAATTTTGAGGAATTATACTGGAATTGAGATAAAAAAGGTTACCGGGAATGCACAACAGTTGTTTGATTGGTTGAAGGATGAAAAGAGAGTGTTGTCACTTTGGTCGCAGACAAATCAAATGATAAACACTGGTGTACTGTAAACCTGTCAAAAAATTGGATTGTCATAGATAATAGCACATTGAAGGTTGAAAAGGATGAAATTACCGGGGTTTTATAGAAATAACTTGTTTCCATTGTAAATGGCGCGGGTCCATTAAATGAACGGTCAACTAGTTTTAATTAAATATTAACGGATAACACACCGCAGGAAGTGATTTGATTTGCAACGGATTTAACGACATGGCGTAGTAGTAATGGCGGATGTAACAAGTAGGGACCATGGTATTTGAAACGAGGGGGAAGTGGGTTTCACGGGGGGGTGGTACTAGGTGGTTAGTAGCTTAGGAAGGGAGGGGCACAAAGAGTAGAGAGGAGTCCATGTCGTAGTGGGTCCAGGCGGAGGAACTACTTTTTTCGGAAACCCCCCCGCACTCGCGGTAAAGCTAGGATGGAGACGAGGGGTCGAAGGCTAACGAAGGCTGTTAATTAGGTGTTGTGTCCCTATAATTTATAAGATTGGAAAGAATAAACAATAGAGGACAACATAAAACCATTTTGGAATCTAGGACCTAGTATTCCTAGACTCAGAGAGGGCTCTCTCTATTTTTTATTTAATTTTTCCTTAATATTATGAATGTTGATTTTAGGCTAGTTAAAGTGATGGTGGTATTGGTTGTTTTGAGAGATTTTTTTGGTTGGATGAGTAGGTCTGCAGGGACTAATCCATTAGGCTATGGAGTCAAAAGGCTAGATTGGTGTATCAACTTTTAAGAGCATCACAGGGCAAGCTAACTGTGCTAAATGGATCTTTAGAGTAGTATGAATTATGAGGTGGAATAAATAGTAAGGTTCGTTAGTGACTAAAGAGCAGTTAATAATTCTTTAATCAGACTTCGACCGGAAAAATTTAGATTATAAACACCTACAGACTTAAGGTGCTCCGACAACAAATCTTAATCTAAAATTTATGTTTTACAATAAGATGAATAGATGCACAACAAAGAAAACAATGGAAACATTTGACATGGAGAAATAGCACATCACCATTCAACATAGCTCAAGTATCTTGTAAACAGTCTTTGGTTATTGATGCCCAACTCCAAAATTACAGTGCTCCAATACAGTAGTTCTTACAATGCAGGATATAACAATGTCCAACCCTTGATACTGTCAATGTATGCAATATTTAACTAAAACTTAAGTCGGTTACTCTATCTACTGTAGTGATTGTCATTTATTACATTCAAGCAGAAATTGACAAGTGGAATCATGAAAGAAGTGATAAGATAAGTCTAGCACAAAAATTGACAAGTGGAATCATGCAAATGATGATAAGATAATTCTGCCCAAAAAGTGGCTTTATCCATCCTTTATTGATTGTGAAATGATAAGAATTCAACTTGTCTGATGCCGAAGAGGAAATTATGGCTCTGACATCTTGGCTCTACCTCTTGGACTACCTTTGTTAGATTATTAAATTGATGAGGTGCTCACATTTTTCATGGATCAGTGGTTGTGCTAATGTGTTCATTGCTCTTTCTGTTTCTACTGTTATATCACAATAGTTCTGCACAAATTCCATTTTCCTAACTCAACCTTTTCTGCCTGTGTCCGATCCCTTACCCGATATTTTCTTCCCGAGTTTGCTTTCCTTCATAAAACAACGTGAAAACCTAATAAACCTAGATTTAAATATTTAGGCTTTTTATTTGATTTCATCGTATCCATGACAATATCGCGTTTCATAAGGTCTAAAGTTTGTCGCACATCGCAAGGTTTGGGATCGGGGAAAAGAGGTAAGTGCTAAAATATACAAAATGTGATGGGCAATGATGGAGGGTGATGTCGTGGGACAGAGATGGGGCCCATTAATTCCGTACATCACAAAGTTTAAGGTTTTGTTATGAGGAGCGAGAGTTAAAGGATAAACTTCGTGAAGAGCGATGTGTGACGAGAATAGGGGTGATGTGGCAGGACGAAGATGGTTCCCAAACTCACATCACATATCACACATCAAAAGCCTTCTTTATGAGTCATGGAGGGTAAAATTTAATATTTTTGATGTGCGACAGGAGGAAATGAGGTGGCAAGGAAATGTGTCCCACTATATCACATTGGCAGTTAGAAACGACGAAGGGGATGTGAAATGGTAAAAAGTGAGAAGTTGTGAAAATTTTATTGTGATAATGATATCGCATACATAATATATGATATATATATGAAAGGGGTCCCACGGATTATCACATCAGGAAATTTGTAGGATTCGACAATTACAAATATGGTTGGAAACTGGCGATTGCGATAAAGGTAAGGGTTAAGATGACAGGAAAGGTTTGCTGCGGTCAGCTAAGGTTGAAGTGGTTTGTAACATATGTATAACATATCAAGTAGCCTAATGTGGGGGGCGGAGCTGCTATAAATTCCTGAAAGCATAGATATTTGGATTTGAATGGTTTTAATGGGATTTTGGGCATTGGAATTTAGAATTTGGAAAAAATGAAGGGTAAGAGAGGGTAAATGATATGAAATGAGGGAAGAAAAAGAAGTTTTCTGACCATTACGCTTTTTAGCAACACTTTCCTTCTTCACTAAACTAAAAGGCAGGTTCATTGCTTTGAAGCTCTTGATAGTCAGGATTTCCCTTCTTTTTCTGAAAATAAATGACAACCATGTAATATTATTTTCAATATAAATGAACTAAACAGAAAGATTTAGTCACCTTTGTTAGCCACCTATAAAATTTGTTATATCAAAAGGTGGCTAAATCATTTTTGGAACCTTTGAGAAACAAGTTTTATTGCTAAAAGTGTTATCTCTTGAAGACTCATGAAGACATCATGGCCTTTGTTTAATCTTCATTGCTGTTTCCCTTTTGAACTCAGAAATTCTGCTATTTTCATAGAGAAAAGACTGCTGCAAAATCTCATTTTTCCCCTCCTCCACTCAAAACTAACCTTCATTTTATCCCCCTTTTTCCCCCATGAAATTCCTCTATTTTCAATTTATTCCCCTTTCCCCTTCATGAAAATCCTTTTATAAGGTTTGAAACTCACTTTTGAACCTTATCAAAACCCCCAAATCCATAAAAAACCTTGAAAAATTTCATAAAACATAAGTTTTTTGACTATGGGCTTAAGCCCCTTTGGGCTAAGTCCTAACCACTTCCCTACCATATGCCTTGGTACCGGAACCAAGTGCTAAACCCTTTCGGCGCTTATTGCATCGGAGAAAATCGGAGCGCGCAAGTCTATTTGTTTCATTGAAACCTCTGATGCGATTGGCCCCTTATACATAACCCATGATCCCATTGACTGCTTCATATAACCTCAGAGCTCGCATACAGCGCTTAAACCTTGTAAATAAGCCTTCCCGATAAATTTTTCCCTTTGTTAATTCATAAAAACCCATTATCCGAAGTTTTGATCTAAACTCGCTGGTTCATGTTATTATATGAGAAGAACCATTGATCTTATGAACTGATCAACGGTAAACATAATCTTGCATCAGAGATTTACAAAATGTGTAGATTGAAAGAGCAGCACCATGCTTCCGATGCCGACTGGCCCTTATATATATAAATCCTCCATCCCTTTTCGTTTTCCACATATCCACAAGCATCGTAGATGGGCGCTTAACCTTATATATATATCTATATATCTATATATATATATATATATATATATATATATGTATATATATCCCACCCCAAAGCCATTAAACCTTTGAATTTAGATAAATTATAAATTTTTAATATTATAACTAAGCCCACCGTTCATTGGTCGGGGATCTTCTCCACCATTGATGATTGGACCAATCAATGGCCAACGCTATATCGCATCGGAGATTTCCATTGGTGCATTGTAATATTTTATTGCTCCCTCTCCGATTGGTGAGGCCTTGATGAATTCTCCACCGTCGATATGATCTACAGATCGACGGCCCACAGTCAATCTCTTCGGCACTCCCCTTGTCCATTGCCTCGCTCATCGCAAAACTCTGATTGCATCTCGACCATCCAAGTGTCCAAATCGGATGGTCCATATCTTTCCTCCCGAATTTCGTTAAAATTCATGCGCCCCGCTTCATAATGTTTTTGGCCAAATCTCAGTCGTTGATCTCTGCAGATCAATGACCCTTATTCACCCTTTCTCCGAATCATTTATTTTTTCCATTTATCCCCAGATACAATCTCCGCCATTGATCCTACACATCCAATGACACATATTAACTCCGACAGGCCCGACCCCTGTGGGTCCTGCCTCCCTTCAGATTTGATCTCAGCCGTCCAATCTTAGATCTAACGGCTCAAATTAAAACCGCCTTTCTCCGCCCCCACCTCGTTCCTCCCACGCATCTTATCAATTTCGCGCTCACTCCCCACCATTCGATCTGAGGCCCCAGATCTAACGGCTAACGTTCCATATCGCGTAACTTTAAGCACGGGCGTTAATTTTCCAAAATCACACGAAATGGGCAGTATTGAAATGCCACGTGTCAGGCAGGAACACATATCACGTTCGAAAAGTAAAAATTGCCTACCCACCTTTTCATCACGTGATACCACTAGTTTCTCCTCCCGAAACCACTTTCCCTTGGTTCTATTATGTTTTATCATGTGCACTCCTCGTCGTTGATCTCTGCAGATCAACGGCTCAGATCTAATCTGGCCATACACTATCGCCCTCTGCCTTCACCAAAGGATTTCAATGGGCAATCTCCGACGTTGATCTCGGGGTCCAATATGATCCGACGGTCTACGATCATTCAAAAACCCCAATTTCCATTTTAACTTAGTTTTCTTCTGCCAAAGGTTTTAAACCCTTTTTCTTTGTAAATTCTTCACATTTGCCTCTATGATTATTATAAAGTGACTCATTCGCTTTGTATGTCCACAACCAATCTCGACCATTGATTCGACATGGATCAAGGGTTCTGACTTAATTCTTCACCACTTTCCTCTTTGACCTTCTACGCACGATCTCCACCGTTGGATGCATTCATCCAATGGCCATGCTCCTAACCGCAGCCTCTGAAGCATTTTTACCAAATACGTAGGATTTTATAACGTTTTTATGTATTTTGCAGGTTTTAAATGGTTTTTCCATTTTATTAAAAGAAAACCAAAGGCCGAGGGTGACGATCCCACACGCCTTTGTGCTTAAAGAAAAATCATTCCACAGGGTTCAACTTCACGTTTCGTCAATGCATCATGAGCATTGATGCCATATGAACCCTTTGTATACCTGCACATCAACAAGACACAGTGAGATTAAAATAATCAAAGAGTATCATTGTTGAAGACCCATCGAACCAGAGATGAAGAATTAAACATTAATTACACAGATTGGGTGGATTACGGCTAAGATCAAAAATCAAAAACCTAATCCACTTTATTAAGCACATTCAAAGACAAATAAAAAAAAAATTATCACACAGAAGATGCCTCCATTGCCACATAAGAGGCTAATTCATTCCACTCAGCTACCTAATGCCACCTATAGCCTCAAAGCATTCAACAGATGGCCGAGTAATGACCAGAACAGAGGATATTTTCCTCAATACAACCGAGTAGTTATTCCACGCCAAACAGGGTTATTGCAAAGATGACACAGAGCCTTAAAGTCAACAAAATCTCTCCACCGAGCTTAATTCTTAAATGTAAAACAATTAATACAGACAAAACATCTGTAAACTTCTCCATTGATCCCCTCAAAGGCCGAGAAGAATTTATCTGTATTAATTGATCTTGGGAGATCTTTTATCCCATTCCACCTCCTCATTTCTTCTATAAAAAATTCTGTAGAAGATGAAACAATGTTGGTTGCAGAACTTTGAAATATACTTGTGCTCGAAATTTCTACCTGTAAATAGTGTTCAAAGGCTCTTGAAGCTCTGTTTGTGTTAGGTCCCTATATTACTAGTATAGTCCCTTATTGTTATTAGTGTAACCCCCTTATTGTTATTATTGTACCCTTGTAACCCCCATTTTGTTATTATTGTGCCCTTAAATTATTATTGTTAGGTCGGCTAGGATTACATCAGGCCCACTAGGATTACATTATGGCCACATGGACTCCTATATATAGAAAGGAGGTTTTGTAAATTGTATCATCCAAGAATTGTTCATTTATGTAATGTATTAGAGGTTGCCTCAAAGTGACTTATTTCTAAGCAAGATATCTCTTTTCTTCTATTTTTGGAGCTGGTTACATAACATTTGGTATCAGAGCTTTGGATTCTAGGGTTTCGCTGCTCCAAACAGGTCATCGTGGAATTTTTGCTATAACTTTTTTTCTACGAAGTTTCGAAAGCTGAAATGTTTAGGGTGCGAAGCTAAACTCCTGAGGAAGATCGTCTAAAAATTTTAGAGCTTGGTTCGCAATATTTTTGGAGATATGATCTGTGGAAGTTAGGTCTTTTTTCAGGCTCCTAAACAGGTCATCATGGCATTTGCACTATAAAGTTTTTTCTACGAAGCTTTAGAATCTGAAATTTTTAGGGTGTGAAGCTGAAATCTTGAGGAAAATTGTTGCAAAATTTTAGAGCTTGGTTCGCAATATTTTGGGAGATATGATCTGTGGACGGTAGTGCTTTTTCAGGCCCCCGAATTTCATCTCAAAGAGGTGATCATGGGAAAATTTCAATAACTCTCTCTCTGAGCATTGGATTGGAGTGTCATAAAAATTGGTCACAATTACACAGACTGTAGTTTCTTGGCTATTAATTTCAGAGGTGAAGGATGAAACAGTGACACGTGGAAAGTCGTACAATTTCGCTCTATTGAACCAATCCATAATTAGGTCATTGTGGGAGATTGGACATAACGTTGTCTTGGAGAATCCAAATCAGGTCAGACCTGTGGCATTCAAAAGAGAGTCCAAAGGGCTACTTCAGTTCTGAATTTCAGATATTTAAGAGTCGCAATCACAGAAATAATCCAATTTCAATATCAAGATCCTCAAAATAAAGAAAAAGGTGTGTATTTTTTTTCCAAATTTCATAATTCTTGTTTGAAGAATCAATTTGAATTGATTCCAAGGGCATATTGTAGAATAGATATCAGTATTGGGTTCTAAATAATGGCCCCAAGAAAGAATTCAACACCCATTAAGCCTTTAGAAGGCTCTACTATGACTCATGAAGATGAAGAATGGGAACATGACATATCAAAATTACAATAGGAACTGCAACAAATTTCGCTCTTGCAAAGAACAACAAAAAATGAAATGGAAGTTTTGAAGAAAGGCATGGAAACTAAGATGGACGGTTTGAAGAAAGGCGTGGAAGCTAAGATGAATGGTTTGGAAGCTAAGATGGATGGCATAGAAGTGGGCATGGAAGCTAAGATGGATGACATGGAAGCTAAGATCGATGAAAAAATGAAAGACAACATGGAAAACATGAAGAAGGATCTAAAAGTAGACATCGAAGGTTTGGCAACATTGATACAAGAAATGTTTCCTAATGGTGAAAAGATAGTAGAGGAAAATCATGATGAGAACAAAATAAATGTTAATTGTGATTTCATAACCTCTACTGTTGGAGGGAAGAACCACCATATTCCAAAAATGGATATGAGGAAGTTTGATGGAAAGGGTCCTATAACATGGATACTACAGATGGAGCAATATTTTGATCTCCATAATGTGCAAAACACACAAAAGGTATGCATTGCAACTTTACATTTAGAAAAAAATACATTTGTATGGTATCGATGGCTTTGCTCCTGTAAAAAAATTGTCACTTGGTTAATTTTTACGGAGGAAATGATAGCACATTATGAGGATACAAAGAGAAACACCTTCTTTAGCCAATTATAAATCTCAAACAAAAGGTTTTAGTGGGGGAGCACATTGAGGACTTCCAAAAATTGGATATAAGGATAACTGATATTCCAGAGGAACACAGGATTGATCTCTTCATAGGCACTTTAAATGATAACATACAACATGAATTTCGTGTTTTGGAACCAGATTCATTGGAGAAGGCATTCAAGTTGGCAAGAAAAATTGAATGTAAAATTATGGCGACAAGGAAGCCTTTCACTCACTTCTGTAAAGAAGGAAGTGTTCCAACACCTAGATTTCCACAACCTACAAGGTTGACACCACAAAAATTTGAAGAAAAAAGAGAAAAAGGGCTTTGCTACAGTTGTGATAGAAAATGCACTAAAGGTCATAAGTGTGCTGAGAAGAAATTATTTTATATAGATTGTGAAGAGGAAGAAGAAAATGAACAAGAAGAGGATATACACCAGGAACCAGTCGTAGAAGATGAAGAAATGAGTCCGACCATATTGTGTAATGCACTGGCAGGAATCACCACTCCTCAAACTCTCAAGATAGAAGGACATATCAAGAAGAAAAAGGTAATAGTGTTGATTGATTCAGGTAGCACCCATAATTTTATTCATTGTAAGGTAGCTAAGGAATTAAATTGTTTCCTATACCCAGCACCAGAATGTCAAGTGATGGTTGCAAATGGAGGAACTATAAATTGCTCTGGAAAATGCCATAATATCAAGCTAACCATGGGGGAATATGTATTGACTAGTTCAATGCTTTCCATTCCTATGGGAGGTGCTGATGTTGTACTAGGAGTACAATGGTTACAATCTTTGGGGATGGTAGCTTTTAATTTTCAAGAACTTTTCTTGAAATTTTTTTCAGAAGGAAAGGAAGTCGAATTACGGGGTATTGAAGGGAAGCCAGGAAGGATAATAAGCTCTAATGTCATGACAAAGCTTCTAAAGAAAGAAAAACGAGGTGTAATTGCACAATTATGCTCTCTAGAAGTTCCGACATCAAAATCATCTATTTCTGCAGATCTCCAACAAGTCTTGGACAATCATTCCAAGGTGTTTAAAAATCCCAAAGGACTCCCACCTATTCGTGATCATGATCATGCTATTCATTTGATTCCAGGAATTGTTCCTCCAAACATCAGGCCTTATAGATATCCTTACTTCCAAAAGAGCGAAATTGAACGAATGATTGCAGAAATGTTAGAGGCGGGTATAATTCAACCTAGTCAAAGTTCTTTCTCTGCTCCTGTAGTATTGGTACACAAGAAGGATGGATCATGGCGAATGTGTCCGGATTATAGGGAGCTCAATAAGCTCACCATTAAAGATAAATTTCCCATTCCTGTGATTGATGAATTATTGGATGAACTACATGGAGCAATTTATTTTACCAAGTTGGATCTTTGTTCAGGATATCATCAAATTAGAATGAAGACTGAAGATATTCCAAAAATAGCATTTCGAACTCATGAGGGTCATTATGAATTTTTGTCATGCCTTTTGGCCTTACCAATGCACCTTCTACATTTCAAGGGTTGATGAATTCCATTTTCAAACCCTTCCTTAGAAAATTTGTGCTAGTATTTTTTGATGATATACTAATCTACAGTAGGTCTTGGAAAGATCATGTTGAACATGTTGACAGGGTGCTCAAACTATTGCAGGAGAAACAATTATATGCAAAAACATCCAAATGTTTCTTTGGAGTACAAGAGGTGGAATATCTGGGTCATATTGTATCTCACGAGGGTGTTAAAGTAGACCCCAACAAAATTAAAGCCATTAAGGAATGGAAAGTCCCCACAACCATAAAGCAGTTGCGAGGATTTCTCGGGTTAACAGGGTATTATCGTAAGTTTGTTAAGAATTATGGAAGAATAGCAGCACCTCTAACAACATTATTGAAGAAAGATGCATTTTCATGGACTCCTGAAGCAACTAAGGCCTTTGAATATCTTAAAGAGGCAATGTGCCTAGCACCGGTCTTAGCTACGCCAGACTTCACAAAAACCTTTATTGTGGAATGTGATGCCTCAGGAAATGGAATTGGTGTTGTTTTAATGCAGGAAGGAAGACCCATTGCTTTTGAAAGTCGTCCAATCAAAGGAAAGTATTTACAAAAACCCATTTATGAGAAGGAAATGTTAACAATACTGCATGCACTAAAGAAATGGAGAACTTACCTAATGGGAAGACACTTCAAGGTAAAAACCGATCATGATAGTCTTAAACACTTTTTGGAACAAAGACTATCTTCAGAAGAGCAGCAAAAATGGGTCACAAAGATGTTGGGTTATCACTTTGAAATAATCTACAAAAAAGGAAATCTTAATGTTGTTGTAGATGCACTCTCAAGAAAGAATGAAGAGGTGGAAGCATTGCTTTGTGCCATTTCTATTATCCAACCGTATTGGATAACCGAAGCAAGAGATGAATGGAAGAAGGACAAAGATGTATGGACACTCATTCAAAAGTTGCAGCAAGATCCTAGTACATCTGATACATTTAGTTGGAATAATGATTCCTTATGGTACAAAGATCGCTTATATCTTTGTAAGAATTCCCAACTAAAACAAAAGATTCTTCTGGAATTGCACACTTCTCCTTTAGGAGGACACTCAGGATTTTTAAAAACTTACCACAGGGTGAAGAAAGAATTTTTTGGGGATGGCCTTAAATCTGATATTCGAAAGTTTGTGGCGGAATGTTTGGTTTGCCAGCAGAATAAAGTGGAAACAATTAAGACCCCAGGACTTCTACAACCCTTATCCATTCCAAGTCAACGTTGGGAGGAGATTTCAATGGATTTTATCACAGGTTTACCTAAGTCCGAAGGAAAGAGTGTCATCATGGTGGTAGTTGATAGACTTACCAAGCATGCACACTTTTGTGCATTATCTCATCCATTTAAAGCAAGTACAGTTGCTACTACATTTATGGATAGAATTCAAAAGCTACATGGAAGCCCAAGGGTTATTGTGAGCGACAAAGATCCCATTTTTACCGGAAATTTTTGGACGGAGTTATTTTCTTGTTTGGGTACTCAATTAGCTCATAGCTCATCTTATCATCCTCAATCTGATGGTCAAACTGAGATAGTAAATAAATGTTTGGAAGGATATCTTCGTTGCTTTGTATCTGATAAACAAACACAATGGGTCAAGTGGTTACTGTTGAGCTCCAAAGATGTTCTTTCTTCCACCGCATTCCACTCCATTTCCTTTGTCCATTATTAATGACAGGCTCAAATGATCAGTAGAATTGGTTAAAATTTCTTTAAGAATATATATCATGAATAACTTGCTATGTTTTTATGATTTTGTCAGTGTATTACTTTTTGAACTAGATCTAGCTACAGAATGCAGACATTCTGTAGCTAGTTGCCGATTCTGTAGCTATCTTCATGTCTATGCAGGTTCCAGGTATCATCTCAGAGGAAAACACATATGGTCGTATTCCACATCATTCCCTCATCATTTTTTGCTCTCCACGAAGTTTGAACGGAATTCTGTAGGCGGTTATGTACGTGGGAACTCAAACTAGGAGAGAGACTCCTAATAGGACAAGGACAGTCCAGATGTCTTTAATTATATTACGTGACCACCATCAGAGTCCTAGTTTGGTTTTTATTTGGAAAGACAATTATCCCTAGGTTATCTCAAGACAGTTATGTAATTTTGTTACAAATATGGCTCGGGAAATCGAGGGACAAGGTTAGATTTTGTGGTTGATTGCTATATTTCAGAAGTCCGAAAACACTTTGTTTTTGAAGTAATTTCTCTTTAATGAAAGAAGCATCACTTCCTTGGAAACGTTGAGTCAATCTTGAAGTAGATTTCATGCTACTCTGGTGGTAGAGGGCCCCTGCTACCTGAGCAGCCTTGTTTATACGGTTTAGATAAGTATTTTAGTCTCGTTTTTCATTTCTAGCTTAAGCAGGTTTCTGAAGTTTATGTTTCATGCTTGTTTACATTAATCATCATAGCTAGACTTACTCTTATAAACTCTTCCAAAATATCATCACGATGAATAAGGCATAGCTGTGGTGTTGTATATTTTAGTTGCATTTCCTTTCGAATTTTATGATTTATGCTTTTTTACATTAAGTGTCACAGCTGGTCTTACTCTTACAAACTCTTCCAAAACATCATTAACAATGAATAAGAAACAGCCGTGGTGTCTTAGATTCTAGTTGTATTTTCTTTCAATCTTATTTTTATGTTCAATTGCATTGAATAATACAGCCAGACTTGTTTTAAAAAATCTTCCAAAATATCATTCCTATTGAACGAGATGGGCTGTAGAATTCCATAGACTAGTTGCATGTTAATTTAGTTATAGCACTCCAGAGGTTGATTGCATTTAGTTCAGCTCTGTCACTACATTTCCAGTTTGATAATGGAATTTTAGTCTAACTCTGTTCACTGTACTTCAAGTATATTAGAAGCGCTCTAGTTCAGTCTCAGTTCATTTTTTTTCAAGAAAAGATTAATGGCATTCTAGTTTAAGTGTAGTCGCTGCATTTTAAAATTGATAGACCGCTTTTTAGCCTAGTGTTATCCATTGTGTTTCAAGTAGTGCTAATTGTCAAAATTAGTCTCTCGGCCTTCATTATTTACAACTTACTTTTGTTCTGAATTTATATTGATACATCATCACATGAACAGGGGTCAGTAATATCAGTTTAAGGCTTTGATCATTCTGCAAATCTTTTACAAATTCACCTATAGCCTTTTTCCCAAGCATTATTTTAGAAAATCTCAAAACTTATGAATAAGGCCTAGAAGTGATAAGTCAAGTTGCAGAATAGGGTAACTTCAACATCATAGGTTAATCTAGAATAGAAACCTTATTGTGTTACAAATAATCATTTTGTAATATTGTGAGTTGATTGTTTATTTAGGAGAACTTCATTTACACTTAACTTGTCCATTTCTCAAGCTCTTCCAACACACCTTTAATGAATGAATTGGATAAGTTAAAGCTCATGTTGTGATTTATTTTCTTGCAATGAAGTCATTATCAAGCTTTGCATTTGTTGTTTGTCATCCATAGTTTAGGCTTTGTTCTGTTTTAGTATAACCATCCACTTCTCTTTTTCAACATTTAGCTCTTTTTCTTTTGAACATAAAACCATAAAAC